>JAPXFY010000026.1:12739447-12741947 GCA_030674185.1 Monoplex corrugatus | reverse complement strand
AGTGATGATAATAAAACGATTTTTATCAATATCACGTAGCTAGTTGTACCTCTCATTTGTACATATACAGTTGAATAAATGATTGTGTTGGGTTTGAAATCTAAAATCAGTTTAAACTTAATGCGCGCACGCACACACACACACACACACACACACACACACACACACACACACACACACATCACAACACACACATACACACACACACCATCACACACACCACACACACACACACATCAACACCACACACAAACACACAACACACTCACACACACAAACACACCAACACACACACACACACACAAACACACACACACACACACACCACACAACACACACACACACACACACAACACAACAACAAACAAACACAACACAACAACACAACACGACACACACACACGCACACGGTTTTTTTGTTTTGTTTTGTTTTGTTTGTTTTTTTGGTTGTTTTTGTTGTTGTTGTTGTTGTCAAATGAACGTAATCAAAGTTGTCCAATGTCTTCAGTTCAGAGTTTCGAACTGAATGTTATCATAATATGATTGTCTCTCGTCGACCTGCGATAGTAGGCCTACATTAGTCAGATGCATAACACCCAAACCCATTCTGAGCTCTTTTTTTTTTTTTTCGCTCTCTCTCTCTCTCTCACTTTCCTACAGTTGTTCAAGCAGCATCAACACTCAGTTCCATGAAGTCAGCATCGGAAGACTTCATTACCTCACAAACCGCATCAACAGCCACCACCACCACCACTGCCTCTGCACAAATGCAAGGCACCGGTTCCTCAGCCAAGACGTCGTCAAATCCAGCTGACGGCAAGTCCACAATGTCGTCATTTTCATCATCATCGTCCGGAGACACGACTACAGCGGCTTCAGAGGCAGCAACAGCAACAACACCGACAATGGGAGGAAATCTCAGCACTTCTGGAACAGACAACAGTACTACTACTACTACCACCACCACCACACCACCACCAGTGGTGACAACAGCATTGACATGCCTGTTCATGGTGGTGACATTAGTCCAGACGGTAATATGGTCGTTGTTGACAGTACCCTGACCAACTGCCAAGTCTGTTGACAGACCCGACCAACGCAACTGCCAGCACCTGTTGACAAGCACAACACACACGACAACAACAACAACAACACAGCTACCATGACAACTGCTGACAGCAACAACATGACAACAACAGCTACCATGACAACTGCTGACAGCAACAACATGACAACAACAGCTACCATGACAACTGCTGACAGCAACAACATGACAACAACAGCAGCTACCATGACAACTGCTGATAGCAACAACATGACAACAACACAGCAGCTACCATGACAACTGTTGACAGCAACAACATGACAACAACAACAGCAGCTACCATGACAACTGTTGACAGCAACAACATGACAACAACAACAGCAGCTACCATGACAACTGTTGACAGCAACAACATGACAACAACAATGTCGACCATTAACAGCAACGTGACAACATCTATGTCGACCGGTGAAAGCAACGCCACCACAACAACTGTTGACAACAACGACATGACAACAGCAGCAACAACAACCTCTACTGTTGACAGCAACAATATGACAACAACAACAACAACAGCAACAACCACGGCACCTGCTGACAGCAACGTAACCACAACCATGTCAGCTATGAACACTACTTCCACCACTGCCAGCAGTAACAACAACAACATTAACACCACAAGTGGAAATACAACCATGGCCACATCGACTCCGGTTCCGATGACAGAACCCGCAACTTCGCCCGCAGTTACGACACCAGGTCAGTTTCTTAAAACTTCTCTCTCTCTCTCTCTCTCTCGTTTTTTTCTATTTTTTTCTTTCTCTCTCTCTCTCTCTCTTTTTTCTCTCTCTCTCTCGTTCTCTGTTCTCTCTCTCTCTCTCTCTTCTCTCTCTGTTCTCTCTCTCTCTCTCTCGCTCTTTCTCTCTCTCTCTCTCGCTCTTTCTCTCTCTCTCTCTCCTCTTTCTCTCTCTCTCGCTGTCTCGCTCGCTCTCTTCTCTCTCTCTCTCTATCTATCTATCTCGCTCACTCGCTGTCTCTCTCTCGTTTTCCCTCCTCTCTTTTCCCGTCTCGTTCTGTCCTCTGTCGTTCTCTCTCTCTCTCTCTCTCTCTCTCTCGCTTGCTCGCTCTCTCTTTCTCTCTCTCTCGCTCTCTCTCTCTCCCTCGCTCTCTCTTTCTCTCTCCCTCTCTCTCTCTTTCTCTTTTTATCTGTATGTATGTGTGTGTGTGTGTGTGTGTGTTTAGTTTTGTGTTGTGTGTGTGTGTGTGTGGTGTGTGTGTGTGTGCGCGCGCGCGCGCGCAGTTTGTGTGTGTGTATGTGTGTTGTGTGTGTGTGTGTGTGTGTTTCGTTAGTTTTTGTTTGATGGTTGGTTGGTTGTGATGATTTGTTTGTTTGTTTTGATGGTATTTTTTTGTTTGTTTGTTTTGTTTTGCTTTGCTTTGTTTTGTTTGTTTGTT
>JAPXFY010000026.1:12729447-12734447 GCA_030674185.1 Monoplex corrugatus | reverse complement strand
TGTTTTGTTTTGTTTGTTGTTTGTTGTTGTGTTGTTTTGTTTTGTTTTTGTTTGTGTGTTGTGTTTGTTTTGTTTTTGTTTGTGTGTTTGTTTGTTTTGTGTTTGTTTTGTTTTGTTTGTTTGTGTTGTTGTGTGTGTGTTTTTTGTTTTTGTTTTTGTTTTGTTTTGTTGTTTGTGTTGTGTTTTGTTTGTTGTGTTGTTTGTTTGTGTGTGGTGTTTTGTTTTTGTTTTGGTTTGTGTTGTTTGTTTGTTTGTTGTTGTTTTCTTTTTTTTTTTTTGTTGTTGTTGTATTCTATTCATTGTACATGTGATGTTTTTTCTCAACTTTTTGAAGTTTAGCTGTCTCATCATCTCGTTGCCCCGCATCGTTGGGACATGGATTCACCATTTATCGTTGACTGTTTTTCTCAGAAACAAATGTTTTCAAAAAGTTATGCATATTTGACAAGTTTCAGACTCAAAAGTTTGCAAAGCTACCCACGCTGATGGATCAGAGACCCAGGTTTCGTTTTTTTCTTTTTTTTCTTTTTTTTTCTTACACAGTCTAACTTGGTCCCAGCTTGTAAGATACCATTCAGCTTATCTTTATTTTCAGTTATTGTTTAATTGATATGGATTTAGTCAATAAATGTCTCCATTTTGTTATATAGTCAATGTGTGTGTGTGTATGTGTGAGTGTGTGTGTTATGTGTGTGTGTTATGTGTGTGTGTGCGCATGCGCGTGCGTGTGCGTGTGGGTGTGTGTGTGTATGCGTGTTTGCATGTTTGCATGTGTGTTTCCGTGTGTATGTGTGTGTGTGTGAGTGTGTGTGTGTGTATGTGTGTGTGTGTGTGTGTTTGTGTATGCGTGTTTGCATGTGTATTTCCGTGTGTGTGTGTGTGTGTGTGTGTGTGTATTTCCGTGTGTTGTGTGTGTGTGTGTGTGTGTGTGTGTGTGTGTGTGTGTGTGTGTGTGTGAGTGTATGTGTTATGTGTGTGTGTGTGTATATGTGTGTGTGTGTGTGTGTGTGTGTGTGTGTGTGTGTGTGTGTGTGTGTGTGTGTGTGTGTGTGTGTGTGTGTGTTACACAGCCGTGGGAGCGGCTTTACCATGCTACAAGGCGAGAAACACAACCCGGGGCCTGGCCTTTTGCTCACGTCTAGCTTCCGTTGTTGTCCACTTCCAGGGTGTCTGTGGGTAAGGAGAATCAGGAGGGTGTGGTCGTCCCCCTGCCGCTCTTCTTCTTCTTCTTCTGACTTTTTTCTTTTTCATCTTCTTCGCTATGTTCTGGGGTTTTTGTTGTTGTTTTTTTTCTTCTTCTTTCTCTGCCTCCTCCTCGTTCTCTTCTGTTTCTTCTTTTTTGTACTTCTTCTTCTTCTGCTTGTTCTTCTTGTTCTGCTTGTTCTTCTTCTTCTTCTTCTTCTTCGCATTCTTCTTCTGCTGCTGCTTCTTCTTCTCTTCTTCTTCTTCTTCTTCTTCTTCTGCTTCTTCTTCTTCTTCTTCTTCTTCTTCTTCTTCTTCTTCTTCTTCTTCTTCTCTTCTTCTTCGCATTCTTCTTCTGCTTCTTCTTCTTCTTCTTCTCTTCTTCTTCTTTTCTTCTTCTTCTTCTTCTTCTGTTCTTCTTCTGCTTCTTCTTCTTCTTCTTCTTCTTCTTCTTCTTCTTCTTCTTCTTCTTCTTCTTCTTCTTCTTCTTCTTCTTCTTCTTCTTCTTCTTTTCCTTGCTTCTTCTTCGATTCTTCTTCTTCTTCTTCTTCTTCTTCGCATTCTTCTTCTTCTTCTTCTTCTTCTTGCATTCTTCTTCTTCTTCGCTTCTTCTTCTTTTCGATTCTTCTTCGCATTCTTCTTCTTCTTTTCTTCTTCGCATTCTTCTTCTTCGCATTCTCTTCTTCTTCTTCTTCGCATTCTTCTTCTTCGCATTCTTCCTTCTTCTTCTCTTCTTTCTTTCTTCTTCTTCTTCTTCTTCGCATTCTTCTTCTTCGCATTCTTCTTTCGCTTCTTCTTCTTCGCATTCTTCTTCGCTTCTTCTTCTTCGCATTCTTCCATTCTTCTTCTTCTTCTTCGCATTCTTCTTCTTCTTCGCATTCTTCTTCTTCTTCGCATTCTTCTTCTTCGCATTCTTCTTCGCATTCTTCGCATTCTTCTTCGCATTCTTCTTCTTCGCATTCTTCGCTTCTTCGCATTCTTCTTCTTCGCATTCTTCCATTCTTCTTCGCATTCTTCGCTTCTTCTTCGCATTCTTCTTCGCATTCTTCTTCGCATTCTTCTTCGCATTCTTTCTTCTTCTTCGCATTCTTCTTCGCATTCTTCGCATTCTTCTTCTTCGCATCTTCTTCTTCGCATTCTTCTTCGCATTCTTCGCGATTCTTCTTCGCATTCTTCTTCGCATTCTTCTTCTTCGCATTTCTTCTTCTTCTTCGCATTTCTTCTTCTTCTTCTTCTCTTCTTCGCATTCTTCTTCTTCTTCGCATTCTTTTTCTTCTTCTTCGCATTCTTCGCATTCTTCTTCTTCTTCGCATTCTTCTTCTTTCTTGTACTTCTTTTTCTTCTTCTACTTTTCTTGTTGTTCTTCTTCTTCTTCTTCTTCTTCTTCTTCTTCTTGTTTTTGTTGTTGTTGTTGTTGTTCTTCTTCTTCTTCTACTTTTTCTTCTTCGTCGTCGTCGCCGTCGTCGTCTTCTCCTCCTCCTCCTCCTCTTCTTCTTCTTTCTCCTCCTCCTCTTCTTCACCTTCTTCTCCTCCTCCTTCTTCTCCTCCTCCTCCTTCTTCTCCTTCTTCTCCTCCTCCTCCTCCTTCTTTTTCTCTCCTCCTTCTCCTCCTCCTTCTCTTCTCCTCCTCCTCCTTCTTCTTCTCCTCCTTCCTCTTCTCCTCCTCCTCCATCTTCCTCTTTCTTGTTGTTGTTGTTCCTCCTCTTCTTCTTCTTTTCGCCTCCTCTTCCTCCTCCTCCTTCTCCTCCTCCTTCGTCTTCTTCTTCTTCATCAGTCATACTTCAATGAATGTAAGAAATACAAACATTATTGCTAAAACGAGTCGGTTGTCCCACATTTTTTGAGTCGTGGGGATGTGAGGTGGTCGAAAAGTCTCTACTAACTCTCAGATCAGGTTTGTTTGGGTTTTTTTTTTAAGAGAGCAGGTCGCACACCTCTCCCTCTAAGCTTAACCCTTTCCCAGCTCAAGCTTCAATAGCAGTAGTAACAATTCAGTACCATTAACACATTTGCACTTAGGCCTATGATTGTAATAAGTAAATAAGCAAGCAGCAAATTAGGTGGAGGGGAGAAAGCATGTGTGTTGTGTAAACTAGGCAGGGAAAGGAATGAAACTTGTGTTTCAGAAACATGATGGATCGTTTCGATACACGTACACGCGCACCCTTTTACTCACACTTGAAGAGGCTTGCTTGCTCTCTTGCTTGCTGCTTGCTTCTCACTTACTTATTACTTACTTACTTACTTACTTACTTCAAATACTTCATTTACTTGTTACTTGCTTACTACTTGCTTATACTTACTTACTTATTACTTACATTACTTACTTAAATTACTTCACTTACTTACTTATACTTACTTACTTACTTCATACTTACTTACTTATTAACTTACTTACTTACTTGCTTACTTACTACTTGCTTATTACTTACTACTTACATACTTTCTTACTTACATAGTTTCTTACTTACATACTTACTTTTTTACTTTTTTTTTTACTTACATACATACTTACTTACTTACTTACATGACTGACTGACTGACTGACTGACTGACTGACTGACTGAATGACTGACTGGCTGCTTGCTTGCTCACTCACTCTTTCGCTTACTCACTCACTCATTCGCTCACTCGCTCACTCCACCACTCACTGACTGGCTTGCTTGCTTGCTTAATCGCTCGCTCGCTCACTTACTCACTCACTTACTTACTCATCACTCACTCACTCACTAGAAACCACATTCAACTACAATCTTGTTCTGACTTTGCGTGTTGACTATCCACGCTTCACATCCGTACAACAGTGTCAGTTCTATATAACACTGAAGAACTCTCTTCCTGATATTGATTGAAGGGCATTTGTTTGTTGGTAAGAATACTTTTCGTTTTCTTGAATACTGTTTGAGTTGGTCGATTCTGCTGGCTATTTGTGATGCGCATCTACCTGTCTGGTGACAGATGACTTGTCGGATGCGTTCATCATCATCATCATCATCATCAGGTGCCCTGCCGCATGGCGTTGGCGACGGTGGACTTCCAACCATCTCTATCTCTCGTTGCTCCTAGCATCTCCCCCACCTCCTCATCCCCAGCCACTCTGCAAGTCCGTCCAGCATTCTCTCCCTGGGTCTACCTGGTGCTCTCTTTCCCTCCAGCTTTCCCGTTGTGACCAGGTGCTCCAAATCCCCCTTCCTCATAAAATGGCCTATAAATGTTGCTTGTCTTTTCCTAATCTTCCTTATGAGTGATCTACTTGAGTCTGCCTCCATCAAGACTGTCTCGTTTGTTTTCTTTGCTGTCCATGGAACTCTCAACATTCTTCAGAGAAAACACATCTCGGCTGCCTCAATCTTGCTCTGGCTTTGCTTGCTGACTGTCCACGCCTCGCATCCGTACAACAGTATTGGTTCTATATAACATTCAAGACTCTCTTTCTGATGTTAATTGATAGGCATTTGTTGGTAAGAATGCTTGTCATCTTCTTGAATGCGGTTTTGGCTTGGCCGATTGTGCCAGCTATTTCCGATGTTCCTTTGTCCATTATTTTCCTGGGGAAAACTAGTCGGATACGTTAGTCAAATTAATAAATGGAGGATTCGTCATCCCGTGTTGCAGCATGGTCAGTGGGTACATAGACTGTGCCAGCAAGGTGTACGAGCTCCATGTAACCACGAAGCTGGTTACGCCATCAAGAACCTTCTGCACAGTGTCACGGCTCCATTCCGTCACTGGTTACGTTGCCCCGCCATCGTCATACCGCCCACCACCACCACCACCACCACCACCACTACCACCACCGCTCGTCCATGGCCGCCAGTG
>JAPXFY010000026.1:12719447-12726947 GCA_030674185.1 Monoplex corrugatus | reverse complement strand
CTATAATCAATGCCAGCAGGCCTATAATCAATCCAGTAGGCGGCTATAATCATAGCCGCTATACCAGGGCCATAATAATACCAGGCAGTAATCAACAGTAGGCCAGGCTATAATCAAGTGGGCCAGGCTTAATCAAATCCAGAGCCAGGCTATATCACATATATATCAATATGCAGGCATATCATGCCATCTGCAACAATCGTGCAGGTATAATCATGCCAGGTATAATCATCAGTAGCAGGCTTAATGAGCGTAGCGGAATCAATCAGTGCCAGGTTAATCAATGCGTAGCAGGCTATAGGCCGTAATCAGCCAGGTAACAATCGTAGGCGGCTATAATATGCAGTGGCAGTTATTCAGTAGCCAGGCATAACTGCAGTAGAGTAACTCAGTAGGCTATAAATGCAGTAGGCAGGTATATCACAGTAGGCAGCATACATGCGTAGGTATCATCAGTAGCGGTTATCCAGTAGGCGCTATAATCACGTAGGCGCTTAATCAGGGCCCGCCACCCTTCCCACCCACTATATCACCTCCGACCACACCAGCCAGTATCAATGCACAATCACGGCTATACAGTGGTTATCAAGCAGTAGAGGTATAATATAGTAGTATATATGCAGTAGCAGGCTATAATCACTAGCAGATAACATCATAGAGCTAAATCAGCGTGCGTTATCATGCCATGCAGGCTATAACATCAGTAGGCAGGTATCAATCCGAGGCGGTTATTGCAGTAGCGGCATTAATCAGAGGAGGTATATCATGCAGTGGCAGGTATCATGCGTAGCAGGCTTAATAAGTAGGTATACACTAATTACGTGGCAGCTATAATCATCAGTAGCGCTATAGCGTGCAGTATCATCAGCAGCTTATAATCTAGGTATCATGCAGTAGCAGCTATATCAGTGCTATCATCAGGCAGATCAAAAAGGTATAATCTAGCAGGTATACAAGGTATAATCAGTACAGGCTATATCACAGTAGCAGGCTATAATCAGGGCTAAATACAGTGGGTATATCAATCATAGGGCTAATATCAAGCTAAATCAACAGTAGGCTTATCACGTAGGCGGTATCACAGTAGTGGCTATATATAGGCACGGTATATCACAGTAGGCGCTATATACGGCCAGTATAATATCAGAGGGTATCATGCAGTAGTGGCTAAATCAGTAGCAGCTTATCAATCGTAGCCAGGATATACATAGCCGTATACAACAGAGGGCTACACTAGGTTAATATTATACCGTGGCAGTTAATCATGCTAGGTTATCACAGTAGGGCTATACCAGTGGCGTTATCAGGGCTATCACATAGCGTATATCACAGTGGCGTATCACGTAGCGGCAATCATCGTGCGCTATCATCTAGCGGTATATATCAGTGCGCTAAATCAGTGGGCTATACATCGTGGCGGCTTATCATCAGTAGCAGGTTAATATCAGTAGCCAGGCTATCATCCTAGGCCAGTATCACTAGCTTACAGAGGCAGGTTATCAATCCAGTAGCAGCTACATCGTAGGCCGGCTATAATCAATCAGTAGGGCTATAATCATGCCGTAGGCCAGGCTATAATCAATCATAGGCGGCTATAATCAATGCAGTAGGCAGGCTATAATCAATCAGTAGGCCAGGCTTAATCAATGCCAGTAGGTGTATAATCATGCCAGTAGGCCAGGCTATAATCAACAGAGGCAGGTATAATCAATCAGTAGGCCAGGTATAATCAATGCGTAGCCAGGCTATAATCAATGCAGTAGCGGCTATAATCAATACCAGTAGGCCAGGTATAATCAATGCCAGTAGGCAGGCTATAATCAATCAGTAGGCGGCTATAATCAATGCCAGTAGGCCAGGCTATAATCAATGCCATAGGCCAGGCTATAATCAATCAGTAGGCCAGGCTATAATCAATCAGAGGCGGCTATAATCATCCGTAGGCGGCTATAATCAATACCAGTAGGCAGGCTATAATCAATACCAGTAGGCCAGCTATAATCATCCAGTAGCCAGGCTATAATCAATCCAGTAGGCCAGGCTATAATCAATGCCAGTAGCCAGGCTATAATCAATCCAGTAGGCAGGCTATAATCAATGCAGTAGGCCGGCTATAATCAATCAGTAGGCAGGCTATAATCAATGCCAGTAGGCCAGGCTATAATCAATCAGATAGCCAGGCTATAATCATGCAGTAGGCCAGGCTATAATCAATGCCAGTAGGCCGGCTATAATCAATGCAGAGGCAGGCTATATCAATCAGTAGGCAGGCTATAATCAATGCAGTAGCCAGGCTATAATCAATGCAGTAGGCCAGGCTATAATCAATAACCAGTAGCCAGGCTATAATCAATCAGTAGGCCAGGCTATAATCAATGCCAGTAGCCAGCTATAATCAATGCAGTAGCCAGGCTATAATCAATGCATAGGCCAGCTATAATCAATGCCAGTAGGCAGGCTATAATCATGCAGTAGGCCAGGCTATAATCAATGCAGTAGGCAGGCTATAATCAATGCAGTAGGCCAGGCTATAATCATCAGTAGCCAGCATAATCAATGCAGTAGCCAGGCTATAATAACCATAGGCAGCTATAATCAATGCATAGCAGGCTATAATCAATCCAGTAGGCCGGTATAATCATCAGTAGGGGCTATAATAATGCCATAGGCCAGGTATAATCAATCCAGTAGGCGCTATAATCAATGCCAGTAGGCTATAATCAACCAGTAGGCCAGGTATATCAACAGTAGGCGTATAATCAATCCATAGCCAGCTATAACATAGCGTATCAGCATGCAGGCTATAACAATGCCAGAGCAGGCTATAATCACCATAGCCAGGCTATAATCAATCCGTAGGCCAGCTATAATCAATGCCAGTAGGCAGGCTATAATCAATCAGTAGGCAGGCTATATCAATCAGGCCAGGCTTAAAATGCATGGTATAATCAATCCAGTAGCCAGGCTATAATCAATCAGTAGCCGGCTATAATCAATGCAGTGGAGGCTATAATCAATGCCAGTAGGGGCTATAATAATGCCATAGGAGCTTAATCAATGCCAGTAGGCCAGGCTATAATCAATGCAGTAGCAGGCTATATCATCAGTAGGGGCTATAATCAATCAGTAGGCCAGGCTATAATCAATCATAGGCCAGGCTATAATCATCCAGTAGGCAGGCTATAATCAATCCATAGGCGGCATAATATCCAGTAGGCCAGGCTATAATCAATCAGTAGGCCAGTATAATCAATGTATAGCCAGGCTATAATCAATGCCAGTAGGGGCTATAATCAATCCAGTAGGCAGGCTATAATCAAGTCCAGTAGGCGCTATAATCAATGCAGTAGGAGCTAAATCATCCAGTAGGCCAGGCTATAATCAATGTCAGTAGGCAGGCTATAATCAATGTGTAGGCCAGGCTATAATCAATGCCAGTAGGCTGGGCTATAATCAATACCAGTAGGCCAGGCTATAATCAATGCAGTAGGCCAGGCTATAATCAATACCAGTAGGCCAGGCTATAATCAATGTCAGTAGGCCAGGCTATAATCAACTACCAGTAGGCCAGGCTATAATCAATGCCAGTAGGCCAGGCTATAATCAATGCAGTAGGCCAGGCTATAATCAATGCCAGTAGGCCAGGCTATAATCAATGCCAGTAGGCCAGGCTATAATCAATGTCAGTAGGCCAGGGCTATAATCAATGTCAGTAGGCCAGGCTATAATCAATGTCAGTAGGCCAGGCTATAATCAATGTCAGTAAGGCCAGGCTATAATCAATGCCAGTAGGCCAGGCTATAATCAATGTCAGTAGGCCAGGCTATAATCAATGCAGTAGGCCAGGCTATAATCAATGTCCAGTAGGCCAGGCTATAATCAATGCCAGTAGGCCAGGCTATAATCAATGCCAGTAGGCCAGGCTATAATCAATGCCAGTAGCCAGGCTATAATCAATGCCAGTAGGCAGGCTATAATCAATGCCAGTAGGCCAGGCTATAATCAATGCAGTAGGCCAGGCTATAATCAATGCCAGTAGGCCAGGCTATAATCAATGCCAGTAGGCCAGGCTATAATCAATGTCAGTAGGCCAGGCTATAATCAATACCAGTAGGCCAGGCTATATCAATGCCAGTAGGCCAGCTAATCATGCTCAGTAGGTGGGCTATAATCAATCCAGTAGGCCAGGCTATAATCAATGCCAGTAGGTTGGGCTATAATCAATCCAGTAGGCCAGGCTATAATCAATGCCAGTAGGCCAGGCTATAATCAATGCCAGTAGGCCAGGCTATAATCAATACCAGTAGGCCAGGCTATTAATCAATGTCAGTTGGCCGGCTATATCATGTTCCAGTAGGCCAGGACATGATAGTCTATATCTCAGTAGGCCAGGTATAATCAATTCAGTAGGCAGTTTATAATCAATGTCAGTAGGCAGGCTATAACAATGCCAGTAGGCCAGGCTATAATCAATCCAGTAGGCAGCTAAATCAATGCCAGTAGGCTGGTATAATCAAAATGCCAGTAGTTGGCTATATCAATGTCAGTATGGGTATAATCAATCCAGTAGGTTGGGCATAATCAATCCAGTAGGAGGCTATAATCAACAGTAGGTTGGGCTATAATCAACCCAGTAGGCGGCTATAATCATCCCATAGGGGCTATAATCAATCCAGTAGGCCTGGCAAATTCTGCCATGGTGGTCTATAGATATCCCAACACTTCCAATGCCATGTGGCTTTCAATGGAGTGGCCACTTAATAATCATGCCAACTATTCCACTTATCTTCCTGGTTTGGCTCTATCAATACCATCCTAGATTTTATCCTAATGCATGCCTATGGTATTAATCATTTTGGATGGCCCTTCTCATGCCCGCTTCATCTGATAAATCATTCTGTTTGAGTGGGTTAAAATCAGTAGGTTCCCCCCAGGTATCCAACTCACTTCCCTGGGGTGGTTATCCATATCCATCCTGGGGTGGTATAATCCACTCGGGGTGGCATTCCCTCCAGTTGGATGGTTATCCAATCCATTCCATCCCATGTATCCAATCCCTTCCCCACTTCCCGGGTGGTTATCCATATCCCCTTCCCCACTTCCCGGATGGTTATCCATATCCCCTTCCCCACTTCCCTGGGGTTTATATCCCTTCCCACTTTGGATGGTTATCCCTATCCCCTTCCCCACTTCCCTGGGTGGTTATCATATCCACCTTCCCCACTTCCCTGGGGTGGTTATCCATATCCCCTTCCCCACTTCCCTGGGATGGTTATCCATATCCCCCTTCCCCCACTTCCCTGGGTGTTATCCCAATATCCCCTTCCCCCATTCCTGGGGTGGTTATCCATATCCCCTTCCCCCCTTCCCTGGCGTGGTTTCCAATCCTCATTCCTGGTATGTTATCCATATCCCCTGTCCCCCACTTCCCTGGGATGGTTATCCATATCCCTTCCCCATTCCTGGTGGTTATCCATATCCCCATTCCCCCACTTCCCTGGGATGGTTATCCATATCCCCCTTCCCCACATTCCCTGGGATGGTTATCCATATCCCCTTCCCCACTTCCTGGGATGGTTATCCATATCCCTTGTCGGCCATATCACCTGAGGTGGGTTGGGTGTCGACGTAAAAGTTTAACCAAATCAATCAAAAAGCTGTGGATGTCGGTTTGCAGACCTGCACAAGCCGCTTTCATCTGAAGTGTTTCCAGTGCGACAGCGGGAACCCAGCGAGTCGCCTCTATAACCCCAGGTGCTCCGTGGACGGTGAGGTCGCCAGGATGTACTTGAACCACACGCCTTGTGCCGGTCCCTGCTTCACGCGTGTTAACAAGTCTCCTGCTGGATGTAAGTATTTGTGACCTCCCACCACGAAATCAGTCTTAACTAGCATTTTGGGCATTTTGAGATACACATATCACTGGAAAGTGTACATTCTTCTGATTGTTTTGGTACTTGAATGAAGCTTGTCCTCAAAAAAATGTAGAAGTTATGTATGTTAAAAAGCATTAACTTGTATGACGGCCATTTTGAGAAAACAGCCTCTAAAGTTTTTGTGTGCTCTCCTATACATTTTCCTTAAATTTCTTTATTTGGTGGCTTTGACCCAGTTTGTTTCTAATTGTCGCTGTCATTATCTGAAAGGTGCACCAAAGAGCTTTCCATCAGTATTTTACATGTGCGGGTACTGTGCAAGTTACGGTTCATAATAAGTGACAAAAATAGGTACTTTTGGTAGGAAATTGCATTCTTTCTGCTGCGATCAGTGCATTAAAATACCATTTTAAATTAATTAATAATATTTATTCAAGAAAAAAATTTCTGTGGGGGATAGAATATAGTCTACAGAAATCAATTTTGAGAAAAAGTCAAAACACCCCAGACAGACCCTCAGTCACCTTTTCAGCTCCTAGTGCTGTTCGACTGACTGGGAGTTAAGACTGATTTCGTGGTGGGAGGTCACATTTTGTTTGTTTGTTTTGTTCAATTTAAAGTCCTACCACTTTAAAACCCTTTGACTCCAGCACCCTGTCCATGAGCATCCAGCATTTTCAACCATACTAGCAAAGCAAAAACTTAACCCTCTGATACCCTCATCCTGTCCACCAGCTTCCTGCAGGAAGTTGGTGGATAGGGTGAGGGAATCAGAGGGTTAAGTTTTTGCAGTTGGTGGATAGAGTGCGGGGGTCGAAGGGTTAAGTATGAGGACTTGCACTGTGAGACACCTGATGCTATTGTCGGATTCTCTGGATATAATTATGATGTAAGTATTACGAAGAAGGCTATTATAATTTTTTATGACCGGTGTTGAGTGGGAGCGAAATTCTCTGGATATAATTATGATGTAAGAATTACGAACAAGGCTATTATTGTTTTTTATGACCGGGTTGAGTGGGAGCGAAATTCTCTGGATATAATTATGATGTAAGTATTACGAATGAGGCTATTATAATTTTTTATGACCGGTGTTGAGTGGGAGCGAAATTCTCTGGATATAATTATGATGTAAGTATTACGAAGAAGGCTATTATTTTTTTTATGACCGGGTTGAGTGGGAGCGAAATTCTCTGGATATAATTATGATGTAAGAATTACGAATAAGGCTATTATAATTTTTTATGACCGGGTTGATTGGGAGCGAAATGGGAGTTTGAGAAGCTTCGTGTGTGTTTGTGTGTGTGTGTTGCGTTGCAGTGCGTGCGTGCGTGCGTGCGCTGGTGTGTGTGTGTGTGTGTGTGTGTGTGTGTGGTTGTGGTGTGTGTGTGTGTGTGTGTGTGTTCGTGTCGTTCTTTGATTTAACGTTTTTTCACTATGAGTGATATTGACGATTGTGTTGTTGTGTTGTTGTTTTGTTTGTGCTTGTGTATGTGTGTTGTATGATTTGTGTTGTGTGTGTGTGTTTGTGTGTTGTGTGTGTGTGTGTGTGTGTGGTGTGTGTGTGTGTGTGTGTGTGTGTGTGTGTGTGTGTGTGTGTGTGATTGATGAGAGATAGAGACAG
>JAPXFY010000026.1:12696947-12706947 GCA_030674185.1 Monoplex corrugatus | reverse complement strand
AAAGACAGGCAACATTTATAGGCCATTTGATGAGGAAGGGGGATTTGGAGCACCTGGTCACAACGGGAAAGCTGGAGGGAAGGAGAGCACCGGGTAGACCCAGGGAGAAATGCTGGACGGACTTGCAGAGTGGTGGGACGAGAGGGTGGGGGAGATGCTGGGGGCAACGAGAGATAGAGACAGATGGAGGTACATGATCGCCAACGCCATTCGGCAGGGCACCTGATGATGATGATGATGACGATGACGCATACACATACATATACAATCACACACACACCACACACACACACACACACACACACACACACACACACACACACACACACACACACCACACACACACACACACACACACACCGCACAATCGTCTGCCTCCGAGGAAGCAGGAAAGAAATATGTAAATACATGAATAAGTAAGAAATGATAAATAAGAATACATAAATAAAAAAAACAACAACAAAGAAATAACGAATACAAATAAATACACACACATACGCATACACACACACACACACACACACACACACACACACACACACACACACAAACACACACAAACAACACACACACACACTCACTCATCACACACACATACACACACATGCACACACACACACCACACACACGCATACACACACACAAAACAAAGAGAGAGAGAGAGAGAGAGAGAGAGAGAGAGAGAGAGATACATAGAAAGACAATAACACACCCAAATAAATACACATCATGATGCCGAAAAGAAAAAAATAAATCACAGAAGTAAATAAAATAAATACACACACATCACGATGCCAAACACCAATACATTGAATCACGATGTAAACAAAACAAAACAAAACAAATCAAAACAAAACAAAACAAAACAATAAAACAAGAACAGAAACCAAAAAAGATAAACACAGACATATACCTACATCCACAAACACACAAACCCATACAGACACAAAAGAAGATGAAATATAACAAAAAACAGACAAATACCATGACAAACTTGAAGACAACACAGACAACATATACAAGGTTGAAAAACCAAAACCACAAACAAACACACAAACAGTGTGACGAACTTTTCCGTTCTCCAACTGTCTTTCGTATTTCTCCAAATTTTCTGTATCTCCGTTTCAGGAAAAGCCCAAGCTCTTTCCGTTCCAAGTTGTAGTATTGTGCGCTTAAAAGTTCATTGAATCTTCACGCATCCTGAAGACTTGAAAGCGACATTACGAGGCTTTCACAAACACTACAATCTCTCTCCTACCTCAAGATCCTACACCATTACACTGAAAGGTGCAAATCCCAAACACGTTTAACACCAAACAGAACATTTATCTCAACAACACAGCACAACCACCACCATCATCATCATCAGGTGCCCTGCCGCATGGCGTCAGCGTCATGGACTTCCATCTGTCTCTATCTCTTGTTGCCTCGTCTCTTCCACCCTCCTTGTCTTCAGCCACTCTGCAAGTCCGTCTAGTATTTTCTCCCTGGGTCTACCTGGTGCTCTCTTTCCCTCCAGCTTTCCCGTTGTGACCAGGTGCTCCAAATCTCCTTTCCTCATAATAATAAGTTAATAATAATAAGTTCCAGAGAGACCAAATAAGTTACACCACAGTTAACCTTGTTAGAGGATGAACGGCTCTCAGTAACAATGTTTTCGTAGTTGTGAAATTCTATTTCAGAATAATGAATGGCTGTGGTGAGCTTATTATTTTCCCACACTCTCCTGGACCGCTGTTCCTTGGCAGCGGCAGCTTTCTCTGTCTGCCTCTTGATCTGCGGGTCTAGTACCAGATGCTGGAGACTGTCGATCCTAATCATGTGAATTCATCTATCACTTTGAGAGTGTGATGGCAAATGTTGATGTTGAGATATTCTCAGACGTTCTGCCCTATGATCTCTGTCTTCTTCAGACTGATGACGTGGCCAAACTTTTGGCAAGCATGCGCTAGTGAGCTAACGAGCCTCTGGAGACCAAGCTGTGTGTGAGATAACCTGGCAGCAGCAGCAGAGAATATCTCCTATATCAGGACTTGACGCACTTTTGTCTCTGCTCTAAGGCGTGTAAGGTTGAAGAGCTTGTAACCTTGTAACCTATTGTATGACTACACTCCTTCATCGGATGCTCAGAAAAAGAAAAGAAAACAAATAAACAAAAAACAAAAAAACATACAACAGTATGAGAGAGAAGGAGATCCTGAAGAGTGTCAGGATGAGGACGCAACCCTGTTTCATTCCACTTTGGATGGGGAATGGCTCTGCGTATGATCCGTCAAAAGTACTGTCCCTTGCACGCCATCATGGAAAGAGACCATGGGATTCAGCAATAGATAAGTAGGTGCAATGCCATTAACACACACTTGTAGCATAACATATTGGTTTTAAATGAAATTCTTTGAGTAACAGGCAACCAATGGAGAAAGTGAAGCACGGAGCGACACGGTCACCATAGAAAAACGATTTTTTACAACAACGATACTACTACTACTACTAGTACTAACAATAATAATAACAATGATAATAATCGCTGAGATCAAATGTCATCATCATCATCATCAGGTGCCCTGCCGCATGGCGTTGGCGACCATGGACTTCCAACCATCTCTGTCTCTCGTTGCCCCTAGCATCTCTCTCACCCTCCTCATCCCCAGCCACTCTGCGAGTCCGTCCAGCATTCTATCCCTGGGTCTACCTGGTGCTCTCTTTCCCTCCAGCTTTCCCGTTGTGACCAGCTGCTCCAAATCCCCCTTCCTCATAAAATGGCCTATAAATGTTGCCTGTCTTTTCCTAATCTTCTTTATGACTGATCTACTTGTGTCTGCCTCCATCAAGACTGTCTCGTTTGTTTTCTTTGCTGTCCATGGAACTCTCAACATTCTTCTTAGAAACCACATCTCAGCTGCCTCAATCTTGCTCTGGCTTTGCTTGCTGACTGTCCACGCCTCGCATCTGTACAACAGTACTTACTTTACTTTACTTTACTTTATCCGTCCTCTTATACCATCTTGGGCGTCGAGGGGAGAAAGAGCTTTCTGTCTGCGGCAAGTTTGAAGGCCTGGTTGAGTGGGATGTTGTGGGTCTTCAGTGTTTCTTTCACACCCTTGATCCAGGTCTTCCTCGGTCTACCCCTTGCCTTGTACCCTGACACCTTTGTGTTGTAAGCTTTACTGGCAAGCTGGTGAGGTGCCATGCGTGTCAGGTGCCCGAACCACCTGGTTCTCTGCTGTTGGATGTAGTGGAGAATTGGTGTTGTTCCAATCATTTCTCTGATCTTGATGTTCTTGATCTTATCATGTCTGGTTTTGTTGACTGCTCTCCTTAGACATCTCATCTCGCAGGTGGTGATCTTTCTTTCAAGACTTTTGGTAAGGGTCCATGTTGACACTGGTAGGTCAAGGTTGGTCTAAATATGGACTCGATGAGTTTGGCTTTGGTCTCGATGGGGATGTTGGGGTGTCTTAGGAGTGGGGCAAGCTGGTAGCTGACGCTGTTGGCCTTTTGAACTCTTGTCTCGATCTCTCTGTTGAGACGTCCATCTTCTGTGAAGATACTTCCAAGATACTTGAACTCGCTGACTTGTTTCAGTGCTGTCCCCTCGATGTTGATGTTGAGGCGGCCAGGTGTTCTACTGACTTTCAGTGTCTCGGTTTTGCTGATACTGATTTTCATGCCGAAGTTCTCACATTGTGTGTTCAGGTTGTTCGTGTGCTCCTGGAGTTCCCCTTCTTTTTCATGTGCAAGGCTTTGATCATCTGCAAACAGCATCTCGTTCAGATCTTCAGGGTTGGGATTTGCTTCCTTCGTGATTTTGTCCATATATACAATGAACAGCAGTGGTGATAGAACACACCCCTGCCTCACTCCCGACGTCACCCCAAACCATTCCGTGAGTCCATCTTGGGTGCGTACTGCACTCATGCTGTTGGTATAGATGGCTCTTATATTGTCTAGAAGTTGCCCCCTAACGTCATATTCTTCTAACGTTTTCCACAACTTGTTTCTATTTACTCTGTCGAAGGCCTTTTCTTGATCCACGAACACGAAGTACAGTTCTTTATTGTGTTCGATAGTCTTGGTTCTATATAACATTCAAGGACTCTCTTTCTGATGTTAACTGATCAAATGTACTCTTTCGTAAATATCACATGAAACGCGCTGAAAACAAACATGAATAAATAAATAGATAAATAAATACACAAATAAAGGAGATTAATGGTTAGTACAACCTGACCTTTAAAGAATACACACTTAACTGTTGTTCATACATTCAAAGAAAGCTTCAAAAGCCCTTGTCGTGATTGTGAATTAAGGTTGATGATTTATCACGGCCATAAAGAGCACACGTGCAGACTATCCTTTAGCTGAATTGTTAATTTATTTATTGTTTGGTCGATTGTTTGTTATATAACCACTAATCTATTTGTTTTGTTTTGTTAAGTACCTTTGATCTCAACGATTATTATTATTATTGGTGTTGTTGTTGTTATTATTATTATTAGTGTTATTATTATTGTTATTATCATCATTATTATTATTATCATTATTATCATATTATTTCAGAGCGTCGAGATGCGCAGTAAACAGGCCAGTTTTTATAATGCACACCGAAATTGAACTCGAAATCGATTAGTCTGAGCTTGCCAATAAAAACAAATTCCACGTCAGTAGCCACGTGACTGAAGCGAGCAATCCGTCGTCTGGTACAAAGCTAGAATTAGCTCCCTTGTGTATTCTTTCGCTACGGTAATCATTTTCGGATATGCCATAGTTGGTCACAGAAAAACAAATGGAACAAGATGATCACTGGAGCTGAGCCCCCTCAGTTTGTTGGCTTCCTAGAAACTTTTGTCTCACAGAATTTCCAAATGGTATTGTTGTGCAAATATTGTTGGTGGATGAACGATTATGTGCGTGTATGCTAATGTGTTTGTGCTTTGGCTGATCGATCGAGTTTCGGATGCAGAAGTTGCAGTCTGCGTAACTGGTCTAGATCTAGTTTAGTATAACTTACGTTATTTTGTTGGACTTTGACCTGGTCGTTTCGTTTCGACACATTTGAAATACTCGTGACCCTTAAAGTTTGCAAGTTTAGTATTTGATGTCAAGTTGGATTTTGAGAGACAGAGTGGCCTTGTTTTGTTTTGTTTGTTTTTAGTAAGTTTGTTTGGTTATTAGTCTGTTCGCTTGAGACTTGAGTAAAATGAGTTGGTTGACACCGACTCAGTGACCGAGTCATTCACCCGTCTTCTTCGTTGACCTGCAATCTCACTGTTCGCAGTGACCCACTTCACAGTACCAAGCAATTTAACAAATAATAAACTGAGTTGACAAGTCAGTATAGGTCTATAACTGAGCAGTGTCTTTGTCTGTGTGCCACATCCTCTCAATATCAGTATATGTCTGCCCCCACCCCCACCTCTCTTTGTTGTTGTTGTTGTTGCGTGTGTGTGTGTGTGTGTGTGTGTGTGTGTGTGTGTGTGTGTTTTGCAGAAATACTGCTTTTGCTATCCTTTTGTAGATTTACAATGTGTGTGTGTGTGTGTGTGTGTGTGTGTGTGTGTGTGTGTACATGCACATGTATATATATGTGTGTTTAATTTGTAGTTTCATATGCAGGCATCTGCTTTGGCTATTCAGACTTTATATGATACAGAACTTAGAACATGAAGGAGGTAGTAATGTGATTTTTTTTTTTAGATTGTAACTTAGGCCTATATTAACAGTTTTTCTGTCACCAGAGTATCATCATTACTATTGGAGTTGCAGTCATCACTGTGTGTATTGTGCTCTTCTTTGGAATATGGAAATACAAGTCAAAAGGTATGTACAATAACTGTGTATAGGATATATAGGCCTAGACATTTTTATCATAGAAATACATGTCAAAAAGTATACATACATACATACATACATAATCTGAAATCCTTGGCCACATGGACAGTACTATTGTATTTTCTGATTCAGTCAAGTCTTGTCATTGTTCTTGATTCTCAACTCTCTGTACAGAAGCGTATCACCCAAACATGTCAGTCTAGTTACTGTCATTTGCGAGATTTCTGTTTTATTTGTGATTATCTTTCTGCTTTAAGAGATTTAGTATGTACAACTTCTCTTGTCTTGTATGGATTATTGGAAGTCTCTACCCTTTGGTTTGCCTGTTTCTCCTTTCACGTGCCTGCAGCATATTCAGAAGTGTGCAGTCTGTCTTGCCCTTCTTAGAAAGAGGTATGATCATGTCACTCCCATGCTTCAGTTTCTCTACTGGTTGCCTTGTATTGAAAGAATTTCATACAAATCAGTACGTAATGCTGCACTTGTATTAATGGCATTGCACCTACTTATCTTTGTGACCCCTTGAGAATGTATGCTCCTTCCCGACGCCTCTGTTCTACATGTATTTCCAGTACTACTAGTACTACTTTACAAAGTTCTTGCTACAGATGTTCCTCAGTCGGTTGCCGCTCATTGTCTGTGCTTGGTCCATACTACTGGAATCGGTTTCTCCTGTCTTGCTGACACTAACAGTCATAAAGTCTGTAAAGTCTGTGTCTTCCTTCAGGCTAACTTGAAGATTTTCCTTTTCATCCAGCAGTGATTTCCCCCTCAGTGCAAACAATTCATCGGCCTACATCTCTCCTGTCCCCCCCCCCCCCCCCCCCACATTTGCCCTTTTCCTCTGAGTTTGCAGTTGCTTCGTTTCCTTAGGTTTATGTCATTGCGAGTGAATGTTTCAGTGAATGGTGAGGCTGTGCGCTTGGATTTGATTTGTGCATAATATATATCAAGATTTAGCATCTCATAAATATTAGTATTATAAATATAATTGTCAGTATTGTTGTTTTTTCTTGATATCATCATCATATCATCATCATCATCACCATTAGTAGTAGTAATAGTAGCACTGGTATTTTCATTATTATTGTCATCATTATCGTTCTTGGTTTTTTGTTTTCATATTAGACAACTAGTGCTCAATCTCTTCATTTCCATTTCTAAGTTTTTCTTTTCTCTGAAAGACATTTATGTCAATAATTAAATAAATGTAAACACTTACTGATGGGTTGCTTTCAGCAAGCCCCCCCCCCCCCCCCCCCCCCCCCACACACACACACAATATCCATCTAATGTCACTCATACTCATACACGAGTCATAGTGAAAAGACGTTATATCAAAGAATGAATGAACGAACACACACACACACACACACACACACACACACACACACACACACACACACACACACACACACACACACACACACACACACACACACACACACACAATGACACACACACACACACACAATGACACACACACACACACAATGACACACACACACACACACACACACACACACACACACACACACACACACACACACACATTCATTTTTATGAACACATACAGTGATACACAACATAAACCACCATGCATGCATGCACTTTATTTTTGATGTTTAAAATCTATGAAGTATATTTGTCATAAATTATCTGGTCATGCTGAGATTGATAATTGAATAGGATAAAGATGTATGTTTTGATACACATATCATTCTAGTTCATGTCTGATAATTTCAAAATTTACTCAATATTTTTCCTACATGTATGTTTTTGATGTATTATTCAAGTTCTTTTCTGATAATTTCAGGATTTTTTCAATGCTTTTTCCAGTATAACTGGTATATAGTGGAAACTGGAATGCTTAACATTTTCAGTTTTGCCAAGCCAAAGCGAGGCTCCACCACAGAAGTACCGGTTCAGGAAAAGAGACAAAGTGATCTTCTATGGACGGAAGATGTTACGAAAGGTGAGTTTTATTGGTGGTTTTTGTTATTTAGGTATTACCTTTTTAGAAGGGTGTACAGTTCTATCAAATGCCCATGATGTGTTGAAATGTGTGGCTTTGAGCGTGGTTGGTTGTTTTGACAAGAGTTGTGGGAACAAGATCTGATATATCTCAAGTTCAGTCCCATCCCTCTGCATTGAAAAATAGGTTCAATCCCAACCTGCAGCATTAAAAACTGGCCTGTTCGCAGCCCATCCTAATGTGTCTATCTTTCTAGTGTTTCAGTTTCTCAAGATGACGTCTCTGCGCTCGGAATGAATTCTATATACAGGGGGGGTGCAAAAGTAGGTAATACAGTTATGAAAAAAGAAAACACGTACAATACTCATTGCATTTATTATAATAATAATAATAATATTTTATTTATATAGCGCAAAATCTTGACAAAATCAAATCTAAGCGCTGAGCGTATACATGCATACATACCTACATACATATGAGCATATACATGCATACATACATGCTTACATACTTACATACATAAATCTAAGCTGAGCGTATACATGCATACATACATACATACATAAATCTAAGCGTATACATACATACATACATACATACATACATACATACATACGTACGCACATGCATACATAATAATTACAACATTTATACAGCGCAAATCTCGACAAAATCAAATCCAAGCGCCGAAAAGACACACGCACGCACGCACGCACACGCACACACACACACACACACACACACACACACACACACACACACACACACACACACACACACACACATGCATGGCCACAAATGGGGAGAAAAGAATAAAAGCAATAAAAGCAAGAATAAAACCAATGGAAAACCACAGAGAGCACATCATATACAATTATATATTAAAACAAAGTGATTCCCCTCCGAGCGGAGACAGGCTGCAGAGGGGGGTTGAGTGAGGTTAGGATTTTATGCAGAGGAGAAAAGGTGAGTTTTGAGAGCAGACTTGAAGGAGGCAAAAGTAGGTTGCTGACGGACTGAGAGAGGAAGTTTGTTCCAGGAGAGTGGACCAGAAACAGAGAAGGCTCGTGGACCATAGGTATTGAGCTTAGTGCGTGGAAAGCGAAAAGTCAGAGGATCGGAGGCAGAGCGGAGGGTACGTGAGGGAACATAGATCTCAAGTAGGCTTGACAGGTAATCGGGGGCTGCGTTATTGAGGCTTTTGTAGCACATGGTGTCTAGTTTGTACTGTATGCGCTTTGATACAGGGAGCCAGTGAAGTTTGCCAGGAGAGGAGATATGTGGTCAGCTTTTTTCTTTTTGAGTACAAGGCGTACAGCATTGTTTTGAATGCGCTGTAGGATGTGAATGGTGGAGGCAGGAAGACCAGACAGGAGTGAATTGCAATAGTCAATGCGAGACATTATACAAACAAATGAATATTGCATATACATGTAATAACAAGCACAACCTTAATCCCTCAGATACTCAAACTGCTTGCCGTCGGTATTCACACACTCTTCTAATCGAGAGCGGAATTAAGCATTATAATAATGATGTGATACTTACTGTATACCTACTTTTGCACCCCCCTGTATATACACTAACATCACAGGTGCCATGTAATGGAGAAGATCCAGAATGATCACGGCACAAGTCTTAACAAATCTGTGACGGGCCGTGACTTTAGTTGTGAATGTCGAGTTTCTCCAACTGCCGAGCTGCACTAAAAGTCGTTTTGGTGATATATGGTACAGAACTCATGATTGCTTTAAATTAGCAGGCTTTTGGAGAGATGTGAGTTACTTCCCTTGAAGTAGACACCTCCGTCTGTTGTTGTGTGCTGTCGGTACGTTGTTTGTGCGCAAGTTTTAAACCAAAAATGGATAGAAGGAGACATATATATATCGAAAGAGGAGATTCTTGAATTGCTGGATCTGAATTAGATGAGTCTTTTTCACCCCAAGAAAGTGATGATAACAGTGACAGTGAGGAAGATTCTGCTGAAACTGTGTCCGTGAGTGAAGGAGAGAATGATGCAACTCTGTCACTGTCAGTTTCAGCGATTCTTCAGTATGAGTAATCAACGAACTGATCGGGGTGGCAGAGGGCTTCGACGCGCCTCTCAGACTCGATCTGGGAGTTAAAAACTATTTAAGTAATAGCTTTATAAATAGCACAGCTAAAATCAGCATCCTTTTTTCATTAAGTACA
>JAPXFY010000026.1:12656947-12691947 GCA_030674185.1 Monoplex corrugatus | reverse complement strand
AACAAAGTAAAGTGATACAGAAAGACCAGGATTAGATCTTTACAAATAATCTTACTTTATTTATGGTATTCCGTGTACTTGTAAATGTTGAGGTATCCAAATAGGTATCCAAAGGGGGGTAATTTTTTGTTTTGATGGATATGAACACACACTGTGAAACAGTTTTAGATGAAGTCCAGAACATGATTTCCATGCCATGGATGTTTCAAATCACAAGATTACTGGTAGTTGTCACTTTTTGCATACAGTTTCTCCAGAGCACAAAATATTTACAGAATTGTGAGGTTCGACTTGCTTTCCTTGACGCCATTTGCGAAATTCGCATGTCGCAGGTAGTGCTGAAAAAAGGCTACTGTTGTCTTTGTTTTACATTGCCACAAACGGTCTAAGGTAAATAAATGCTGTAAACATACCCTAGTTTAGGTTCCCAGTGAGTTTTCCTTTAACTGACCTTCTGATGTAAACAAAAATACAAATGTCCGCCGTCGATAAATCAAGTCACGTATTCAAGCAGTAAACGGAAGTGACGGAGATTTTCTTCCGGCACGAAGCGATTGAGTTAATAATAGCTTGTCATCTTGCTCGTAAACATTGCATGGTTTTCAGCTGTGCTGTATATCTTCAGGCATGCCACAATGATACCAACAAGTGTACAGAGATTATACATGATACACACATGATTGCATATGCACCAGACTAACACACCATACTGCAGCATGCATCACCACACACAGTACACACCCACAGTACACACACACACACAGTACACACAGTACACACAACACACACACACACACACACACCAACCCACCACACACACACACACAAACACAAACCACACACACACACACACCAACACACACAAAACCACACACACATATCCTAATCCTAACAATGTGCTGTGTAGGAATTCTTTGAATGATGTGCACTCACTAGCCAGAGACATTGTCACAAGAATACAGCACAAAAATTTTAAGCAACAGCTGTGTCTGTGGTGATTTGGTGAAAAAAAGAGACCTTCTGGACATGCAGACCAATACCCAATTCTGCCTGCCTTTATGAAATGACTTAAAATAATTGTAACTTCAGGTACATAGAAGAGGCCACCAGAATGCTGGGTATTTGAATCAGTGAACATCAAGTCATCACAAGTGCCTTATATCAGTTCTGTGTATTACTATGATACACATGACACTTGCTTGAATAATGAGTCAGTTGATAATGCACTATACATTTCCTTGAAGTGCAGCTTAACTCATTCAAGCCGCAACAGTTCGCACCGCGACAACCCCCGAAATCGCAGTATTTTGGGTGATTTTTAAGAAAAATGTTAAAAATTACAACAAATGTCACACACAAAAGGAAAACAGTTTTGGTTTGGAAACATTGAAGTGTTCACATACAGACATTACACACCTCAAAACTGGTAGTCTGTTATCTTGATAGAAGGGGTTAAGGAAACAGGTGACCATAAGGGGGTAAATATCCTCTTGCCGAGTCCGTATATTTACACCATATGTTGTTTTTTTTCACCAATGAAAACAATTATCCACAGGAATATTTACACAAGAATGTACAGTTTATGTATAAAACACAACACCACCTCCTATTCACTTGGTGTAATCAAGAACAGTGAATTTGCGTGCAAATCGGCGGGTGCTTAATTACAATATTCTTGATGCCATCTTGATATCAATACGAAAAACAAAGAACCGCATAAGCATCGCAAAGTCGCTACTAAAGCAAAAATACTGCTCACAACACAGTCATGAGGGAAGGAATAGTGAAATAAAAGACCAAGATCACTCTAGTGCAATGATTTATTAAGGCCACAAAAAAAGTTAAACTCTTGACATAAACCTGCGATGGCACAGCTCAAGGCAGTGTGAAAGGTACATGCCTTATACGCACGGCACAGCTAGGTGAGTTAAGGCTTGTGCCATGATCATAACACATGGCACTGTGACGTTAGTGATAAGGAATTCGTTCACTGGAGATGTGTCTGAAAACTGAAACTGGATGAATATGACAGAAGAGAACTTCTTTGCTGGGCGAGGAGGAAGATCAAGTCAGATCATGAAAGGAAAATATATTTTCCTAAGTACTTTTCTTATAGCTGGTAAGTTGAATTTTTTTAACTTAATTTCGTAGGTTTTTTAGATAATAGCCTTTCATTGATTTATGTAATTTGTGTGTGTGCATGTGTCCTTTTCATAGATAAGAGGAGATGGGTTTAGTTAACCCTGATCCATCATGCATTCTGTAAAGATGCATCTGAGTTTGCCTACTCATTGATATAAACATGCGGCACATGTGTCCTTCAGGTGCGAAGTTTTACCCGCAACACAATGGGTGTGGGTCCTTCTGGACTGGGACGGCGAAAATCGACACAGAGGCTGATGTTGTCCAAGTTTCGAAGGTGAAATTTGTTTTTTGTTTTTTTGAGGAGTTTCTTCTTGTATTTAGAAATGTTGACATTTTGATTTGTTTTTATTTTGTGGATGATTTTTTAAAAAATATTTTTTAGCATTTCAGATTTTGTTGGATGTGTGTAGGCATGTTGGTGTTTTGTCCCCTGTGTAGGCAGTATGTCGCTGCACTGTCTGCACGACTCCCGTCTTCAATGGGCATGCCTGTTGGATGTTTTCTGTTTCCTTAGTCTAGCCGCTGATATGACTTACAGGATCTTTAATCTGCATATTTAATGTTCTGCATGCATATTCACAGGCACTGACAGGGTGTATGCGTATCAACTCTCGACCTTTTAGGCAGAGGTATCTGGGCTGAATGAAGCCAGCCCCCTGTAAGAATGCCAGGGACTCTTTCAGTATAAGTAGTATCCCCACCTTCTGGAAATTCTGTACTAGAAATGTCCTTTTTTCTGTCACTCTCTTTGTTTCTGCCTTGTTCCTGCGCTTTCTGCCATTTCTACCTGTCATTTTCTGCCTTGCTGGTCCATTCACCTGTTTATGATCGATAAAGTCTTATGTGCTTTTTCTTAGGATTGATAATGGAGTACATGTATTGAGTGCATTTCTAGCTCTAGGGAGGTGAGATATGCAGAGGCAGTTTTAGGTGATTTATGCCTGTTTTAGATATATTTTTGGCGTCCGTAGGTGTGCTTAAATTTGTATTCGGGTGTGTTTTTTAAATTCCCTGGGCATTAAATTAGATGGAGTGGTCAATGCCAGGGGCACGTCCTTAGATTATTTGCACGAATGCATTGATATGTGTACTTAATTTTCTTTTTGTTTTCATGTTGAAGTTTTGTATGTTTTGAAGTGGTTATACTTATAGCCCTGATATGGCTTTACACGGTCGCCAGGGCTTTAAACAACAATAACAATAAAAAAAGTGAAGCCAGGACCATCTGATTGGAAGTCGGATGTTTTCCTGCCTGACTGCCCCACCTGTCGTATTGTCTGTGACAGTTTAGTTTTATGTTCATTGAAGCTTTGAGTGTAAAGTGTAATAATAGCCTGTGAGAATTTTTGAAATTTATTTTCATGTAGTAGAGAAAACCTTTGCATGCACACATTTGTGAAAGATAGAATGACCGAGAGTCACAGATATGCATGCATACTCATGTTTGCACACGCATGTATACACATATAAACACAAACACATGCATACGCACATACACATAGCATACATACACACACATACAGTCATTGATATATCTTTTGATGTTGTAGTAACTTGAAAGTTTCCAGTGGATTTATGTCATTGGTGAGACAATAAGTCTGTTACCTGTTACACACACACACACACACACACACACACACACACACACACACACACACACACACACACACACACACACACACACACACACACACACACACACAATGACTGGAAACTTTTGAGTTTAGGTGACCTATTGAAAAGTTATCTGCAGATCAATGAGTACTGTTGAGGTTAAAAAACAACAGGCAAAACCAAAGCCACATGTACACACACACACTCACACACACACACATCACACACACACACACACACACACACACACACACACACACACACACACACACACACACACACACACACACACACACACACACACACACACACACACACACACACACACAAAGTGACATACACAACACGCATGCACACACACACAATACACTGACATGACATCTTGTCTCCGACCTTTAAGTGCTGATGTTTGCACTCT
The DNA here is from genome assembly GCA_030674185.1 of Monoplex corrugatus. NCBI lineage: Eukaryota > Metazoa > Mollusca > Gastropoda > Littorinimorpha > Ranellidae > Monoplex > Monoplex corrugatus. The sequence continues at coordinate 12,687,770 of JAPXFY010000026.1, read as the reverse complement.
GTGTACTGTTGCCGGTCACTCGTAGACTCAGTCTGCCTGCATTTTCCCAAGAGGTGGAGCAGAGATTCCACGGCTTAGTGGATGGCATGACAGGGTATCCCCCATGTGCTGTTTTGTCTTTCTGTTGATTTGTTACGTTTGTTTGCATCTCTTTAGCAGGCTGACTGTGCTGTGCTGTGCTGTAATTATAACACTTTCATGCGCTTGGTACTGCTCATCTACTAAGATCGTGTATGTGGTTCTGACGCTGGACTAAAATTCTCTTCTTTTGCTTGTTATATCTTTAGGTGTAGGCGTTGTCCACTTCGGGGTGGAACTCCCATTAAAACGAAGGCTTTTTTTTTTCTGTTGGGAAAAGGTTTCCGTGAAATTAAAGAGTGTAGGGTGTTTTTGTTTGTTTGTCGGTATTACGGTTTTCAGATATTCAGTTAGTGATATTGATTTAGAAGTTGCTTCACTGGTGTAGGCCCTATATGTTTAACTCTTGAAATTTTTCAAAAATGGCTTGGAAGACTATCAAGCATTGCTGGAAGTATTGCAGAAAGGAAAAAGAGTGTATTTACAGATTTTTCAGAACAACTTTACAGTAGGAGGTGAGTATGTGGTGTTCTGATGTAGCTGTAAGGTTGTTTGGGGGGGGTTACGTTGGTATACGCCCCATAACTCTACGACCAGTTTAATGGATGTGTGTGTCTTGCTTGTGTCACTTCATGCTTTGTCTTCCCACCCTCCACTCACACACATGCACATGCACACACACACAGACACACACACAGACACACACACACACACACACACACACACACACACACACACACACACACACACACAGAGTCTCACACACACACACACACACACACATAGACACAAACACACACAAACACACACGAACACACACACACACCCACACACACACACACACACACACACACACACACACACACACACACACACACACACACACACACACACTGAAAGAGAAGGAGAGAGATACCACATATACTATATCACAAATGCAATTTTTAGTGAGAATCCATAATGAACACGGTGTAAGGTGCTATAGTCCTTTGTACTGGCAGAAATTCTGCCTGACTAAGTAACTTATAGTTCTTAACAAAGAACTTTAAAGAAGTGATATTTCATTCATATTCAAAATTGAGGCCTACATTCATCTGCTGCAGATGAACTTATAGTTCTTAACAAAGAACTTTAAAGAAGTGATATTTCATTCATATTCAAAGTTGAGGCCTACATTCATCTGCTGCAGATGAACTTATAGTTCTTAACAAAGAACTTTAAAGAAGTGATATTTCATTCATATTCAAAGTTGAGGCCTACATTCATCTGCTGCAGATGAACTTATAGTTCTTAACAAAGAACTTTAAAGAAGTGATATTTCATTCATATTCAAAGGTGAGGCCTACATTCATCTGCTGCAGATGAACTTATAGTTCTTAACAAAGAACTTTAAAGAAGTGATATTTCATTCATATTCAAAGTTGAGGCCTACATTCATCTGCTGCAGATGAACTTATAGTTCTTAACAAAGAACTTTAAAGAAGTGATATTTCATTCATATTCAAAGTTGAGGCCTACATTCATCTGCTGCACTGGTTGCGGTGCTCAAAGCAAGTGCCATCACTGTTTAAGTTTAATTGCACTGTGTGCAGCCTGCTAACAACTCATTCCACCACTCTGCTTATACTTCTTAGCTGAAGCAAATGCACAAGCACATGCACACGTGTCAGAACAACTTGAAAGTGTGATCTTTAAGGGTAAAGATGATGGTTATGATTATGATGACAGGATTAATGATAATAATGATAATAGTAATTATTGATACTACTAATTATGCTACTCCTACTAATGATATAATGATAATTGTAATGATGTGATTAAAAGTAATTAATAACAATAATATTACATAATGATACCAAGAACAACAAAAACAGTAACAACATTCTCTCCATGTACAATAAAACAGTTACATAAAACATGTTGTAGGAAAACCTAACTAAACATGAGACTGATGACAGGGGGGGGGGGGGGGGGGGGGGGGGGGAGGGGGAGTGGAGGAAAAAGCATAATTATAAAGATTTTACAGACTGGTAAATAGTTTCTGGGTGGTTATGTTTAACCTAATGTTTTGAAAAAAATTGGGTTTTTTTAGAAAATATTTGTTATTTTTGTATTTACAAAATGACATGAACTGCAGTGTATATTTCAGGTATCGTTTGCAGTGTGTGTTTCAGATATAGTTAGCATGAACATTTCAGTGTGTGTATGTGTGTGCATGAGTGTGTGTGTGTGTGTGTGTGTGTGAGTGTGTGTGTGTGTGTGTGTGTGTGTGTGTGTGTGTGTGTGTGTGAGAGAGAGAGAGAGAGAGAGAGAGAGTGTGTGTGTGTGTGTGAGAGAGAGAGAGTGTGTGTGTGTGTGTGTGTGTGTGTGTGTGTGTGTGTGTGTGTGTGTGAGAGAGAGAGAGTGTGTGTGTGTGTGCATGTGTGTGTGTATGTGTGTGTGTATGTGTGTGTGTGTGCGTGTGTGTGTGTTTATATTTACGTGTTTATGTTTACGTGTTTGTGTGTGTGTGTAGGCGTATACCTGTGATGTGTTTAAAACAGTCTTACGAATTGTTTTGTTTGGACATACTTTGAAAGCATGAAAGGCTGAACATGATCTCTTCTTCTCTACTGTAGATGTCTGTGTCTTTTGGGCTTGATTGACGACAGGATCTACTGTAGATGTCTGTGTCTTTTGGGCTTGATTGACGACAGGATCTACTGTAGATGTCTGTGTCTTTTGGGCTTGATTGACGACAGGATGTATATGATGATAGTAAGGATAGAGTGCAGTTCTGTCATGCAGACTCAGTGCTGCTATTGTTGGCTTGGCACTTGAAAAGAAATCAACGGCATCTCAGTCTGAATAAGGTGTCTGCACTTGATAAATCGATTGAGAGAAAGAATGAGGAAAACTGTAATACTTAACTCTCTCCGTACGACGGAACGCGATAGTGTTCTTGACGTAAGGCATGGTTTCCTATGATGGAACGCGATAGTGGTTTCGATAATTAAACATTTTTCGACGCTCCCCTTGTGACGTGGCATGCCAACCGAAGCTACACTGGTCACTACAAACGTGTCAGGGGTCAAATGGAAAGTTACTTCGTGAGACTCCGTAGCAATACACTTGTCGGGAAACGATTGACTTTGGCACCCCACATGACTTGCTAATCTGCATTCGTGTCGAAAATGGTGTCGCAGACGAGTACGAGTTTTGGAGCAAAGTAGATCGCGACAGCGGCATTTTACTGCTGCTGAAGTGATTGGAGTAAATAAGGTATCTCCACTTAAAAAAAAATTCCCACCTCCCCCCCACCCCCACCCCTGTGGGAATGCTAGAGGCTCTTTCAGTATAGATAGTATCCCTACCTTCCGGAAATTTTGTGCTGGAAATTTCCTCTTTTCTGACACTCTTTTTGTTTCTGCCTCATTCCTTAGCTTTCTGTCATTTCTTCATATCATTTTCTGCCTTGTTGGTGCATTCACTTATGTTTGATAAAGTCTTATGTACTTTCTCTTGGGATTGAAAATTGAGGACGTGTGTTTAGTGCATTTTTGGCTCTGCGGAAATGAGACATGCGGAAGCAATTTTAGATAATTTAGGCCTGTTTTTATATATGTTTTAGAGTCCTTATTGTTAAATTTGTATTCAGGTGTGCTTCTTTAAATCCCCTTTGCAATGAATTAGATGGAGTGATCAATGCCAGAGGCATGTCCTTAGATTATGTGTGTGAATGCATTGATATGTGTACTTAATTTTCTTTTCCTTTTTTTTCCTGTTGAATGTTGTATATGTCTTGAACTGGTTATAACCCTGATATGGCTTTATGCAGTCAGCTGGGCTTTAAACAAAAATAAGAATAAGTCTAACTTTAAAAAAACTGATTGAAAGAAAAAAAAAAAAAGAAATCTACAATAACCAAATTGGTTGAAAGAAAGAGAAAAGAAAACCACAGTACATTTATTTTGTGTTTAATTCTGTGACTTTTCCTTCCTTATATATACAGACTTTAGACAAGGGGTAGTAGTTTGGTAGTAGTAGTCAGTAGTATTAGTAAGAAACCGGGGAGAGCTGGACAGCAGAAGGTCCTCAGAGGAGAAACCCCTGTCAGGCCTTTAACTCCTGACACTCTGAGACTAGTGAGAGGGCTGGGACCACATCCAGGTCATGACTCTTGGATGCCCTTCTGCTATCGCCATTTTTTTATTTTTTAGGAGGGGGGGGGGGGGGGTTTGAAAATATGTCCTCCACCTGGTGAACCTGCGCATTCAAGATGGTCAGGCATTTCAAGGCATAGTCACCCTTGCAATGGATGTTTTAACCACATCTCTGTCGAACACTGGCAACGTATTGGGGGAATTTTAAGACTTAAGAAGTTCACTTTTGTTCCTCGTATGCCGGATCCAGCTGGAACTTTTTTCATCTGCTTCTGCCATTGCTTTTAGGGCTCTGGTCCTCCCCTAGAAATCGATACCTGTTTCATCAGGTCATAGGGTAATGTACCTGTCAGTCCCCTTGCTTGAACCTCTATGGCGAGGACATTGGCTTGAAAACCAGGTTTCCTCAAGTTGTAGGCTAGGCTGGCGTACTTTTTGTAGATGTGGGCTTCCTCCATTCTCCTTTCATATGGCACAGTGAGTTTGATCAGAATCATTTCGTTTGATGAATGGAAGCGGAGAGGTATGTTCAGTCTCATGCCATTCTTGCTGATGATTTCTGCATATTTTTTGTTTTCCTTTGTGGAAGATCTGCTGGGCATTCCCAGTCATCTGCTCTATCCAGCAGATCCTGTTTCCATGTTCCGGATGTCACATCTTTTTCAGGCCACAGTTTGCTGCCTCTTGCCTTGTAGAAGGTTGTTGGAGCTTCTTGTGCCATGTTGAATAGTATTGTCTGTTGTTACTGCACAGTAACATCCCCTCATCCATCCCATCCCCACTTTCTTTTTTTCACTCTCTCTTTCAGCCTGTTTAATTAGTGTGCTTTTCCTCATTCTTTCTTGTTATCAATTTAGACATTGAAAGCAGAGTGTGGCACTAAAAACTCAGTTCTTGCTTTGTTTGGAATACTAATGATAGGAATAATGATAATAATGATGATAAGAACAAAACAACAACAACAATGATAATAATAACAATGACAATAATAGGAAAAAAGATAATTACAACAACAATAACAATAATAAGAATAATAATTGAATGATACTAATAATGGTAATGATAATAATAACAATAGTAAAAAAAAAAAGACTAATGATGATGATGATAACAATAATGATAACAGTAATAATAGTAGTATTGATAGTGATAACAGCAATGATTAACTCTTTTCCTGCCATGGTCGCAATCAAGCGATTTCCCGTACGACCGCCATGGTTGCATTTGTGCGACTTGGAGGGGTTATGCTAAACGATAACTTTTCACTCGGGTACAAAGCTACTGTCAGCTCCACTGGTGAATGCTGGCGACTGTGCTATTTTTAAACTTTGCCCAGCGACCTAGTTTTTCAGCAGTAAGGCTGAAGTGTGGCTTTGTTAATTGTTGGAATTTACGTCACGTTTTCTCCGAAGCGTTTTCTCCAAAATGGCTGCAAATCGACACATATTGTCTACCACTCCGAGTAGAATAAGCAGACAGCTGACTTTGTGTGTAGATTTTCCACTGCTTTTCCTCATTTATTATAATGATATCTGGTGCACAACTCACGAAATAAGGTCAGTAGTACAACAACTAATAAACCGTATGAAATTTTTTTTTTTCTTTATGATAAGATTATCTGTGGAATAATCAATCAAGCACATAAACATAAGCAAGCATTCATATATAAATACAACATCTGCCCTTTACACAGCAAAAAAAAAAAAAAAAAAAAAAAAGTGAAACTCTTTAATAGTCTTTGAGATATAAGCTTTTAAAAATGCATACTGTGCTGCAAAATTGGCTGCCCAAAATATACTCTGGCACTGAGGAGTGCCGTTTTTGGGGAAACTTGGCAGTGAAAGAGTTAAAAATGGCGATGATGATGATGATATGATAGTAATGATGATAATAATTATGAAAAAAAAAATGATAATAAAATGATATTTAATATTTCATACTGATGATAATAATGATATTAATAATAATAATGATGGTGATGATGATGATGATGACGGTGATAATGATGATGGTGATGACGACGACGATGATGATGATAATAATAATATATTTTATGAGGTAACAAATCTTGAGATACAAATCAAATCAAAACGTACACTGTTATCAATCACTGCAACATTCACTCACAGTGGCAAACACCTAAGCACACACACACAACGGGGTGGGAGGTGGAGGGGAGAGAATAGGAGAAGAATGGGACAAAAGGGTAGGCAATGCAGAGGGGGAGATCACTTCTGGACGAAAAGATTATGTCTTCAAGTTAGGCTTGAAAGGAAACAGTATATGTGTGTGTCAGACAGACAGAGGAAGCTCATTCCGCCTGTATAAGATGAAAGGTTACAGAGAATGATTGGAATGATTGTTCCTGACCTAGCTGTACTCCAGTGCCTAAAACATCCCTTAACCCTTTGACTCTCGCACCCTGTCCACCAGCACACTGCATTGTCAACCATGCCAGCATAGCAAAAACTTGACCCTTAGATGACTCCCTCACCCTGTCGACCAGTTTCAAACAGGAAGCTGGTGGATAGGATGAGAGAGTCAAAGGGTTAAGTTTTTGCAGTTGTTGGATGGGGTGCAGGAGTCAAAGGGTTAAGATGCAAGAAACTCTGGTTTGATTCCTGGTTTTACAGGGATTTTTCTTCCCTTCTATGAGATCTTGAGTGATGGTCTAGGTGCTAGTCTTTGTGATGAGATTGTGAGGTCTCATGTGTAGCATGCACTTAACACATGTTTAATATCCCACAGCAGCAGAAAAGTTGCCTTTGTCAAAATTCTGTAAAAAAAATGTACTTTTTATGTAAGTTAACATTAACACAGACCAAAAGAAAAAAAAAGAGAGAGAGAGACAGACAGACAGACAGACAGACACAGACAGAAAAAGGGCATTGCCCAGTGATGACTCACTCTCTGTTTAGAGCGACCCAAATTTCATATAGTAATTCTGACAAGAAGAAAAAAGAAAATATTCAACAATACCAAATAGGATGGGAAAAGATGCCTAGAGAGAAGGTTGTTTCTGACTAATCTGCTGAAAATCTGCTTGTCGTTGAAGGTAAAAAACAAAAAACAAAAACAAAAACAGAAACAAAAAGAAATCCTCTCTTTGTTATGTACTATGTAGAATGTTGTTGACAAAAATCTAGATGTTATGACAAGCAGAGACATACTAATGGTGGTGGAAAGTATGAAGTGTGTGTACATCTTACAGGATGGTGGTGGATTTTGACTCATTGCTGTGCCATTCTGTTTTACCTGTTAATTAACTTCCACTGATTTTGAAAAAAAATTGAATAAATGGAAGAACACGACTCAAATTCATAATCAGTGCTAAACTGATCGCATCAGGTGAAGAAGATTGATCCAGAGTCGCACAGATCATTCCTTTCTGTGTGTGTGGTCATTAAACCCTTTAACTTCCTCACCCTGTCCACCAGCTTCCTGAAGTTGATCCCTTTAACTCCCTGGCACTCTCTGCCAGCTTCTTATAGGAAGCTGGTGGGTAGAGTGAGGGAATACAAGAGGCACAGAAGCTGGTGGATAGGGTGAGGGACTAAAAGGATCGCAGAAACTGGTGGTTAGCATGAAGGAGTGAAAGAGTTAAGATTTTGTTTTGTGATTATAGCTGATGATTGAGGAAGCTGGTGGACAGGATAAGGGAGACAAAGGGTGAAATGAGATGAACGGTGATAGAAAGCATTTGTTGTCCTTGATACTTTTTACAACATGGACAGGATAAGGGAGACAAAGGGTGAAATGAGATGAACGGTGATAGAAAGCATTTGTTGTCCTTGATACTTTTTACAACATGGACAGGATAAGAGAGACAAAGGGTGAAATGAGATGAACGGTGATAGAAAGCGTTTGTTGTCCTTGATACTTTTTACAACATGGACAGGATAAGGGAGACAAAGGGTGAAATGAGATGAACGGTGATAGAAAGCATTTGTTGTCCTTGATACTTTTTACAACATGGACAGGATAAGGGAGACAAAGGGTGAAAGGAGGTGAACGGTGATAGAAAGCATTTGTTGTCTTTGATACTATTTACCACATGGACAGGATAAGGGAGACAAAGGGTTAAATGAGATGAACAGTCGTAGAAAACATTTGTTGTCCTTGATACTTTTTACCATTGTAATTAGTCATTCAGTGGCTAAAGAATGGCACCAAAGTTATACATAACATGTGGCAGGAAAAGAAAAAGAAGGGATAGGTGATGACTTGGGAACGGAACTGAAAAAACTGTATTCAGTTTGTAACATAGCTCTGTATTTTGTTGTTGTCCTGTACTTGAAATGAGAATGGGAAAAAGTTATGTGTATTGTGGTAGAGGAAAAGGCATTTAATACTGAAAATCTTTTGTGACATCATGTAAGACAGTAGATTATGGAGCAATATGTGCATGGTACCAAAAAGCTGGTTTATAAGTGTGTCATTCTTGTTGCAGGTTTCTGCAGAAACGGGACAGCAGCCTGCCACAGCTCAAGAAGAAGGCTCCACCGTCCAAGTTTCTGGAAGCCGATTGGTCAGATTTTGAAGAGGCGGATGCTCGTCTTCCTCCTGAAATCTTTTACCTGCTTCGCAGCGTTCGGTAGGTCTGTCACAGCGTGTGTCTGTGCATTTCTTCTTTTTTTAAAGACCTGATTAATTTTGACAGGCATTCATTGTTCATGTGAGGATGTGAAATAGCCTTTGTTACTGACTGAGTAGCATAAATTGTTCATTTTACTATGGGTTTTTTTTCATTGATCATCGCACTCAGGGAGGTTACCTTTGTGCTCATTTTTCTTTTTTTTCCCCATTTTCTATGCCACCTTAAAGGCCTAACATCCGATCCAATGGATCGGGACGCATGCGCATTGAGTGTAGGCGTGGCTTTTCTAAATAAGGCAGTGCACGTGGTCGGGAGCTGTAAACAAAAGCTGTGTTCTAGAAGCAGCTTTTCTTCTGCCTCACCCCCACCCTGCACTCACCAGCCCAGTGCAGTTTCTCTGGTACTACCAACCCCTGACCCAAGGCACTGTCCCCGTACATTTTACAAGTTTTTAGCAGTCCTCACAACACGCACTACTATTACCCAAGTCTCACACAGCCATCTGGTTATGAGGTTGTGTGTTTCTACTGTAAACTGTCTGGCCATGACCCTCTCTCCAGCAGCTGCCCTTCTACTTTGCCCCCACATAGTCCTAATCTCACCCCCCCCTCCCCCCCCCGTCGTGTGTGTGTGTGTGTGTGTGTGTGTGTGTGTGTGTGAAGTAACGCAATGAAAAAAATTAGTTGCTTCTGGTGTCCTCTCGTTTCTGCTACTATGCTTGTGATGTTCATCGATTGATTAATTGTATTTTCCATTTCATATATACCTCGAAAAACTGGTGATGCTAACTCAAAGCGGCAAAACTACTTGAAATTCTGATGATTAATTATCCTGCAAAATTCTAAGAGAGATGGGGGGAGACGGTACACGCGGGAAGGCAGGGTTTCCTGGTCAAACAGACTCGGTTACCACGCGATATAGGAGGCCCCACAGGGGGCACATTCCACTGAGAAAGACTTGCAAAGAGGAAAGTATTAGACTCACTTGACACTAAACGCATTGTTTATCCCCTGCACAGCCTCTCACGGCGGGAAAGAAAAACAACCCGCAGGAAATGAAGCTGCAAGGTCGCCGTCTGTCTTCTGCCGCCAGTTAGGCCTATGTTACCGCGCTCAAACTTTCTTGCAGAGAATGTAGATGTGTGCTTATTTTGTGTTGTATTAAATGAAATAAATCGTTGTAGTTCTCACAGTGTTGGATATAAACATAGAAGAGAAAGAACTAGTTGGACAAATGTAATCGTGGCTGGAATGGCAGCGTGCACGTGATATAGTACTATCTCATGTGACTGTGTGTTGTACTGACACCATAGGTACTATACTCTTTGCTGACACTAGTGACTATGTGACTATGTTGATGACAGCAGGTCTGTGTCACTAACATATCTTGACACATCATCATAGTTACGCCCAATGCTTCTAGACCCACTTCATGTCGTCCTTTTATCCTGTTGGGCTTTTTCACATTTGGCAGGTGTAGGATTTCACAGGGCAGTATGTACATTAGGCCTACAGACGTTCTCACATCTGGTACCAGTGAGTTTCAGTGTTGATATCAGTAGATATACAGAGAGAGGGCAAGCCAGACAGAACAGCCGCCTTTTGTTTTGGAGCCCTGATGCTTTACAGTAGCCTAAATCCTCAGCATTGGACTGGCAGTGGATATGCTCATGTTTTAACAGTCAGGCTCTAGGCTATATCCAGTTTATTTATCAAAGAAATCAGTATATGGTGTTGTTTGACAAAAGTGTAGTAGTGGTAGTGCTGAGTTTGTGAAATCATGTCAGACTGTGTGTGCTGTTGCTGGTGTGAAATTTGAATCCCCCAGCCCTATCGATAAACCAGACTTCGGTAAAGGCTGTTATCACCAGAGGTCAGTGTTGCTTTTATTTACTCCTCAGATGTATGTGTGTGTGTGTGTGTGTGTGTGTTCAGGCAGCATGACTGTTTTGCTTTGCAATTTCCTTCCACGTGCTTTTCTATTTTCGGTGGATGTGCCAATCAAGTTACCGTAGCTCCGCCCCTATTCCTTCGATTCAGATTTTATTTTCCAAATAAAAGCACACAACCACACTTTTTGTTACAAAGATTATAACTGACTAAAAGCAATGTTTGATAATTAAGTCTGTGCCAAAAATGAACGATGTAGATTCCCTCTAGTTCGAGTAATCTGCATTTAATTGAGAGCAGACAGCGGTGTGTTACCTCGCCGACGGTTTGAATTCAAGTGACTTCGCTGCAGCCTCCCGCCTTATATACTCCTGTTGTGTCTTTAATGACCATAGAACCTGGCACAGTGCTCATAATGTATCCTGGTGTCAGCCAGATCTGAGAGATAATGACACCTGCGTTGCTGGACAGAAGATTTGAGCAACGTCCTCAATGATGCATCTGTGAAGTGGATGAGGCTTGACTGTGTGGTCCCAGTTTTCCCAGTGAGCCCATAGCATGCTCAACTGTGGGTAGGAGCCGGTTAGAGCCGAAAAATCCCACAATGATTTTTGAAGGGACTGATGGGGATTCGAATCCACAACCTACTAGGCGGAAGTCCATTGCACTAATCACTACACCACGGCGACTCATCATTTTACTGTGATACTGTAATGTTGAGAACATTGATGATAAACTCTGCTGTAACTCAATACTGAACAGATAACTGAAAACGTTGAAAATAAATGCTGTTTAATTTAACTACAAACTGTGGATTTTTGCCAAAATTCCCCTTTCCAGTGGATCCAAATCCAGGGAAGTAAAAAGGAAAAAAAAAATCCTACACATCATGTTTGCAATAAAGTGATCGAAATTGTAGGAGGATTTTATAAATATCACAAAACTACATATTTAAGGCAAGGGCTGCTGGAGATTTTAAATTAGTTTGTAAGAGAACATGATGCAGCATATTTCAACCTTTTTTGTTGTTTTTGTTTTGTTTTTTGTTCAACTGAAATTGTTTTTGTGTGCTCAGAGTGTTTGGACACTTGGAAAAGCCATTTTTCTTGGAGCTATGCAAGTTCATGGAGTCTGTGAAGGTTCGGGGCGGTGACTACCTGTTTAATGTTGGTGACGAGGATAACTGCATCTACGTGGTGCAGAGTGGTGTGGTGGAGGTTTTCATCAAAGAAAAGGTGGGCACCCTCCCTTTTAGGAGGAGAATAGCAAATTTCATATCTGTCATCTATTGTCGCCAAGATTCATGTGCTCTTTGGGCTGTAGGCTATGTAATGAAAGTCATCATCTGGTTTTGTGTGCCTGTTCAAGTTCTTTTGTGTGTGTGTGTGTGTGTGTGTGTGTGTGTGTGTGTGTGTGTGTGTGTGTGCAACTTGTTTTTATTGTTGTTGTTAATTTTTTTCACTTTTCTTCTTCTGACCAAGATGATTTGTCCATTCTGTGTGTACTCATAGCTGGGAAATTCCCACTTTTACTCCCTCATCCATTCCACCAACTTTCTGCAGGAACCTGATGGAAAGGGTAAGAAAGTGAAACGGTTAACTCTTTCAGAGCTAATGTTACATTTTTTGCAACCGCTGGCTGACCGCCAATGTCACATTTTTGTGACGAATAAACGTGACGTTACTCTTGTGGCCATCACTCTTTAAGTTTGGAAGAGAAAAGAGGCCATATTTTCCACACGGCTTGGGGATTCCTGGAACTTTTCAGTCTGTCATGTTATTTGACCTTATCTAGTGAATTTTGATCGATTTTGATTCATTTTTTGAGTACTTTTAAACTGCTCCATCATCGCCATGGCACAAAATCGGTCCCAGTGCTCTGCATTCGGAACTGAGTATATTTTGAAGAAACTGAAGCTTTTTCCAAGTCGAGAAGGGGACGAGGAGAAAGAAGAGGAACACCAATGTGGTGTTAAAGTTGATGCAACGCTCCAAGGGTGTTAGTGTGTCTTCTATCCCTGTTCATGTTTTCTGTTGAGATAATGTGTAAAATTCCTATTTTTTGTTAATGAAAGATTTGTGAACATGAAATAAAACACAACAAAACTTAAGCGAAAACAAAACCTAGTATGAAAAAATGTGACCATCCCTCAGTTCACAAAAAATAGGGAAGTTATAAGCATTTAAAAGGCCGTGGGTGTTGTCGTTGCTGCGGCTGCAGAAAAACCTGCTGCTGGGAGTTTCTGCATTCCAGAATGTCTGGTGCTGAAAGGGTTAAGGACCCAGTTTGTACAGAGACCTGTTTTGGTGTTCTTTCTTTTCAGCATCTTATATTTTTTTTTTCCCTTCTGCCTGTCTTCTTTCTGTCATCTCCCTTACCTTCTGTTTCTGGTTATCTCTCAACACTATGAGCATAGATACTCAACATTTTATTAGGTATTGACAGGCATATTAAGTGTAACTTGTCAGTATTTACACTGGAAACAACTGATACTGCAATTCATCACAGTCTGTATAAATGAATGCATTGATTTGCTCATTCTGCAAAGCGGGGATTTTTCTCCCCCTTCCACTAGATTTTAAATGGTGGTTTCTGTGGTAGTCTTTTGGCACAGACGTGGTAGTCTTTTGGCATAGACGTGGTAGTCTTTTGGCATAGATGTAGTCTTTTGGCATAGACGTGGTAGTCTTTTGGCATAGACGTGGTAGTCTTTTGGCATAGACGTGGTAGTCTTTTGGCGTAGACGTGGTAGTCTTTTGGCATAGACGTGGTAGTCTTTTGGCGTAGACGTGGTAGTCTTTTGGCGTAGACGTGGTAGTCTTTTGGCGTAGACGTGGTAGTCTTTTGGCATAGATGTGGTAGTCTTTTGGCATAGGCGTGGTAGTCTTTTGGCATAGGCGTGGTAGTCTTTTGGCATAGGTGTGGTAGTCTTTTGGCATAGGTGTGGTAGTCTTTTGGCATAGGCGTGGTAGTCTTTTGGCATAGGCATGGTAGTCTTTTGGCATAGGCGTGGTAGTCTTTTGGCATAGGTGTGGTAGTCTTTTGGCATAGACGTAGTCTTTTGGCATAGACGTGGTAGTCTTTTGGCATAGACATGTAGTCTTTTGGCATAGACGTGGTAGTCTTTTGGCATAGACGATAAATAGAGGTTCTAGTGTGCAGTACGCACTCAGTGCACATTGAAGATACTATGGCAATAAAGTTGTTCCTGGCAAAATTCTGTAGCAAGAATACATTTTTAAGGTAAACAGAAATATGTGCATAGAGGAGAAATGAATGGAAAAAACTTGAGTTCTGCTGCTCTGTGGCATTGCATTGTCCACAAGGACAGCACCTAGAATTTCATTATGCAAATCTGATTTGACAGGAGAGAAATAAACACTGATAAGCACAAGTTTATAGTCAAACAGGGTCCTTTAAAGTGCTTAATTTTGAGGGCATGCTTTTTAAGGCCTTAAAAGTCCTTAAAAATCAGGCTTTTGCTGAAAGGTCTTTGAAAAGTCCTTAAGTTTTGTCACTGCCTATGATTTTTAATAAAGTGTGTAAAATCTTGAGTTTGTAAAAAAAAAAAAGGGTTGAAATTGAATTGAAAAAAAAAAGAGAAAGTCTGAGTCAGAGTTAAGATCGACGATCTCACCAATACGTCGTCTGCTATAGGTCAAAACACCAGAGTTACAGGCCTTCATGGCGCATGCGCGTACGTGAAAGAATGTTCCACCATTTTGAAATTGAGAAGTCAACATGCCGGGGAAGTGTTTGTTTAACGTGGTTTGGCTGGAAAAAGACGAATACAAAGAGTGGCTGCAGGCAGACCCAAGTAGAGACAGATGCAAGGCCTTTTGCCGCATTTGTAAGAAGACCATAGACATTCGTTCAATGGGAGAATCGGCTGTAAATACCCATGGAAAAGTCAAAAAACACTGCGACCTGATGGAGGCTTCAAATCCTGCAGTTTGTCTTTCGAATTTTTTTACAAAAAATTCTACAACGAGCGATCCCATCACTTCTAGCAGTTCGTCATCCTGCAGTTCATCAACCAACTGTTCTGCTCAAACTCAGATGTCAGTGAACAGCCTGAGCCGTACTAAAACAGAGGCAATGAAAGCTGAACTACTGTGGACTTTAAAAGTAGTGACAAGTCATTACTGATTACAGCTTTCGTTCGTGTGAAGGCATTTTAAAAAAAAGTGCTTCAAAAGTCCTTAAAAAGTCCTTAAATTTTTTGTCTGGAAATCTGTATGAACCCTGTCAAAACAAGCTGTGATCTTTTGTATTTAGAGAGCAGTATGGAGGGTGTAGTTCATTCTGTAGAAGTTGACAGGTTCTGTTGTGCCCTTCTTTTTTTGTGATAGATGTGTTTGATGTTTGTCACAAACTTCAGGATGGAGAGGAGCATTTGGTGAAAGTGGTGAACACGGGCGACAGCATTCACAGTCTGCTGAGCATTCTGGATGTCCTGACGGTAAGAGTGTGTGTGTGTGTGTGTGTGTGTGTGTGTGTGTGTGTGTGTGTGTGTGTGTGTGTGTGTGTAGTTGTGTATTTGTGTGTTTCAGAATTACTAAGATAAAGAGAAGCTGTGTGTATGTGTGTGTGTTAGTGTTAGTGTGTGTGTGTGTGTGTGTGTGTTTTTGTGTAGTTGTGTGTTTGTGTGTTTCAGAATTACTAAGATAAAGAGAGGTTGTGTGTGTGTGTTAGTTTTAGTGTGTGTGTGTGTGTGTGTGTGTGTGTGTGTGTGTGTGTGTGTGTGTGTGTGTGCGCGTGTGTGTGTTTCAGAATTACTAAGATAAAGAGAGGTTGTGTGTGTGTGTGTATGTGTGTGTGTTAGTGTGTGTGTGTGTGTGTGTGTGTGTGTGTGTGTGTGTGTGTGTGTGTGTGTGTGTTTGTTTGTGTAGTTGTGTGTTTCAGAATTACTAAGATAAAGAGAGGTTGTGTGTATGTGTGTGTGTGTGTGTGTGTGTGTGTGTGTGTGTGTGTGTGTGTGTGTGTGTGTGTGTGTTTGTTTGTTTGTGTAGTTGTGTGTTTGTGTGTTTCAGAATTACTAAGATAAAGAGAGGTTGTGTGTATGTGTGTGTGTGTTAGTGTTAGTGTGTGTGTGTGTGTGTGTGTGTGTGTGTGTGTGTGTGTGTGTATTTGTGTGTTTCAGAATTACTAAGATAAAGAGAGGTTGTGTGTGTGTGTGTGTAGTTATGTGTTTGTGTATTTCAGAATTACTAAAATAAAGAGGGGTTGTGTGTGTGTGTGTGTGTGTGTGTGTGTGTGTGTGTGTGTGTGTGTGTGTGTGTGTGTGTGTTGTAATTGAATAATTTTTCAATTCACAGTGTTGTGTATGTGAACAGGGCTATCCTGCACCATACAAGACGGTGTTGGCCAAAGCTGCAGTGGACTCCACCATCCTAAAGTAAGTGTTGTATCTTACCATTTTTGTTCTGAGTTTATTCAAAAACCATTCATCATGGTTGGAGAGTTCCATATCCTCTCCACCCAAATCTGACAGTAATCATCGGGCAGACTCTTTCAAACCTGCACAAAACTCTGTGGGTGTACGCTGCTACACAATCAGCTGAGTCCGGGTGATGAATGCAGCCGTCTTTTCCAGCTTCTGCCTGCAACCATGGAGTTTGGTTGTCAGCGGAGTGTCTGTCGGCCACACCTCCTGTCTTGCCACCTGGTGAAGAGGACATCTTTGGAGTATATGTGACCTTCCAGCACAAAATGAGTCGCTTGTCACCTACCCTTGATTTTGACTTTTTACATGATTCTAAATGTACGTTTTCTGCTCTTTCTACTGGTGAAAACCCCATGTCAATCAGATGTTTACTTCCTGAGATATAACGTTTAGAAAGCGGTACCCCTGCCGGCGGCCAATTTGAGAAAATTGACAAAAACGGAATGACATTTTCAGTCTTAAGTTTTCCTTAGCAACCAATACTCAATCTTCTTGAAATTTGGCATACTTATCAACTACACAAAGGAATGCTTGTTTACAAAATTGTGTGTTCATATGTGTGTTCTGTCACAAATAAGATCTGTTTGAATATGGATCATGCGGAACTATTTTTCAACATTTTGACTATCTTACCCGTTATGCCTAAACGATTAATAGCTCCCCCCAAAACTCATTTTTAGTAGCAACATGAAAATAAAAACATACAAACTAGTCATTTACAAGCAACACAAACAAAGAAATGAAAAGATAAAGATTTTATTACTTTAAAATCAAGGCAAATATCAATCCAGTTTCCGCACGAACACATCACTTAAGGGCACACACGATCCCTGTACATTTCATTCACAAAAGGCCTGATGTGTTGTCGGAGGTATTCCAGACGGGTGGCTGACAATCCAGGAGGAGGAATTACAGGAGGCAAGTCCACCAGTTGGGTTTGTGCTGTTCTTGCACTGTACGCCAGCTGACACTCCTCTTCAGCATCGCAGAGTTTGTCTTTCATAAAGACAACACCTGGAGCAGCAGCAGAAAATTTGAAGTGGTGTTTTGTCTTGATGCCTTTCAGCGGTTTAAACAATCCACCGAAGAAGGCATGCCAGTCGTACACCTGAACATGTACTTCCCCACTTTCAGTCCCCACCAGCTGAGCACGGTTGATCCCCCTTCTGGTGCTTGAGTCGACGACATGGCGCAGATCATCCAGACAGTGGACTTCACTGACCTTAAATCTGCGCTTCAGAAGCCCAAAGCACCAATCAGGGGCAAATTTTGTGTGCCCCGTAGGCATGAAATTGATGGAAATTTCAGTGTGCAGATTCCTCATTACTCTCCAGGCCAAATACCACATCACATACTTGTTCTTGTTCTGTCCACTACAGTTATCACAGTGTAAGTCCATGTGGGTTTCTCCAAGACCATAGTTCTCCAAGAAATGATGCAGCAAGGAGATGACCATGTTGGAACCCTTGCTGCTGGACATGCCTTCATCGATGAGGTAATTGACCTGTTGAGGAAGGCCTTCTGCACATACTCCAAAGATGCCGCATTTGCGAGGCACAAGGAAGTAGATGGGCCCAGGCTGAAGGGGACTACTGGGGATGTGGACCTGCTGGGCAAAATCAAAACTATAATGCATGGTAGCCTGCATGGTGTTAGCGGTATGTGGACCCAGCCGTGTGATACCAGCGGCAGCTGCAGCAGCCTTTGCAGATTCCACCATGTCCTTATAGTATTTGCGCTCGTTGTCCACAGTGTCCAGGTGTTCCCCGTGCTCTCGATGGACTCGTCGGATATCATCCAAGTCCTCCAAAGGAACACGGCGTATCTTGTCATTGTTCTGCTTGCATTGCCAGCAGAGGTCAGTCATGGGCTTGCCCACAACAATGTATGGAACATACTTTCTCCATTCATTGAAAAATGTGGACTTGCCAACTGCTCGGTGACCTGTGAACAGAATGTGACTATGTCTGTAAAAAAATGCATGTCACAAGTTATGCAACAGCTAAGAAAGAAAAAAAATTATCACAAACATAGTTATTGTGAAGTCTGGACAATTAAATCAAAATATGTTTTGCAGGATAAAATTACAGAAGAATGCCTATTATTTTGGCAACTCTGTTACCACACACTGACAGAAAAACCTGAATGGGTACTGAGCAGCAGTGACTGGAAGTAAACCCTAAAAAATGATGCAGTATCATAGCTACTATCTTTTTTTTTTAACAAAATCTACTCTGTTATTGCTCAAAACATTTAGAATAAAATAATACACCTTAACATTTAAAAAGCAAACTGCTCTTAGGGCAAGGAGGGTTTCATGAAAAACCTTTTTCTCTCTTCTGATTAAAACAATTTCAAAGTTTACAAATTCCTACATAGAGTTTACAAATTCCTACAAATTTTCAGTTAAAAAACTGAAATAGCTGTAATGGTTTCTTTTTTAAATCTATCAACAAAATGACAGTTTTAAAACTTTTGTACCCCAATACACTGAAAAAAAATATTCAGATGAAGTGTTGACCTTTTCTTATATTTTATGTAATACATTACTCTTGAATTTTTATGTTTGAAACCCCAATAATTTAGCACAGAGCTCACAGAAACAGAATTTTACAATTCTAAGCAGTTAGACTCTGAAGACAAAATACCTCGTGCCTGTGCAAGCCGGTAGTAATGTCTCCAGATGTTCATCTTGGTCTGGGAGGAGGGAAGAATTTTGATGTCGCTCCGCTTAAAACCAGGGACTCGACCAGGCAGCAGTAGTGCATGGTCTTCTGCAAACTGGCGAAGAAACATCACAATTCTCTCTGTGTCTTCTGGAGTCAGGGCTTTGGTGTTGGACTTTCTTCCCCCCGACTTCTTGACCCTTGGAGTCATTCCATTTTCATGGTAATGTTTGGTCAGTGCACTCAACTTGTTCTGGCTGATGCTGAAACAATAAAAGGAAAAGCGTTGCTGATGACTAGTCATAAAATGATAAAGATGATAGAAAAGCATTATGAAATTTAAAAGAAATTAAAAAATGAAAAGAAAAGAAAGAGAAAAAGGTGACAAAAATATATTATATATAATTATGTGTACATAATTCTCTGTGTGTGTGTGTGTGTGTGTGTGTGTGTGTGTGTGTGTGTGTGTGTGTGTGTGTGTGTGTGTGTGTGTGTGTGTCTGTGTGCAGTATACACAGGTACTAGGTGTGACACACAATAAAAGAGAGGGGGGGGGGGGGAGAGAGAGAGAGAGAAAGAGAGAGAGAGAGAGGCTGCTTGTAATGTGGACTGTTTCTAAAACAAACTTTGAAATCCTTAACTTATATCAACTTATTCTTAAGCAGTTAATCATATTATTCTTTAATTTTTTTATAAACACAACAGCAGACTTTATACCAGTCACATTGAACTCAGAAGCTTTTACCATTCAGTATTATGACTTATGTTTATATAAAACATAATCATAAAGAAAAAATCTGTACCAAAATAAGAAGACAAAACTTGCCCAAAACAAATCATGAAACAAAAACAATCAACTTCAATCTTTACAGATATTTTCTCTTTTCCATACAGAAAATATTTTGCTCACCCATAAATAAATTTAAATGCTTCTCTGCATATTCTCTTCCCATCATGAAGATAAGATGTCTTTTGATGCTTTCGCTTGGTTTGACGAGAAGGTTTCAAGCAGGTCAGTTCACCTGTATTGGAAGGCATGCCTGCTAGTACACCAAGTAGGAGGTTGTCTTTCTCTGCTGGAAAAGAAATGGGCAAGAAATATACATATATATATATTTTGATATAGATATATAATATAAACAAAACTGCAAGAAAAATATATAACAAAAATGCACAACATAAAAACACACACACACACACACATACACACACACATAAACACACACACACACACACACACACACACACACACACACACACACACACCACACACACACACACACACACACACT
Source organism: Monoplex corrugatus (assembly GCA_030674185.1). Classification (NCBI taxonomy): domain Eukaryota; kingdom Metazoa; phylum Mollusca; class Gastropoda; order Littorinimorpha; family Ranellidae; genus Monoplex; species Monoplex corrugatus. The sequence goes on along the minus strand of JAPXFY010000026.1, from coordinate 12,667,660 downwards.
CACTCTCTCACCTCAGACATAAACACACAAACTAAAACACACACACACACACACACACACACACACTTAACAAACACTGCTACTTGCATGTTTTTTTTTCTCTGATTAGGCCTATATATTGAAAAAAAGCATGATTTTTTTTGCAACAAAACTGCATAGTGAGTGCACAATTACTGATAGATCTGCTCTGACTTATGACCCCCTTCCCTTCTAGTTCTACCTCTCTACCTTCTGTTCCTATTATCATTTTAAAAAAAAATAGGTATTGAAAAACTAAAGCTGTGTGTACTTCCCTACTTCCCCTACACAAACACACATATACATAGATCTACACACCACACACACACACACACACACACACACACACACACACACACACACACAATACACACCATCATCATCATTACTATTCATTGTCAGATTAACTTGATATTGTATTGACATGAATTTCATGAAATTGTTAACAAATTGAATATAAATAAGGTTGAAACAAACCAACATCTTTTTAAACTAAATATTGAAAGGAAAACAAAGAAAGCAGATAAACTTTCACATACACACACACACACATTCTTTCAACAGTTCTCACCTTCATTAAATTCTGCCATATTTACTCTCTTTTCCTGCAGGTCATCAGTAGAAAATTGTGCTATGCAGCCAGTTTTCAAGGGGACTGCTGAAGTTCCTGCACCAGAATCTGCTTTCTTGACTTTTTTAGCCTTGTCATGCAGTTTACACTTGCAATCAAAAGACTGAACTTTTTCATATTCTGTGTCAGTGTTCAGATTGACAGAGTCAGATATGTCAACATGAAGAATGGGTGTTGAAATATCTTCAACAACATCTTCCTCGCCTGAATCTGAATCAGTATTTTCATCTTCATCATTTATTGTGGAATCTGTTTCCTTCGTGGAACATTCCACTGAATCTTTCTTCTTAGGCTGAGTCTTCTCACTGTGTGTGTGACTGACCTCAGGAGCTTCGTCATCGTCGGAAGGATCATTTTCGCTCAAATTTTCTTCAGTAGCACTGGAATCGGTAGCAAAATAATCCTCAATTAAAAGCCTGAGCTCTTCTGAATTATCTCCATCCAGAATATTTGCAGATCGAGCAGAATTCAATGCGATCGCTAGTAGTTTCTCACGCGAGCCGATAGACGCCATTTTCGTTCAAAACTTGTTATCGAAGGTCACATGCTGTCTTCGGCCAATGAGAGGAACGGAATCTCCCCTTAGTGACGCGTTGTTTACGAAAGCTTCCTTATTTTAAAGGTTTCTATTGGATAACTATTTTGGTCAAGCCAAATATGGATGACAAGGTTGAAAGGTCGAATCCGAGACCTTTAAAATGGTGTGTCACTCGACCGGTCTATTAAAAACTGTGAGGGGTAACGGGCTGCATAAAAGTTAAGTTTTCAAGGTGTTTTAGATCAGAATTTCCCGTTTCCTGGGGTGGGTATGAGTTTTCAAATGTGATTTTTGTCAGGAAAGAAACTAAATATTGTGATTTTATTGATGTTTTCCGGTGCAGAAATGATTATATTTTCAGTCTTAATCAAAATCTCAAATTCGGAACCTGACACCCCTCCGGCCTACTTAGGCCGCTAGCGGAAAACACGCCGAGGTGACAAGCGACTCATTTTGTGCTGGAACGTCACATATGCTCCGTGGTTTGGTCTTCTTGACCGCAGGGATAGGTTGGGGAGGGCGCCAGCCTGTTTGCGGTACATGTGGCTGTTCAGCCTATTGTGACCAGTACGCAGTTTCACCAGGACAACTTGCTGCTCTCTAGACAACAGGTGGTAGTCATCCCTGTGTCGTCCTGGTATGGAAAGTGCCCTGATGATGCTCCTCTTCTCACTGTAGCTTACGCTGTTGTTAGGTTGTTCTTCTCTGGCTCCCTCCTCAGCAAGGATATCAGCTCGCTCATTCCCGGAGACTCCGCAGTGGGCTGGAATCCAGTGCAGAACTGCTCTTCTGGTTGTGGCAACCTGGTGCAGAGATCTAGACAGGACGGGTGAGCGTGTTGTTCTGGCATGCCTGCAGCAAGGAAAGGGCGTCAGACAAGAAGACAACCTGTCTGCAGTCACAATCTGTAGCCTGAATCATGGAGGCCGCCTGCATGAGTGCTTCTGTCTCAGCACGGTACTCAGTACTAGCAAGGTCTTGAAACGGAGAGGGTCACGGTGCACAAATCCGAGACATTTTAATAGGCTCTGCCCTGCCGGCTATTACTGCCGGTTATTAATAGCGTGCATCTTTCCCCTTCCCTTCCACTCACCACACCCTTTTCACCTGTCCTGCTGCCGTGTATAACGCACTCAGCTTCCTTCTTTATCACTAGTGTTTGAGCACAAAGCCGTGCTACAGATATAAGACTTAGGTCGACCTTGCCTGGCTAAAAATAGCACTCACCGCCGGCCGATGCTGGCTCACAACTAAAGGGTGTCAGAATGGCTGGGAAAATGCAGCCGTGGGGTGTGGAGTAGGGAAAGAGGGGTGGGACAGGGGGTGAAGAATGGGACCTATTAAACAGTAAGCTGACGCCACTAGGGGTGGGACAGGGAGTGAAGAACGCGACCCATTAAACAGTAAGCTGACGCCACCTGGGGTGGGACAGGGGGTGAAGAACGGGACCTGTTAAACAGTAAGCTGATGCCACCAGGGGTGGGACAGGGGGTGAAGAACGGGACCTATTAAACAGTAAGCTGACGCCACCAGGGGTGGGACAGGGGGTGAAGAACGGGACCTATTAAACAGTAAGCTGACGCCACCAGGGGTGGGACAGGGGGTGAAGAACGGGACCTATTAAACAGTAAGCTGACGCCACCAGGGGTGGGACAGGGGGTGAGGAATGGGACCTATTAAACAGTAAGCTGACGCCACCAGGGGTGGGACAGGGGGTGAGGAATGGGACCTATTAAACAGTAAGCTGACGCCACCAGGGGTGGGACAGGGGGTGAGGAATGGGACCTATTAAACAGTAAGCTGACGCCACCAGGGGTGGGACAGGGGGTGAGGAATGGGACCTATTAAACAGTAAGCTGACGCCACCAGGGGTGGGACAGGGGGTGAGGAATGGGACCTATTAAACAGTAAGCTGACGCCACCAGGGGTGGGACAGGGGGTGAGGAATGGGACCTATTAAACAGTAAGCTGACGCCACCAAAATGATTTGAGCATTACTAAGATGGCCAGCCCACGACAGTCATTTATGTCGCAGGCTTGGCTCGAACTGAAGACACAGTGTCTCGAGTCTTTTGTTCTGTTGGTGGAGCCAGCCAGTGTGCAGGCGTCGTTTTGTATTAGGTGCATTGTTTTACCTTAATTCTTTGACTCCCGCAACCCTATCCACCAACTGCAAAACCTTAACCCTTTGACTTCCTCACCCTTACTGCAGGAAACTGTGGACAGGGTGAAGGAGTCATAGGGTTAACTTTTTTGCTTTGCTAGCATAGTTGACATTGTAGGATGCTGGTGAACAAGGTGCGGAGTCCCAGGATTAGATTGTATCATATTGTATTGTGTTTTCCATTGCCAGGTGGTTGTTGTTTTTACATTAAATTGTATCATATTGTGTTGTGTTTTCCATTGCCAGGTAGTTGTTGTTTTTACATTAAATTGTATCATATTGTATTGTGTTTTCCATTGCCAGGTGGTTGTTGTTTTTACATGAAATTGTATCATGCTGTATTGTGTTTTCCATTGCCAGGTGGTTGTTGTTTTTACATTAAATTGTATCATATTGTTTTGTATTTTCCATTGCCAGGTTGTTGTTGTTTTACATGAAATTGTATCATGCTGTATTGTGTTTCCCATTGCCAGGTTGGTGTTGTTTTACATTAAATTGTATCGTACTGTATAAGTGGAAGCTGTTTTCTTTCTGTCTGACAGCACAAGTTTAAGCCTGACTCTGGAATGTCATTTTTTTCAGTATTTCAATATTGAGGTGGGGAAGTGGAATTCTGTCATACTGTTGTATATTTATGAAATTCTGTCACACTGTATTGTCTTTTTCATTTACAAGTGATACATACAGCTTGTCACCATAGAGATTGGTGCTGCTACCTTGTTTTCATGCATGTATTTGTGTGTGTGTGTGTTAGAGAGAGAGATTAGAGAGAGAGAGAGAGAGAGAGACACACACACACACACACAGAGAAAGAGAGCTCAGAACTCAGAAAGATGACTACTGTACATTGGCCTTAGGCCACAATACATTCATAAGGATTAGTTGGGAATGGGATCTCAGAAGTTAGAGAGAGAGAGAGGGAAAGAGAGAGAGAAAGAGAGATAGAGAGAGGAGAAGAAGAAGAAGAAACAATCGTTCAGACTTAACAATGAAAACCAGGCATTGGTTGCAGTGTTTTGCTACCATTAATGGTACTAATAGTCATCATCATCGTCATCAGGTGCCCTGCCGCATGGCGTTGGCGATCATGGACTTCCATCTGCCTCAATCTCTTGTTGTCCCTAGCATCTCCCCCACCCTCCTCGTCCCCAGCCACTCTGCAAGTCCGTCCAGCATTTTCTCCCTGGGTCTACCCGGTGTTCTCTTTCCCTCCAGCTTTCCTGTTGTGACCAGGTGGTCCAAATCCCCCTTCCTCATAAAATGGCCTATAAATGTTGCCTGTCTTTTCCTAATCTCCATCAAGACTGTCTCGTTTGTTTTCTTTGCTGTCCATGGAACCCTCACCATTCTTCTGAGAAACCACATCTCGGCTGCCTCAATCTTGTTCTGGCTTTGTTTGTTGACTGTCCACGCCTCGCATCCGTACAACAGTATTGGTTCTATATAACATTCAAGAACTCTGTTCCTGATGTTAATTGATAGGCACTAATAGTACTGGGTTTAAATAGTAAATCCTATGCATTGTTATTCCTTCAATCTTTGTCATCACTGTTAGTCAAATCTTTTTTCATCCACAGGTTGCCAGCATTGGCTTTTAACTCCATGTTTGAACGCTTCAACGAGTCGGTGGTGCGAATGGTGCAGGTAGGTGGGATTTTTAGATTATTCTGCATATACCAGGGCTTAAAACGTTCCGCGCGGAATTCCGCGATTTCGGTTTGTCAAAAAAAAAAAAAAAAAAAAAAAAAAAACGAAACCCTTCTCCCCTTTTCCCAAATATATCTTCTTGTAATAATTATGTGTTTACAGCAATTTTTATACACTAAATATCTCTTGAAATTATGTCCAGAAAGCGTGAAATGGCATAGATTTACACTTGGTTTTTAAAAAATTTTCCCGGGGAGCATGCCCCGGACCCCCCCTAGTTTCAGTGTTTTTTTTCCTCCTCCTGTTTTAAGCCCTGATATACTCAGTGTTTTTGAAAATCAGTCTTCTGTTTTGAAGACAAAAGATGATTGTTTCATAGTGAGCAGGGGGAGTGTATTCTCTATGGATTTGGAATGGAGGGAGTGTGTGTTGGGGGGGGGGAGTGGAGGGTGTGTGTGTGTGATGTTCTTGTGTGTGTGTGTGTGTTTGTGTATGTGTGTGTCTATGTCTGTGTCTGTGTGTGTCTCTGTGTCTGTGTGTATATGTGAGTGTGTACGTGCATGTATGCACTTAGCATATGCGTGTATATGTGTGTGTGTGTGCATGCAGTATGCATGCATGTGCATGTGCGTCTGTCTGTGAATAAAATGTGTGTGGGAGAATTCTTAGCAAAGTTTGTCGATTTTTATCAAATAGGGATCAGAGGTTTGGTCTGTTAAGCAGTTGCAGGTGTATGATTTAAATGGCATGACCAACTTTTGAATTTACAGACATGAAACAGGTGAAAATGGGTCACAGCATTTAATACCTGTTTAGAGGTGAATCTACCCCATGAGGGCTTGTTTGCATATAAGTAGGATTCATGCCTTGTGATCTGACAGCACGGGTTCAGATTCTGACTCTGGATTTTTTTTTTTTTTTTTTTGGCTTTACAGTAAATAAGCAGAGATGTATAAGACGTCTCATCAGTTAATCATCTCTTACTGTCTGGCAGTCATATAAATCATTGATACTTAATATTGTGGTTTAAACCCTTTAGCGTAGCTGCTTGAAATCTGTTTCTGACTGAGGAAACAGTTTGTACACTGCTCCAGCCCAGCCATCTGTAATGGGCACCTGACCTGTTAACCCTTTGACTCCCACACCCTATCCACCAGCAGCAAAATTTAACCCTTTGACTTCTTGCAGGAAGCTGGTGGATAGGATGAGGTAGAAATAAATTCACTAGATTTAGGGTAAAAAACATAAATATTTCATTGAGCTATGGAAGAGAACTTTCAGTCATCGTTTGAGCATCTGTGCTTTCCTGCAAAGGCTGAACCCTGGTGTGTTAAAAGATACAAAGTGAAGAGAAACAGGAGATAACATTTGCTCTGACAACATTTGTTTTTACAGCTGTATCAAAATGTGCTTCCCTGAACCAGTCACTGTGGTGTAGTAGTTAGCGCAATGGACTACTGACTAGAAGGTTGTGGGTTCGAATCCCCATCAGTCCCTTCAAAAATCGTTGTGGGATTTTTTGCCTCCAGTCAGTTCCTACCAAGAGCTGAGCATGTTATGGGCTCATTGGGAAGACTGGGACCACACAGTTGAGTCTCATCCACTTCAGGGACATGTCATTGAGGGTGTTGCTCAAATCGTATGTCCAGTGCCGTGGATGTCTGTAACTTTCGGGCCTGGTTGATGCCAGGGTATGTTATGATAGTAAGCATAAAGTACAGCCCTATCATACAGTCTCAGTCGTAAATGGAACTCCATAGCATTATCATCATCATCATCATCATCATCATCATCATCATCATCATGGCATTTTAAAAAAAAAAATGTGCCCACTTCTGTGGACATTAAGGTGTTGAAAATGGTGCCTAAAGGAAAACAAAAGGAAAAATTGAGGAGACAGGTAATCTCCTTCTGTGCAATGATCCTATAAAAAGAAAAGTGCTTTTCTGATGTTTAAAGGATTAGTTTTGTTTCATGATGAAGACCAATCTTCAAATACCCTGAAGTGCAAAGGGACATAATGCAGTAACTGGATAGTGTAAACAGATACTGAATAGAAACGTTAAGTAATGCACTCATATACTTGCACCTCTACCAAAGTCCACCGTCAAAATTTACACATGTTTATTACCATATGTTCAAGTTAAAAAAAAAGGGACATTCTGTGAAGGTGTTGCAAATTTAACACCTGTTTCCACTTACAGTTTCACAAACAATTTTTAGTCTTATTTTCACTTTTAAGAGTAATGTAAATCATGGTGCTGAAGATCTGTGTCTTCTTTGCGGTAAACACTTTGAATTAATACTTGTGTTGTTTTGATGGATGTCTTTGGAATGTATACATTTAGGTTGAAAGTGCAAAAAAGTCTTAACCACTGGTATTGAATGAGGTTGACATTTTTGTGGATACACTGTACATATTCTTTTTTCTTTTTTTCAGGCTGTGGTAGGAAGGGATCTTTAACCCTTTCACTCCCGCACTCCGGTCACCAGCATCCTGTATTGCCAACCATGTTAGCAAAGCAAAAACTTAACCCTTTGATTCCCTCACCCTATCCACCAGCTTCCTGCAGGAAGCTGGTGGATAGGGTGAGGGAATCAAAGGGTTAAGTTTTTGTAGTTGGTAGATAGGGTGCGGGAGTCAAAGGGTTAATGTGGTTGTTTCTTTCAGTCTTGATGCATGTTTCTTTGAAGTCTCTGTAATGTTTATTCAGTGGTATAAATTCGGGGTTTGAGAGGTTGGCTAATTCAGATAAGCATTTATATCTGGTGGTTTTTTAATTTTTTTTATTACTATTCTCATTGGGGCTTCAGTGTTTGCTTTGCAGGAGGGTTGTGCACATTTCATTTATTTTATTCTGTTAATATCTCTTCTGTGATAGAGTTGTATAATTGCAGTCTGCTCATGGGAGTACTCTGTCTTCAAGTATGACTGAAACTGAACGTGGCTAGAAGTGCTTTGGAAGTTCAGTTCTTTCGCCGCCAAGTTTCTAATTTAAAACTGCTTCTCAGTGCCAAGTGTTTTTTCAGTCCATGTTTAGCTGAGCAAGTCGTTCAGTGGATGTAAAAATTACAATGGGTTACATCACCCAAACCTAGGTTGAGGAGTGAAGGTTTGTATGTCGGTGGTCATGCGGGGAAGTCAACTATCGGAGAAAACCTTGTTACTGTATATAATAATGGGGAAAAAAAAAGTTTTAAGATGCCCTCAGTATTGACCAAAGTTGCCTGTGGTGGTGAGCGGTATTGATGACTAAAGATGCTTACGGCGGTGTTAGAGTTGATACATTTCTATATGTAATTGTTACAAATAATGTTTCATTAACCCTTTGACTCTCGCACCCTATTCACCAACTGCAAAAACTTGACCCTTTGACTCCCTTCCCTATCCACCAGCTTCCTGCAGGAAGCTGGTGGATAGGGTAAGGGAGTTAAAGGGTCAAGTTTTTGCTTTGCTAGCATGGTTGACAACTCAGGATGGCAGTGGACAGGGTGCGGGAGTCAAAAGGGTTAATATGTGTACGATAATTGTTTTTCTGGACAGTGTTTTATTTACAGGTATTATTTCATTAAAGTAGTGCAATGATTGTTCACATAGACTAGTGTTTTATCCCAGTAAATCATCATGTTGTATTCTTCTCCACTGGAAGTGTTTGTTTTGCTCGTCTTTAGGCAGCTTCCATGTTTGTGTATCATATGGTTCTTACAGTGTTGTATTATGCAGAAAGTACCCCCTTTTCGTACTAACACGTTATATTTCGAGAGTTTCCTTAATGCTTTTATTCCTGCGGTGATAATTATCAGCTGCATTGCAAGCTGTCAGAATTCCTTTCTATATTCAATGCAACAAGAATTATTGAAACAAAGCTGTAAAGCCATTCTAACAATTGCCATTTATGAAATTTATTTATTCATCTAATTATCAACTTTACTGACATATTTATTTGAGCATGCACATTTTCTGTGAAATAGGGACAGTGAAAACTGAAGACCAGGTTTTGTTGATATCATGTGGGAGTCTGGTAGTGGTAGAAGCATGTCTTTTTACTTGTGTGAATTATGCTTTTTAAATTTTTTTTTTATAGATTTTCCATTCTTTTATTAATAAAAGGGAGATTATTTTATACTGACTGGAGAAAGGTGTGTGTGTGTGTGTGTGTGTGTGTGTGTGTGTGTGTGTGTGTTGTGTGTGTGTGTGTGTGTGTGTGTGTGTGGTTCTGCCTGTGAGAAAAATGTGTCAGCAAGATTTTATCTGCTCTTCATGGGTGGGTCTTTACCAGATGTGGGCTAAAGATAGAGGACTGTAAAGGACTCACAAAAACATACGTTTGGAAGGTAAGGGCGTGATGACCAAGGTCATTCATACCCCTCAAAAGTGCCTGAAAATTTAGCACTTTTTAACATTCTTATATTTTTGTTCTTGAGAGTAAAACTGTTCTTAGACTTTGCATCGGTCAGCAGTGTTTGATATAAGCTGAGTGGGAGGTGAACATTCTGTACTATCACCGGGTTCAGTGCCAGCCGTCTTGAGGCCAGTGGCATATTATCGTCCTGGTCATGTTCTTTTCCTCATTTTCCTCATCTTCTCCCCCCCCCCCCCCCCCCCCCCCCCCCCCCCCCCCCCCCAACCCCCAACTCAATATCTTGACTGACCTAAATGTTCGTGTTTGTATCTTTCTAGTTCACTTACTGAAGCTGTCAATCAATCCTACAAGTAATCCAGAAATTGTATATAACTAGAGGCATCTTTCATAAGCAAAATAAGCATGAATAAAAAGTACAGGCCCTTGTCATAGAGATGGAACTCAGACTACAAAACCACAGATTTGACCTGGTATCCTCCATCTTTCTCCCATATGTAAATCACAGAAACGGCAAAATCATTTTTGTGGATTTAGGAATGTAATTGCAGTGAATTGGGTATTACAGATGATGATCTTATGACTGTGCTATCAGAATACAGAAGGTATCATCTGTACTCAAAACATGAATGTCTGCAGATATGGGATGTGAAATGTCAGATGTAGTGTACTTCAGCACTGGTACATTCTGAAAATCGTGTTTCTTGGTATAGTTGCAAACTGGAAGTAATAAGTTTGACAGCAATGCAGCACTTTTTTGTTGTTGTTATAGGCCTACATTGAACAAAAATTACAATAGGTTGAAGTCAGCTTGTTGTAAAGTGACCATTTTGATAAATCACCTTCTAGCTCACTGCAGACCATCAGCTCTTTTTTCCACAACACCTGTAATGGTACAGATGGATAGATGGAAGAATATGAAGCCATTAATATTGTGTGATACTGTTCTCATGAAACAGAATTCAAGAAGATGACAAGCATTCTTACCAACAAATGCCTATCAATTAACATCAGAAGGAGAGTCCTTGAATGTTATGCGAGGCGTGGACAGTCAACAAGCAAAGCCAGAGCAAGATTGAGGCAGCCGAGATGTGGTTTCTCAGAAGAATGTTGAGAGTTCCATGGACAACAAAGAAAACAAACAAGACAGTCTTGATGGAGGCAGACACAAGTAGATCACTCATAAGGAAGATTAGGAAAAGACAGGCAACATTTATAGGCCATTTTATGAGGAAGGGGGATTTGGAGCACCTGGTCACAACGGGAAAGCTGGAGGGAAAGAGAGCACCAGGTAGACCAGGGAGAGAATGCTGGACAGACTTTCAGAGTGACTGGGGATGAGGAGAGTAGGGGA
>JAPXFY010000026.1:12648284-12651847 GCA_030674185.1 Monoplex corrugatus | reverse complement strand
AGTTAACATTAACACACAGACCAAAAGAAAAAAAAAGAAGAAAAAAAAAAGAAAGAGAGAGAGAGAGAGAGACAGACAGACACAGACAGAAAAAGGGCATTGCCCGGTGATGACTCGCTCTCTGTTTAGAGTGACCCAAATTTCATATAGTAATTCTGACAAGAAGAAAAAAGAAAATATTCAACAATACCAAATAGGATGGGAAAAGATGCATAGAGAGAAGGTTGTTTCTGACTAATCTGCTGAAAATCTGCTTGTCGTTGAAGGTAAAAAAACAAAAGCAAAAACAAAAAAAGAATCCCCTCTTTGTTATGTAGAATGTTGTTGACAAAAATCTAGATGTTATGACAAGCAGAGACATACTAATGGTGGTGGAAAGTGTGAAGTGTGTGTACATCTTACAGGATGGTGGTGGATTTTGACTCGTTGCTGTGACATTCTGTTTTACCTGGTTAACTTCCACTGATTTTGAAAAAAAAAATTGAATAAATGGAAGAACACGACACAAATTCATAATCAGTGCTAAACTGATCGCATCAGGTGAAGAAGATTGATCCAGAGTTGCACAGATCATTCCTTTCTGTGTGTGTGATCATTAAACCCTTTAACTCCCTCACCCTGTCCACCAGCTTCCTTAAGTTGAACCCTTTAACTCCCTGGCACTCAACTGCCAGCTTCTTATAGGAAAGAGTGAGGGAATACAAGAGGCACAGAAGCTGGTGGATAGGGTGAGGGACTAAAAGGGTCGCAGAAACTGGTGGTTAGCATGAAGGAGTGAAAGAGTTAAGATTTTGTTTTGTGATTATAGCTGATGATTGAGGAAGCTGGTGGATAAGAGAGACAAAAGGGTGAAAGGAGGTGAACGGTGATAGAAAGCGTTTGTTGTCCTTGATACTTTTTACAACATGGACAGGATAAGGGAGACAAAGGGTTAAATGAGATGAACGGTGATAGAAAGCATTTGTTGTCCTTGATACTTTTTACAACATGGACAGGATAAGGGAGACAAAGGGTTAAATGAGATGAACGGTAGTAGAAAGCATTTGTTGTCCTTGATACTTTTTACCATTGTAATTAGTCATTCAGTGGCTAAAGAATGGCACCAAAGTTATACATAACATGTGGCAGGAAAAGAAAAAGAAGGGATAGGTGATGATTTGGGAACGGAACTGAAAAAACTGTATTCAGTTTGTAACATAGCTCTGTATTTTGTTGTTGTCCTGTACTTGAAATGAGAATGGGAAAAAGTTATGTGTATTGTGGTAGAGGAAAAGGCATTTAATACTGAAAATCTTTTGTGACATCATGTAAGACAGTAGATTATGGAGCAATATGTGCATGGTACCAAAAAGCTGGTTTATAAGTGTGTCATTCTTGTTGCAGGTTTCTGCAGAAACGGGACAGCAGCCTGCCACAGCTCAAGAAGAAGGCTCCACCGTCCAAGTTTCTGGAAGCCGATTGGTCAGATTTTGAAGAGGCGGATGCTCGTCTTCCTCCTGAAATCTTTTACCTGCTTCGCAGCGTTCGGTAGGTCTGTCACAGCGTGTGTCTGTGCATTTCTTCTTTTTTTAAAGACCTGATTAATTTTGACAGGCATTCATTGTTCATGTGAGGATGTGAAATAGCCTTTGTTACTGACTGAGTAGCATAAATTGTTCATTTTACTATGGTTTTTTTTTCATTGATCATCGCACTCAGGGAGGTTACCTTTGTGCTCATTTTTCTTTTTTTTCCCCATTTTCTATGCCACCTTAATGACCATAGAACCTGGCACAGTGCTCATAATGTATCCTGGTGTCAGCCAGATCTGAGAGATAATGACACCTGCGTTGCTGGACAGAAGATTTGAGCAACGTCCTCAATGATGCATCTGTGAAGTGGATGAGGCTTGACTGTGTGGTCCCAGTTTTCCCAGTGAGCCCATAGCATGCTCAACTGTGGGTAGGAGCCGGTTAGAGCTGAAAAATCCCACAATGATTTTTGAAGGGACTGATGGGGATTCGAATCCACAACCTACTAGGCGGAAGTCCATTGCACTAATCACTACACCACGGCGACTCATCATTTTACTGTGATACTGTAATGTTGAGAACATTGATGATAAACTCTGCTGTAACTCAATACTGAACAGATAACTGAAAACGTTGAAAATAAATGCTGTTGTTATTTAAATACAAACTGTGGATTTTTGCCAAATTCCCCTTTCCAGTGGATCCAAAGCCAGGGAAGTGAAAAGGAAAAAAACCCAACAACAACAACAACAAAACCTACACATCATGTTTGCAATAAAGTGATAGAAATTGTAGGGGAATTTTATAAATATCACAAAACTACATATTTAACCCCTTCACTTCCAGAACTTTTCAGATTTTTTGCAAAAAAAGTGTGGGTTACATTAGAGAAAAAAAAAATGAAAATACCTAATATCTAATAAACTATATAGTTTCTTGAAGGAAAATGAACTGGCTATTTATTGCAGATGTTTTTCTGTCAATCCAAGCACAGGTAACTCCAGGACAAGGGGATAGTTTACAGTACAGTGACCCCCTATACCGTGGCTATTTCCGCGGTTGGAAATGAAAGGCTTAAGGCAAGGGTTGCTGGAGATTTTAAACTAGTTTGTAAGAGAACATGATGCAGCATATTTCAACCTTTCTTGTTGTTTTTGTTTTGTTTTTTGTTAACTGAAATTGTTTTTGTGTGCTCAGAGTGTTTGGACACTTGGAAAAGCCATTTTTCTTGGAGCTATGCAAGTTCATGGAGTCTGTGAAGGTTCGGGGCGGTGACTACCTGTTTAACGTTGGTGACGAGGATAACTGCATCTATGTGGTGCAGAGTGGTGTGGTGGAGGTTTTCATCAAAGAGAAGGTGGGCACCCTCCCCTTTAGGAGGAGAACAGCAAATTTCATATCTGTCATCTATTGTCGCCAAGATTCATGTGCTCTTTGGGCTGTAGGCTATGTAATGAAAGTCATCTTTTGGTTTTGCGTGCCTGTTCAAGTTCTTTTGTGTGTGTGTGTGTGTGTGTGTGTGTGTGTGTGCAACTTGTTTTTATTGTTGTTGTTGTTAATTTTTTTCACTTTTCTTCTTCTGACCAAGATGGTTTGTCCATTCTGTGTGTACTCATAGCTGGGAAATTCCCACTTTTACTCCCTCATCCATTCCACCAACTTTCTGCAGGAACCTGATGGAAAGGGTAAGAAAGTGAAACGGTTAACTCTTTCAGAGCTAATGTTGCATTTTTTGCAACCGCTGGCTGACCGCCAATGTCACATTTTTGTGACGAATAAACGTGACGTTACTCTTGTGGCCATCACTCTTTAAGTTTGGAAGAGAAAAGAGGCCATATTTTCCACACGGCTTGGGGATTCCTGGAACTTTTCAGTCTGTCATGTTATTTGACCTTATCTAGTGAATTTTGATCGATTTTGATTCATTTTTTGAGTACTTTTAAACTGCTCCATCATCGCCATGGCACAAAATCGGTCCCAGTGCTCTACATTCGGAACTGAGTATATTTTGAAGAAACTGAAGCTTTTTCCAAGTCGAGAAGGGGACGAGGA
>JAPXFY010000026.1:12638284-12643284 GCA_030674185.1 Monoplex corrugatus | reverse complement strand
ATTGTTTTGTGTTTTCCATTGCCAGGTTGTTGTTGTTTTACATGAAATTGTATCATGCTGTATTGTGTTTCCCATTGCCAGGTTGGTGTTGTTTTACATTAAATTGTATCGTACTGTATAAGTGGAAGCTGTTTTCTTTCTGTCTGACAGCACAAGTTTAAGCCTGACTCTGGAATGTCATTTTTTTCAGTATTTCAATATTGAGGTGGGGAAGTGGAATTCTGTCATACTGTTGTATATTTATGAAATTCTGTCACACTGTATTGTCTTTTTCATTTACAAGTGATACATACAGCTTGTCACCATAGAGATTGGTGCTGCTACCTTGTTTTCATGCATGTATTTGTGTGTGTGTGTGTGAGAGAGAGAGATTAGAGAGAGAGACACACACACACACACACACACAGAAAGAGAGCTCAGAACTCAGAAAGATGACTACTGTACATTGGCCTTAGGCCACAATACATTCATAAGGATTAGTTGGGAATGGGATCTCAGAAGTTAGAGAGAGAGAGAGAGAAAGAGAGAGAGAGAGAAAGAGAGAGAGGAGAAGAAGAAAAAGAAACAATCGTTCAGACTTAACAATGAAAACCAGGCATTGGTTGCAGTGTTTTGCTACCATTAATGGTACTAATAGTCATCATCATCGTCATCAGGTGCCCTGCCGCATGGCGTTGGCGATCATGGACTTCCATCTGCCTCAATCTTGTTGCCCCTAGCATCTCCCCCACCCTCCTCATCCCCAGCCACTCTGCAAGTCCGTCCAGCATTTTCTCCCTGGGTCTACCCGGTGCTCTCATTCCCTCCAGCTTTCCTGTTGTGACCAGGTGCTCCAAATCCCCCTTCCTCATAAAATGGCATATAAATGTTGCCTGTCTTTTCCTAATCTTCCTTATGAGTGATCTACTTGTGTCTGCCTCCATCAAAACTGTCTTGTTTGTTTTCTTTGCTGTCCATGGAACCCTCACCATTCTTCTGAGAAACCACATCTCGGCTGCCTCAATCTTGTTCTGGCTTTGTTTGTTGACTGTCCACGCCTCGCATCCGTACAACAGTATTGGTTCTATATAACATTCAAGAACTCTGTTCCTGATGTTAATTGATAGGCACTAATAGTACTGGGTTTAAATAGTAAATCCTATGCATTGTTATTCCTTCAATATTTGTCATCACTGTCAGTCAAATCTTTTTTCATCCACAGGTTGCCAGCATTGGCTTTTAACTCCATGTTTGAACGCTTCAACGAGTCGGTGGTGCGAATGGTGCAGGTAGGTGGGATTTTTAGATTATTCTGCATATACCAGGGCTTAAAATGTTCCACGTCTGGGCGGAATTCCGCGATTTCGGTTTGTCAAAAAAAACACAAAAAAAACCGAAACCCTTCTCCCCTTTTCCCAAATATATCTTCTTGTAATAATTATGTGTTTACAGCAATTTTTATGCTCTAAATATCTCTTGAAATTATGTCCAGAAAGCGCGAAATGGCATAGATTTACACTTGGTTTTTAAAAAATTTTCCTGTGGGAGCATGTCCCCGGACCTCCCTAGTTTCAGTGGTTTTTTCCTCCTCCTGTTTTAAGCCCTGATATACTCAGTGCTTTTGAAAATCAGTCTTCTGTTTGGAAGACAAAAGATGATTGTTTCATAGTGAGCAGGGGGAGTGTATTCTCTATGGATTTGGAATGGAGGGAGTGTGTGTTGGGGGGGGGGGGGGGAGTGGAGGGTGTGTGTATGTATGTGTATGTTCTTGTGTGTGAGAGAGAGAGTGTGTCTCTGTGTCTGTGTGTATATGTGAGTGTGTGCGTGCATGTATGCACTCAGCATATGCGTGTATATGTGTGTGTGTGCATGCAGTATGCATGCATGTGCATGTGCGTCTGTCTGTGAATAAAATGTGTGTGGGAGAATTCTTAGCCAAGTTTGTCGATTTTTATCAAATAGGGATCAGAGGTTTGGTCTGTTAAGCAGTTGCAGGTGTATGATTTAAATGGCATGACCAACTTTTGAATTTACAGACATGAAACAGGTGAAAATGGATCACAGCATTTAATACCTGTTTAGAGGTGAATCTACCCCATGAGGGCTTGTTTGCATATAAGTAGGATTCATGCCTTGTGATCTGACAGCACAGGTTCAGATTCTGACTGGATTTTTTTGTGTTTTTGTTTTTGTTTTACGGTAAATAAGCAGAGATGTATAACACGTCTCATCAGTTAATCATCTCTTACTGTCTAGCAGTCATATTAATTATTTATGCTTAATATTGTGGTTTAAACCTTTTAGCATAGCTACTTGAAATCTGTTTCTAATTGAAGAAACAGTTTGTACGCTCCTCCAGCCCAGCCATCTGTAATGGGCACCTGACCTGTTAACCTTTGACTCCCACACCCTATCCACCACCAGCAAAACTTTAACCCTTTGACTTCTTGCGGGAAGCTGGTGGATAGGATGAGGTAGAAATAAATTCACTAGATTTAGGGTAAAAAACATAAATATTTCATTGAGCTATGGAAGAGAACTTTCAGTCATCGTTTGAGCATCTGTGCTTTCCTGCAAAGGCTGAACCCTGGTATGTTAAAAGATACAAAGTGAAGAGAAACAGGAGATAACATTTGCTCTGACAACATTTGTTTTTACAGCTGTATCAAAATGTGCTTCCCTGAACCAGTCACTGTGGTGTAGTAGTTAGCGCAATGGACTACTGACTGGAAGGTTGTGGGTTCGAATCCCCATCAGTCCCTTCAAAAATCGTTGTGGAATTTTTTGCCTCCAGTCAGTTCCTACCAAGAGCTGAGCGTGTTATGGGCTCGTTGGGATGACTGGGACCGCACAGTTGAGTCTCATCCACTTCAGGGACATGTCATTGAGGGTGTTGCTCAAATCGTATGTCCAGTGCCGTGGATGTCTGTAACTTTCGGGCCTGGTTGATGCCAGGGTATGTTATGATAGTAAGCATAAAGTACAGCTCTATCATACAGTCTCAGTTGTAAATGGAACTCCATAGCATTATCATCATCATCATCATCATCATCATCATCATCATCATCATCATCATCATTATGGCATTGTAAAAAAAAAAAGTGCCCACTTCTGTGGACAATAAGGTGTTGAAAATGGTGCCTAAAGGAAAACAAAAAGGAAAAATTGAGGAGACAGGTAATCTCCTTATGTGCAATGATCCTATTAAAAGAAAAGTGCTTTTCTGATGTTTAAAGGATTAGTTTTGTTTCATGATGAAGACCAATCTTCAAATACCCTGAAGTGCAAAGGGACATAATGCAGTAACTGGATAGTGTAAACAGATACTGAATAGAAACGTTAACTAATGCACTTATATACTTGCACCTCTACCAAAGTCCACCGTCAAAATTTACACATGTTTATTACAATATGTTCAAGTTAAAAAAAAAGGGACATTCTGTGAAGTTGTTGCAAATTTAGCATCTGTTTCCACTTACAGTTTCACAAACAATTTTTAGTCTTATTTTCACTTTTAAGAGTACGGTAAATCATGGTGCTGAAGATCTGTGTCTTCTTTGCGGTAAACACTTTGAATTAATACTTGTGTTGTTTTGATGGATGTCTTTGGAATGTATACATTTAGGTTGAAAGTGCAAAAAAGTCTTAACCACTGGTATTGAATGAGGTTGACATTTTTGTGGACACACTGTACATATTCTTTTTTCTTTTTTTCAGGCTGTGGTAGGAGGGGATCTTTAATGTGGTTGTTTCTTTCAGTCTTGATGCATGTTTCTTTGAAGTCTCTGTAATGTTTATTCAGTGGTATAAATTTGGGGTTTGAGAGGTTGGTTAATTCAGATAAGCATTTATATCTGGTGTTGTTTTTTTTTTATTGTTATTCTCATTGGAGCTTCAGTGTTTGCTTTGTGGGAGGGTTGTGCACATTTCATTTATTTTATTCTGTTAATACCTCTTTTGTGATAGAGTTATGTAATTGCAGTTTGCTCATGGGAGTACTCTGTCTTCAAGTATGACTGAAACTGAACGTGGCTTGAAGTGCTTAGGAAGTTAATTCTTTCGCCACCAAGTTTCTATTTGAAACCAATTCTCAGTGCCAAGTGTTTTTTAGTCCATGTTTAGCTGAGCAAGTCGTTCAGTGCATGTAAATATTACAGTGGGTTACATCACCCAAACCTCGGTTGAGGAGTGAAGGTTTGTATGTCAATTGTCATGCGGGGAAGTCAACTATCGGAGAAAACCTTGTTACTGTATATAATAATGGAAAAAAAAAAAAGTTATAAGATTCCCTCAGTATTGACCAAAGTCGCCTGTGGTGGTGAACGGTATTGATGACTAAAGATGCTTATGGCGGTGTTAGAGTTGATACATTTCCATATATAATTGTTACAAATAATGTTTCATTAAAATGTGTACATTAATTGTTTTTCTGGACAGTGTTTTAATTACAGGTATTATTTCATTAAAGTAGTGCAATGATTGTTCACATAGACTAGTGTTTTATCCCAGTAAATCATCATGTTGTATTCTTCTCCACTGGAAGTGTTTGTTTTGCTCGTCTTTAGGCAGCTTCCATGTTTGTGTATCATATGGTTCTTACAGTGTTGTATTATGCAGAAAGTACCCCCTTTTCGTACTAACACGTTATATTTCGAGAGTTTCCTTAATGCATTCATTCCTGTGGTGATAATTATCAGCTGCATTGCAAGCTATCAGAATTCCTTTCTATATCCAGTGCAACAAGAATTATTGAAACAAAGCTGTAAAGCCATTCTAACAATTGCCGTTTATGAAATTTATTTACTCATCTAATTATCAACTTTATTGACGTATTTATTTGAGCATGCACATTTTCTGTGAAATAGGGACAGTGAAAACTGAAGACCAGGTTTTGTTGATATCATGTGGGAGTCTGGTAGTGGTAGAAGCATGTCTTTTTACTTGTGTGAATTATGCTTTTTAAATTTTTTTTTTTATAGATTTTCCATTCTTTTATTAATAAAAGGGAGATTATTTTATAC
>JAPXFY010000026.1:12560784-12633284 GCA_030674185.1 Monoplex corrugatus | reverse complement strand
ACACATGGCCAGTTTAGTCTTCTCTTGTTAATGTCTGCAAGTAGTTTTCTGGTGGTATCAAATTCTTCCAGGACACTTTCATCAGTTCTTCTATCTGTCCATTTGACATGTAGTGGTCTCTGATAAAACCACGTCTCTGCTGCCTCAATTCTTCTGCAGTCAGATTTCCTCAGAGTCCAGGCTTTGCAGCCATAAATCTTGACAGCCGGATCAAACATTTTAAAAGTCTAACTTTCAGGCCATTTGGTATGCCTCTGTCTTTTCAGATGTTGTTGAGTTGGACCATTTTTTGCTTTGCCATTCCATTCTTATTTTGATGTCTTTGGAGCAGGTTCCTCATCCGTTTTTACAGAGCCAAGATATTTGAAACCTTAACATTTTCTAGAGGAACTTTGTTAATTAAGATGTCATGATTGTTTCAGTGCCTTTGCCTTTGATATGCAGCACTTTTGTTTTCTTTGCTAATCTGTAGATAAGGCACACAAAAAATCCCTAGGTCCCAGCTCACAAAAGATCCCACAGCAACAGACAAAATATGCATCCTTGGCAAACTTCTGTAGAAAAAGCCAGTTTCATGGTTAAGAGAATCATACAGACACCTTGGAAAAAGTGGAGGAAAAAAAAAAGGATGATATCGTGCTGGTAACATCCTTTCCTTCATGAGAGCAGCCCACTTTCACACAGAAAAATTCTGCTGTTATCATAAAAGAAGAATGGAAAACTAAACAAGAATCCAATGCAACTGAAACCTTTGCTGGACAAAATGTGAACACCTCTTCACTACAGTTAGCATTTATGGACAAAATGAACACATCTTTATTGCAGGGTATTTATCATAGTTTGCATTTTAGGACAGAATGAACACATCTTCATTGCAGGATATTATCATAGGGTAACATTATTGGACAAATAGAAGACATCTTCTTTGCAGGGTATTTATCATAGGGTAACATTATTGGACAAATAGAAGACATCTTTGCAGGGTATTTATCATGGGTAGGATTCTTAGTGTAAAAAAAAACAATACATCTTTACAACAGGGTATTTGTCTAGAGCAGCATTGTTGGACACAAAAACACATCTTTACTACATGTGTGTGCGTGTAGGTAAAATTAACATTTTTTGTTGTCGCTACATGGTACATATGGAGGGTCATGATCACCAACGCCATGCGGCAGGGCACATGATGATTTATGACGTGGTACTAGTCCCTGTATATTGTAACTTTTTGGGGGTCACTTCATGGTTCTAGTCCCATAAGTGAGTGAAAAGATCACTAACAAAAACCAGTTTTTTTGCTTCTCCATTTTTTGTATTGTTTGAACCCTAGCTCTACTCATTGTACTTCTCCGTACACTTTTAACCCTTTGACTCCTGCACCCTGTCTGCCACATCCTGCGTTTGCCAACCATGCTAACAAAGCAAAACCTTAACTCTTTGATTCCCTCACCCTATCCACCAGCTTCCTGCTGAGGGAATCAAAGAGTTTAGTTTTTGCAGTTGGTGGATAGGGTGTGGGAGTCAAAGGGTTAAACCCACCGAAACAGATCACAAGAGAGCAGGGCATGAAAGGCCACAGAACTGTGGACAAATTTTTACAGTTCTATGATGTTGAAAATGGGGATGATAATGATAATCCTTTCGACTTTCAATTTGTGGACTGAGACAGTGTGACAGGGTTATACTTCAGGCTTACTTTCTTATGAGATATCCTGCGGTCAACCAGGCCTGAGAGATACAGACAACTGGGGCAGTGGGATCAGTAGATTTGAGCAACACCAGCAGTGATGCGTCCGTGAAATGGATGAGGTGGTGCTGTGTGGTACCTGTTTTCCTACTGAGCCTACAGCATACTCAGTTCTGAGTGGGAACCTGCCAAGACTGAAAAATCCTACATTTTTTTTTTCACCTTTTAGGATTTGAACTCACAATCTGTCAATCAGTAATCCATTGCACTGACCCCCCCCCCCCCCCCCCCAATGTTTCCTGGTTATGATAGCCACATTTGATCAAACACAATTAGGCATGTATTCCGTTAAGATTTACACACAACCTGTGCGTCAACAGGCAAAACGAGGAGCAGCATTGGGGAAGCTTCGGATAAACTGGAGAACATGTCGGACTTCAACACGGCCCTTATGAGGGCTCGCGTTCTGCTCAAGACGCAGCAGCTGCCGCCAGAGGAAAACAAGTCAGTATGGATTATTGTGTTTGTGTGTGTGTGTGGGGGGGGGGGGGGGGGGGGGAGGGGAACGGAGGGTTGTGTGTGTTTTGGTTTGGTTTGGTTTCTTTTTTGTTTTTTCATATTTAACCCTTTCACTCTGGCACCCTATCCTTAACATCCTGGCACCCTAACTGCAAAAATTTAACCCTCTGACTCCCTCGTCGTATCCACCAGCTTCCTGCAGGAAGCTGGTGGATATGGTGAGGGAATTAAGGTAAGTTTTTGCTTTGCTAGCATGGTTGATAATGCAGGATGCTGGTGGACAAGGTGCGGGAGTCCAAGGGTTAAACAAAGGCACCAATGAGGACAGTTAAAGAAGTTAAATAAACGACGTTATGCATTTGAAAATAACACATTAACAGTTGGAACAATGTACAAACAAAGTGATACTGGAAACAACATAGTATAAAGAATGTTGTCCATAGTATCAAAAAAAAACCCAAAAAGGAATAAGGGATTAAATAGAAAGAAAAAAAAGAAACATGACCAGTCAAAACAGTTCAACCTGTTGACAGCTGATACTTCAGCATCATCATCATCATCATGTGCCCTGCCGCATGGCGCTGGTAATCATGGCCCTCCATATGTATCTATCCCATATCACTGCAAGTACATCTTCCACCCTCTCTGTCCTCAGCCACCCTGCAAGTCCGTCCCAATATTATCTCCCTGGGTCTACCTGGTATTCTCTTTCCCTCCAGCTTTCCTGTTGTGACCAGGTGCTCTCATTTCCCTTTCCTTATAAAATGGCCCATAACTGTAGCATGTCTTTTCCTAATCTTCTTTATCAATGATCTTCTTGTGTCTGCCTCCATCAAGACTGTCTCATTTGTTTTCTTTGCTGTCCATAACATAAATCTCTCAACATTTTTCTTAGAAACCACATTTTGGTTACCTCAATCTTGTTCTGGCTTTGCAGGATTTGCTAAACACTGTTTCTAGATGTAGCATGAATACAATTAGAACAAATGTTACAACAGTTTTTGTTTTTTTTGACAAGATTTGAAAAATAAGTTGTAATCAAAAAAGATGTGCACTTTTCAGAAATGTTATCCTTGGTGTTTAGATTTTTTTTCTTATATCATGTATTTAGACTGATATGGAGATAAAATAGTTGATGTGATGGATTGGTGGTAATGGACAGTTTTTTACCGTTTGATGCCTAATGCTCAAGTTATTTGATTCGTTTATAGCTGTTGAATTTGTGTTGATATAGATTTGATAGAAAGGAAATACGTGCAAGTTATGTGGTTTTTAAGCTGTTGAATTTGTGTCAATGGATTCAACAATTAGAAAGAAATATGTTTATGTTTATACATAGTATGATTTTAATAGTATGCTGTTGAGATGTTTGCTTTCTGACAATTGAAATTTTCTGCATAGTGTGATTTTATGAGTAACTTGGTGAAATGTTCATTTCTAAAAATAATTGTGATTTTCATGTCATATGCAGAATTTTTCGATGTTCTTCATTTATTGTGTAACTGTCCTGAAGATTTTAGGTAAAATAATTGTGATTTTCATGTCTCATGCAGAATTTTTTTATGTTCTTCATTTACTGTATAATTAGTTCTGAGGATTTTAGATGACAGCGCTTTATAAATTACAAGCAGAATTACCGTTACCGTTTTTGATATCAGTTAGGGGAGGAAACTGGAGCAGGGAAACAGATGATGAAGCGTCACTCGTTGCCTAGCGACGTGGCTATGGATGTGACGATGATGACAGATGACTACATTCTGGACCTGGCCAAGAAAGACCTCATCACTGTTCTTGGGGTCAAGGTAATTGTCTTTGACATTATGTATGTATACAAACGTGCGTGTGTGTGTGTGTGTGGTTGTGTGTGTGTTCGGGTGTGGGTAGGAGGGGGTATTTCTATGTGTTATTGAAGCGTTCTCAGCTGTATTAGAATAAGTCTTCACCGAATTTTGGTCAAAAGTGTGAACCATTGAATAGCCACAATTGCACAGATTCAGAGGACAATGTGTGAAGGTCACGGCACAGACTTAAATAAAAAAAATATTTTAAAAAAACACTTAAATCCGCTGTTTTTGAGGAAGGTGTGAAAACACTTTCTCTGGATTTTTTTCTGTTATCACTGTTTACCATTGCAGCAGTTCACATTGTACAATTGTCATCATTTTACTGATACTATTGTCGTCACTTTACATTTACAATTGTCATCATTTTATGATATATTGTCGTCACTTTACATTATACATTGTCATCATTTACATGATACTATTGTCGTCACTTTACATTATACCATGGTCATTACATTATACATTGTCATCACATTGTACTCATTGTCATCACATTACATTATACTGGGCATTGTCATCACTTTACATTATACCATTGTCATCACTTTATACGATTGTCGTCACTTTAATTACACCATTGTCGTCACTTTACATCAAGTTCTGTTTCATCTGACAGGCGCGATAGTCAAAAGAGGGTAAGACATTAGACTTACATTTCCGGGATCAGAGTTCAGACCTGCCTGGGTACTGCCTGGTGGGGCTGATGCTTGTGGAAGGTCACAGTGACCTTGAGAAGAACAAAACCTGAATTTTCCGTAATAATTTGTATATGAGAAGGGAGATGGTTAGAATGACTTAACCCATCTTGTGCTTTGCTTTTGTTTTGATTATACACATTTGACATTTGACAAAGACCTTTTAGTCAACTATTTGCACCTGTCTGTTTTGTGTCAGTTATTAGACATGCATTCGTATTCTGTTTTCATGACACACCACTGACTGAAGTGTTATTTATTGAACTTTCCATCTGGCCATGAAATTATTGTCAGATTTTCTTTTATTCCAGTCCCCTCCTGCCCAGAACTGAAAGTCCCATAGGGTCTTTGGGAAGACAGAACCACACAGTCAGGTCTCGTCCGCTTTACAGGTGCGCCATTGATGGCGTGGCTACTCTTACTTTCTGACCCTACTCTGCAGATGTCTGTATCTCTGTATGACAGTAATTGTGGAGTACAGGCCTTCTCCTCAGTATCTCAGTGCAGAGTGGAACTCCTTAGCGTCATGGCTACCATCCTCGTTCTCACCATCATAGCATGGTGAAAGTGTCCCAGATTCTGTGCCCATCGTGACCTACTTTCATGGTGATGTCAGTTTTGCTGGGTATGGGGGTGCCTTGATAGCTGAAACAAGCAACACAGGAACAGCACCGAAAGTGCTGAACCCCTCCTCCTCCTCGATTGCTGGGACTTGTACGGTGTGAGACAAAAGCACTACATGACGGGCTCCTTAAAGAAGCTCAGAACTTCTGAGACGTCCCTCTTGACGCAATTTTCCAGTTTTAACAAAGAGATCAATAGATTTCACCTGATATGATCTTATGTCTGTTTTTCTGTAATAATTGCATTTTAGATTTGCGAGGTTAACGGTGAACATGGTTTTTATCTGTTGTCTTTCATTTTAACAGTTTGTTCGTTTTTGATGTGGTGTTAGCCCTGAGAGGGCTCTAGTAGTTGGCTGGGCTATAAGCAATATGAACTATAGCCCTGATATGGCTTTATGCAGTCGGCTGGGCTTTAAACTATAAGAATAAGAATAAGAAAGTGCTGAAAAAAGAACCAGCAACGACAGTGAAATTGGGAAAAAAAAACCCAGTTACTGTAGTGCTGTGTTAGCCCTCTTTCCTTTGTCCATGAGGCAGACCCAGGGAGAGAATGCTGGATAGATTGCAGAGTGGCTGGGGATGAGGAGGGGGGGGAGTGCTGGGGAGAGAGAGAGATGTGGAAGTCCTGGTCGCCAAGCTGGGCAGGACTGTGATGATGATGAGATGGTGATGGGTGCAACAGATATGGGTGGAGTGTTGGTTCAAATCTGTCAAGAGATCCATAAGGAAGATTAGGAAAAGACAGCAACATTAAGGCCATTTAGGGGATGGGCGGCGGGCTGGGAAGAGGCACCATAGATGTGATGGATTGATGTGGGATGATGGATGTGGGAGAAGGATGGTTGGAGTCAGGCGCCAACCCGGCAGACGGAATATGAGCGCAGATAGGGTGGAAGGTTGTTGGTTCAAATCCTGTCAAGTAGATCACTCATAAGGAAGATTAGGAAAAGACAAGCAACATTTATAGGCCATTTTATGAGGAAGGGGGATTTGGAGCACCTGGTCACAAGAGGAAAGCTGGAGGGAAAGAGAGCACAGGTAGACCCAGGGAGAGAATGCTGGATGGACTTGCAGAGTGGCTGGGGATGAGGAGGGTGGGGGAGATGCTGGGGGCAACGAGAGACAGAGATGGTTGGAAGTCCATGGTCGCCAACGCCATGCGGCAGGGCACCTGATGATGATGATGATGTGGTTAGCCCAACAGACTATGGGCTTGAAGGTTGTTCTGTCAATGCCTTTGTGGGATCTTTTAGCCTCAGTCGTCTCCTACCCAGAGTTTGTTGTGCTATGGGTTCATTGGAAAGACTGTTGGAGCACATAGCCAAGTCTCATCCACCTCATGGTGTGTCACTGAGGGTGTTGCACAGATCACTTGACCAAGGCTGCAGGTATCTGTATTTCTCTGGCCTGGTTGATGCCAGGATATATGATGACAGTAAGCACAGAGTTCAGGTTTGTCACACAGCCTAATCTCAGATGAAGCTTCATAGCATCTGATTACCATCCTTATCGTGTCTTCATCAGAGCATCATGAAAACTGTCCGGTATTCTGTGGTTACTAATGTGGCAGTGGAAAAAGAAAAAGAAGGGACCAAAAAAAGTCTATTATCTTGTATTTGTGTGTGTGCAGAATCCAAAGCTGCTGGATGGAAGGCTGAATCTTCAGCGTCTGAAGGCCGGCACCATACTGTGTAAGCAGGGAGATCAGGTTAGTAATTGCTACTACATAGTTTCAGTTTCTGTTCCAGTTTTTCAAGATGACATATCCGCACTTGGAATGAATTCCATATGCACTAATGTCACAGGTGCCATGGGATTGAGAAGATCCAGAATGATCATGGCACAAGCTTTAAACCTGCACATAAACCCATGAGCTGGCCAAGTCCCAAGGTCCTGCCTAGCCTGTGGATTTTGTATCTTATACTAGTTATGGGTTTTGTATCTCATATTAGTATTCATAAAGATTAGGAAAAGACAGGCAACATTTATAGGCCATTTTATGAGGAGAGGGGAATTGGAGCACCTGGTCACAACAGGAAAGCTGGATGGAGAGAAAGCACCAGGTAGACCCAGGGAAAAAATATTGGACGGACTTGCTGAGTGACTGAGGACTGAGAGGGTGGAAGATGTGCTTGCGGCAACAAGGGATAGATACATATGGAGGGTCATGATCACCAAAGCCATGTTTCAAGGCTTTTTATGATGATGATGACTATATTCTTTCAGCTATCATTGGAACAGTCATGGTTACATTGTAATGACATGTGTATTTGTGTATCTTATCTTCAGAGAAAAGAATAAATAAAGAAAATTAGTAAATAATTAAAGGAGTGAATCAAAACACAACTAGCCAATAAGTATAAACTTTTATCACAGAAAGTCCCCCAAACAGTACACCAATCCTACTATTTAAATACCATGGACATCCAGATGGGTTTAGTTCGCGCTTGTATTCTTTGTAAACTTTGCAATGTATTAGCACATACAGTCCAGTCCATGTGAAATGTATTGGTACTTACAATTCATATGAACAGACATGTATAATTAGTACGTATATAAATTAGTGCATATAAACTATATCCAGGTAGACCCGGAAAGAATTATTAAACAGTTTTGCAGAGTGGATGGGGACAGAAAGGGTAGGAGATGTACTTCAGCAAAAAAGATTCATATGGAGGGTCATAATCATTAACGCCATGCGGCATGGCACATGATGATGATCATAAATTAGGGAGATTTTCATGAGACATGAGTGACAGTTTTGAATTTGCGAAATGTATTAAAAAAATCGATACATATGTTCGAAGTGCTACATGAGAAATTCATGCAATAAATATGTGTATCAAGCACAGTTTAATCCCTACCTTGCCACAGTACTCGTATTTGTGGCCGTTTGCATTGCTGTTTGCCGGGGAAAATTCTTGCTTTTTCCAGTATGTTCACTAATTTGTTCACTGCTATTTGTGGCCGTTTGCATTGCTGTTTGCCGGGAAAAATTCTTGCTTTTTCCAGTATGTTCACTAATTTGTTCACTGCTCATTTATTTTGAAGGATATTTTTTTCAGTTTTGGGCATGTTTTTTCCTGATACCCTTGGCTATGGTTTGACATCAGAGTTATTTTATTTGGTTGAAAAATAGTATGATTAGAGCCCATATAATGAGCCTTTTTCTAAAAATAAAAAAATGCTTTCAGAACATACACACACACACAGTAGCACATAAAACCACACAAAACGGAGCAAAATTTGGTTTTTGTCTAATAATAAGCATCAAGTGATAAAAGTTTTCTTACTATTATTACTCTCTGTGAGTGTTTTTCATGTAACAGTCAGCAAGTTCTTGGGTGTAGCACAGAGGAAGAAGAGACAGAATAGGCAGTTGTTCCGCAGTTTTGAATCACATTATTCGGTTTGTTACATTCCAATGCTAATTAGACATTAATATTCAGTTCTCTGAATGGTCAAAGAGAAAATGCTGCAGGGAAGAGGTTAAGCCCCCACCTCACCCCACCCTAAAATTTGCTGTTTGTGAATAGGTCATGCCTCGAGTATAACTTTTGTGCCATATTTATAGTACATGCTTTGTTATGTGCTGTCCTAGTCATTTTTTAACTCAATCGCTTCGTGCCGGAAAAAATCTCCATCACTTCCGTTTACTGCTTGGAGATGTGACGTCGATTTATCGATGGCGGACATTCGTTGTTGTTCTTTTACGTCGAAGCGTCAGTTATAGGGAAAACTCACTGGGAACCAAAACTAGGGTATGTTTACAGCAGTTATTTACCTTAGACTGTTTGTGGCAATGTGAAACAAAGACAACAGTAGCCTTTTTTCAACGCTACCCGCGATATGCGAATTTCGCAAATGGCGTCAAGGCAAGCAAGTCAACCTCACAATTTTGTAAATATTTTGTGCTTGGAGCAATTTGTATGCAAAAAGTGACAACTACCAGTAATCTTGTGATTTTAAACATCATGTGGCTGGAAATTATGTTCTGGACTTCATCTAAAACTGTTTCAAAATGTGTGTTCATATCCATCAAAAAACAAACAAAAAATACCCCCCTTTGGATACCTATTTGGATACCTCATCATTTACAAAACATGGAATACCATAAATAAAGTAAGATTATTTGTAAAGATCTAATCCTGGTCTTTCTGTATCACTTTACTTTGTTTGTCTACTTTATTTGGTTGTTTTTCTGTATTTTTTTAAAATGTGCTAAAAATCCTCCGAATTGAGGGGCAGAATGACCCTGAAGACTGCAACTCAATTGAGTTAAACATTTTAATGCCAATGAACAACTTGAAGTAATTTGTGTGTGTATGTTTGTGTGCGCAGGACGCCAATCTGGTGTTTGTGGTGCGAGGCACACTGCATGTTCTACAAAAGAGTATAGGAGAGGCCACAAAGGAGGTTGGTATTCGCCATACTACTTCACTTCTCCATCTCTGTTTTGTTCTCATTAGTGTGTTTCAATACAATACAGTGCATTTAAACTGTTGGCTCTCTCAGCCTATCCACCAGCTTCTTACAGGAAGCTGTTAAATTTGTGAGTTGTCAGCTTGAGCCAGGGGATTAATGCGACAAAAATTGTAATCTTGCAACGTTTTTTTTTTTTTTTTTTTTGTGGTTTGGTTGGAAAGAGTAAGTTGTGTGTGTGTGTGTGTGTGGTGTGTGTGTGTGTGTGAGCCAGAGTATTAATCTGACAAAAATTGTAATCTTGCTACAGTTTTGTGGTGGTTTGGATTGAAGAGAGAGTGTGCAGGTTTGTGTGCGTGCTGTGTGTGTGTGTGTGTGTGTGTGTGTGTGTGTGTGTGTTGTGTGTGTGTGTGTGTACCATGCCTGTATATGAAAAATATCTAAAAATGAATTCTTAAAGGTATGTAATACAAGACATTTTGTTAGGATATAAGACGTAGGTTTGGTACAACATTATTTCATATCAATAGGAAGAGGTGTTTGTGCATATGTGACAAAAATGTGTTGACAAGAGATTTTCTTTGATGTTTCTGAGTGAATCTTTACCAGATTTGATCAGACCTGTAGACTTCTGAGGAATCAAGTATGCATAAATTTGGAAGTCACGTCATCAAGGCCAAGGTCACATGGACCATAAAAAATGCCTAAAATCAGCTCTTTCCTTGGAACTTTTGCCAACGTTTACATTCTGTTTTCTGTGTTGAGACATTGTTGCCCTTGTTTCACATCATATTTGACCATCTGATACTTCTTCAAGATCAAAGCGGCCTTGAGAAGTACAAAATGTGGATTTTCTGGTGGGAAGCAAGAACTTTTTTTACAAAAAGGGATATTGTTGGATTGTGGCTGAAACTTTCTGTCTGCAAACATCTAATGTTGGGTAGCACTGGCTGCTCATGTTTGATCTCATCACAAAGTTCTTTGTGAGAGAAAAGCTTTGGAGATCACGAAAGAGTCCATTTATGAACGCAAGTGTTGGATGTAAGCTCCCCAAATCTCCCAGGCATTATTCATCCTTGGAGATCATGAAACAGAATCTGTCTATAAACGGATGTTTTGATACAGAACTCTTCTGGTGCAATATCTGGGGACACAGTTCTAAATCTGATGCAGTGGAGAATGACACATTTTGCCTGAAAACTGTCTGTTAAAAGATTCAAAATGTATAACCAGTACTCTGTTCTGCAGGGAAGAGTGTCATGTTAGGGCTAATCCTGATAAAGTAATTTATGTAAATCACCGATGGTTTTCTTTTTCAGCTCAAGTTATTTTCTGTGACCTCGGGTGAGATGACAGACATGTTGCCAGTGTTGACAGGGAGCCATCTTTCTTTACCACACGGGCCAAAACTGACGTCCTTGTTGTCTTCATCACCAAAGCCAACTTTTACAGGTAAGGTTTACTATTATCGAAAAAAGAGAAAGAAAATCAGTGAATCTTAAAAGACGAAGGAGGAGGTGGAGATTTTCTATAAATGTTCAATTAAAGGTGAAAGTACTTCATAACTTTGAGGTCATTGTGAATGAAGTGGTCAAGACCACACTAATTTCAGGCTAGCTTTATGATGTCAATGTGTGTTCTTAGCTGTTGCTGCATCCCTGAATAGGCTCAGTGATCCAGACACAAATATGACAGATGATAGCATGGAGATTGGTTGTTTTTCATGCCATGATCCAGGAGCAGCCTGTGCAATTGGATATGAAGGTGTACATTCTACCTGTATGTCCTTGGGGCTTATTTGAATTCGAGCATTGCATTACACTTTCCTTGATCACTATGTTTTAACTCACTCGCTACATATGATTATGCCCCTTGCCGTTCCCCTGATA
Source organism: Monoplex corrugatus (assembly GCA_030674185.1). Taxonomy (NCBI): domain Eukaryota; kingdom Metazoa; phylum Mollusca; class Gastropoda; order Littorinimorpha; family Ranellidae; genus Monoplex; species Monoplex corrugatus. Next base: position 12,621,602 of record JAPXFY010000026.1, on the reverse strand, counting down.
CGCACCATTTGTATAGGTCATGAGAAAAATTTTCATTCAAATAAATGAAAATAGAGAGTTTTGAAATTTGGCGGGTCATATATTAAAAGATTGGTGTACAACATGCTGAAATTTTAACTGTCTAACCCTCTTGGTTGCTGAGTAATGGTACTAGTAAAATTAGAAAAATTTTCAGGTGAAAAATGTCTTACAAAATACACAGTCAGGTCAATACATCAGTTCCTACAGTCACATTTTGAACGAAATTTCATAAAATCCAATGTGCACACAGTGTACATGCGCTGAAGGAAGAGATCGTCTTGAACAGCGCTGAGTTGTTGAGTATTGTTCAGCCATTTGCTTTTCCGTCGTCTGCTTTGCTGCGAAGATAGTGGGTCGTGAACTTTGCACTGTCTACACACCATCTGCAGAGTTCAGTGACCTAATGGCCTGAAATGAGGCTAAGAATGACTGAAGAATCTATATCTGGCTATTAGTTTCAGCTAACGGAAATACTGAGAGCCCGGCAAATTTTCAAAACTCAAGTCAGATTTCTCTGACGCTCGTAGACAAGCGTTGTTGAGACATGATCGGGAAAGTTAAGGGGAGAGTTAAGGGGAACCTGAAGGCAGAAGAAATTGGAGTCCCCTTCCATACTGGTCTGTTTGCAGCCTGCACAGGAGTTCTGGCATATCTGATTTACATATGTAAAAAAAACAACTGGTTGGAAGTAAGACATGAAGTCCTTGAGTGAATTCTAATGAGAAATGTAATTGGTAAATAAGCTAGAATAAGATAAAAGTACATCATAAGCTGAAATAAGAATTCATTGAATCCATTTGGGATGGGGTTTTTGTTTCTGTTCTTTGATTACTGTATTTCAAGTGGTCTTTTATTGTTTCTGTGAGGCATATTGAGTTGTATTAAATGGGGGTATGAGGCTTGTCAGTTATATTTTCAAGTCATATTAACTGGGGTATGAGGTTTGTCGGTCTCCCATGGGAATGCCGGGGGCTCTTTCAGTATAAATAGTATCCCCACCTTCTGGAAATTCTGTGCTAGAAATGTCCTGTTTCCTGTCACTCTCTTTCTTTCTGCCTTGTTCCTTTGCTTTCTGTCATTTCTACCTATCATTTTCTGCTTTGCTGGTCCATTCACCTGTATGTGTTCGATAAAGTCTTATGCACTTTTTCTTAGGATTGATAATTGGGTACATGTATTAAGTACATTTTTGGCTCTAGGGAGGTGAGATATGTGAAAGCAATTTTAGGTAGTTTATGCCCGTTTTTATGTATGTTTTGGTGTCTATAGGTATGCTTGAATTTGTATTCAGGTTTGTTTTTTAAATCGCCTGTGTGATAAATTGGACGGAGTGGTCAGTGCCGGGGGCATGTCCTTAGATTATGTGTGTGAATGCACTGATATGTGTACTTAATTTTCTTTTCTTCTCTTTTTACCTGTTGAAGTTTTGTATGTTTTGAAGCGGTTATAGCCCTGATATGGCTCCTCACAGTCAGCTGGGCTTTAAACAACAATAACAATAACAAGATTTGTCGGTGATGCTATTGATAACAGGTACTTGCAAGGTTATGACCTCTCTCATGGCTGTGTGTGTTGCAGCATGATGCGAGAAGAGCCCTTTATTGTGCTCAACATGGGTCGCATGACTGTGCGGCGCATGTCCCCTTTCGTGCGTCAGATCGACTTCGCCCTCGACTGGCAGATGACAGAGGCCGGGAAAGCGCTGTTCCGTCAGGGGGACAAGTCCGACTCGGTGTACATTGTGCTGACAGGACGTCTGCGTTCAGTGATCACGCTGGTGGGGGGCAAGAAGGAGGTGGTGGGGGAGTATGGGCGTGGGGAGCTGGTGGGCATTGTGGAGGTGCTGACCCACACAGAGAGAGCCACCACCAACATGGCCATTCGGTGAGAACTGCTTGGACAGTCTTCATTGTTGTTTTCTGTTTTTCTTTTTTTTTCCACTTCATTGTAAAGAGTAATCCCATCTTTTGTGTGAGTGAAGGAACGTTTTTTGGTAGGTTGGTGGTGGTTGTTGTTTTTCTTGGGTGGGAGTTTTTGTGTGTGTGTGTGTGTGTGTGTGTGTGTGTGTGTGTGTGTGTGTGTGTGTGTGTGTGTGTGTGCAAACTTTGTGAAAAGAAAATACCTAAAAATTGCATGTCCACGATGTCTTTGTTCATGTACTGATGAAAGCGGTTAGTTTTAGCCATCTTCATAAGATCATTGTATAGTATTTTGCCTGAATGTTGATTATTTGTAGCATAGTTGAAGCAGTCATATATGGAGAGATACATTTGCCTCCCAAGGTCAACCCGAGAGAGAAAACCTTGTAAAATGGGAAAACTGCATGAACTGCAGTAGAGCTGAAGGGATCTCCAAAAACAAGTGAATAAATGATATAAAAAAAAAGAAAGAAAGAAAGAAGGAAAGAAAGAAAGAAATACATAAATAAATAAACATAGATAGATGGATGGATGGATGGATGGACAGACAGACAGACAGATAGATAGTGTTCCAATTTTGTCAGATGCATGTATGCACCTTGTTTTGCCCACACTGTGCAGGCGAATATCTGTGTGTTAAGCAACGGACAGTCAGTGCTGACTATGTTCTTTTTGTAGTGTGTGCCGACTTGGATTTCAAGATATGACATGGCGGATTGAGTGATGTAAGTCGACAAGTGGATGATGATGGTACTACTCTCAAATGCCATTTAGCTACCCTCAGATAATGAAAATGCTACTCACAAAGCCGGCCTGGTACTACTCTCAAATGCCATTTAGCGACCTCAGATAATGAAAATGCTACTCACAAAGCCGACCTGGTACTACTCTCAAATGCCATTTAGCGACCATCAGATGATAAAATGCTACCCACAAAGCCGACCTGGTACTACTCTCAAATACCATTTAGCGACCCTCAGATGATAAAATGCTACTCACAAAGCCGACCTGGTACTACTCTCAAATGCCATTTAGCGACCCTCAGATAATCAAAATGTTACTCACACAGCCGACCTGGCACTACTCTCAAATGCCATTTAGCGACCCTCAGATAATGAAAATGCTACTCACACAGCCGACCTGAGGTAAACAGCTCTGTGCAGGCCACAGGACACTGACACAACTTACAGGATATTTAATGAACCATTTGACTTCCTCACCCTGTCTACCAGCATTCTGCACTGACAACCATGCCAACAAGGCAAAAACATAACTCTTTTGATTTCCTCACCCTATCCACCAGCTTCCTGCAGGAAGCTGGTGGATAGGGTGAGGGAGTGAAAGGGTTAAATTGTGGTTGGTGGAAAGGGTGTAGTTAACATGTACATCTGATGTTCTGTGTATTTATACACACAAAGGAGGTTTAGGCACTGGTAAGTTTGTACGCATGTTGTCACGGAAGATTGGAAAAAGATCTCCACCCTTTACCCACCAGGCGGGAAGTACCCAGGCAGGATTGAACCCGTACATCCCAATTGGGAGTCCAACGTCTACCCATTTGGCTGCTGCATGCGTCTTTGTTTTCCTTTCTCTTTTCGTCTCTGGTTGTATTAAACAGGCATTGTGATTCTGTTTTCGTGTTTTTCTGGTTCCTGTTTGCTTGAAACGTTGGCAGTCACACTTGTTTTGGATTTCTTGTCCTTTTGTTAATTTTTTTTTTAAGAGGGTTGTTTTGCTTTTGGTCGCAGTGACACGGAGGTAGCCAAGATCCCTGAAGAGTTGCTGACGCTGATCAAGTTGAAGTATCCCCAGGTGGTGACACGCCTTATCCACCTGCTGGGACAGAGGATCCTGGGGAACCTGCAAAATCGTAATACTGTTGCCCTTGACCAGTCCATGGCCTTCAGCAGAAATGGAGGTAACTCACTGTGTGTGTTTAGTACATGTATACTCTGTTTGTTTGCTGTCATTTACTGTAGTTTCATTCATTTGTACATTTTGTTTACACTTTCATTGTAAATTTATTTATAACAAATATTCCACAGAAAAAAAAAAAAAGGAAAAAAAAAAAAATTCATTTGTCAACTGCATGCATCAATTTATGGTCACTATAGTTTAATTCATTCATTTTGTAAATCAGTGACTGTAGTCTTGTGTATTCATAATAAATATTCATAAATAAAGCAATTATTCATGTGTCGACTGCATGCATCAGTTTACAGGTATCATGATTTTGTTCATTCATTTGGTTTTTCTTTATACTTTCATTTTAAATTCATATATAGTATAAATATACATTTGTGGATTGTATATAACAGTTGGTGTGAGGTTTGCTATTGAGACTGTAATTTGTAATGCAGCCTTATACACCCAACGACAAGATATTCGTGTAAATATGATATCCGTGTAAATATGATATTCGTGTAAATGTGAACCGAACGTGTATCTGATTGCTGTTCATGTTAACATGTATATAAGTGTCAGTTGAGAATCAGTCAGTCTCTTCCATTAAAGACTAGAAGCATTGCTCTGTCTCCGGAGTCGTCAACTGCAAGAATGTAATATGGTGTCAGAAGTGGGATTCATCACTGGAAGATCCGATCTATCAGAGACGCTTTGCAGTCAGTTTTAGTACCGACGCTCTGCAGTCATGAATGATTCTGGAACAGGAACGTAGAGACATTTCACTGCCAACATTCCAGTACCATCGAAGTTGGATTTGTCCTGTCAACTAGAACAGAATTGGAAAAAGTTCTCACGGCAGTGGAGGAACTATTCTGTCGCCAGTAGACTAGACAAGGAGTCAAAAGCATACCAATGTGCTGTATTCCTTGCCGTGATCGGTGAAGACGCACAAGAGGTGTACGATGGGCTACACTTTACAGAAGAAGAAGATCAGAACGACATTGACACCATCATGCAGAAGTTTGAAATATTCTGTGTGGGAACAACCAACGAGGTCTTTGAGTCTTACAAGTTCCACATGAGAAACCAGGAACCTGAGGAGACCATCGACGCATACATTGCAACATTGAGGAAGTTAGCTAAGCAGTGCAACTTCAAGGAGCCAGATCGCATGATCCGTGATCGAATAGTGATTGGCATCTGTGACAAAACGGTCAGAGGGAAACTTCTGGAAGAGAAGAACTTAACCTTGGATAAGGCCACTCAGATCTGCCGTGCTCACGAGACGTCCAAATCACAGACCCAATGCATGTCAAATTCCAGCCAAGAGCTAGCCGTCAACGTACTGAGACATACACAGCTGAGTCAGTGTGGCGGACAGAACAAGAATGTAGGACAGCAGCATGGGGGTGGAAGACAGCAGCATTATAAGAACAGCCAGAACGACCACCAGAACAACTCACAGCAGTGTTCCAGGTGTGGAAAAGGCAACCACAAGAAAAGCGTGTGCCCAGCCAAGAATGCAAAGTGCAGAAAGTATCGCAAGGTGGGACATTATGCAGCACTGTGTAGGAGCAAAATTGTTCACGTACTTGCCGAAGAAGAGGAAGAGGAAGTGGAAACTTCAGGATTTTTCGGACCAATTATAGGGGTAGTGACCAGTAACCCGTGGATGGTTACACTCAAGATGGATGAGCTGAAAATGAATTTCAAACTGGACTCTGGAGCGGATGTGACAGCTATACCCGAGAGACTGATTCCTCCAAACAAGCGACCTCTCCAAAATACGACAAAGAAACTGTTTGGTCCAGGACGAGCTCAGCTCACAGTCCAAGGAAAATTCACAACAATGTTCAGCCACAATGGGAAGTCCTGCAGCCAGGATGTTTATGTTATCAAGGGGCTAGAGGAACCGTTGCTAGGCCGTCCAGCCATCGACGCTCTACAGCTGGTTCAATAGGTGAATCAGGTCACGCAAAACCTCAAGGCCAAATCGTCAAACTTTCCCTAGACTGTTTGGTGGACTTGGGAAAATGAAGAACGCATACAAGGTCAGTCTGAAGGCAGATGCGAAGCCGTATGCAGTCGCGACCCAAGACGCCTTGCTCTTCCACTCCATACCAAGGTCAAAGTCGAACTTGAGAAGATGGAAAAGCAAGATGTCATTCAACCAATAACGCAGCCCACAGAATGGTGTGCGCCGATAGTGGTTGTGCCAAAACCCAACGATAAAATAAGACTTTGTGTGGACTACACAAGACTAAATGAGTCAGTCAGAAGAGAGAAATTTTCCATTGCCTTCGAGTGACGAACTTTTAGCACAGCTAGATGGAGCTCAAGTTTTCACGAAACTTGATTGCAACAGTGGATTCTACCAGATTCCGTTAGATGAAGACAGTCAGCTCCTGACCTTCATAACACCGTTTGGCAGATTCTGCTACAAACGACTACCGTTTGGAATAAGTTCAGGCCCTGAAGTTTTCCAGAGAAACATGACACAGCTACTTGCAGGTCAAGTGGGTGTGATCTGTGACATTGATGATCTAATGATCCATGGGAAGACACAGCAGGAGCATGATAGTCGTCTGAGACAGGTCTTGAACAAGTTACAGGAAGCTGGAGTAACACTGAATGCAGAGAAATGTCAGTTCTCACAAACAAGTGTCAAGTTCCTAGGACACATTGTCTCAAAAGATGGAATTGCCATTGACCCAGACAAAGTTAGAGCCATCACCAACTTTCCCCAGCCAGCGAATCTCACTGAGCTGCGACAATTCCTCGGGATGGTGAATCATGTTGCGAAGTTTGCAGGATGCAACCTTGCTGAAGATACCAAGGCTCTGCGAGATCTTCTGAAGGAAGGTGTTGATTGGATCTGGGACAAGCCGCAGCAAGTCGCATTTCAGAAAATCAAGCAGCAACTAACCTCAGCGCCTATCCTAGCTCACTACAGTCCCAACAAAAAGACGAAAATTTCAGCTGATTCATCGTTCTTCGCTATGGGAACTGTTTTGTCTCAGCAACAAGAAGATGGTAGTTTCAAGCCAGTATTCTACGCATCCAGGTCATTGACTCCAAACGGAGCAGCGGTATGTGCAGGTGGAGAAGGAGGCACTCGCTGTTACCTGGGCGTGCGAAAAGTTTTCAAGCTACATCACAGGCTTAAAGGAACTGACTATCGAGACAGACCACAAGCCACTACTAGCACTACTGAAGACAAAGAGCTTAGATGAGCTCTGTCGAAGTTGATTATTGTGAAAGATAACAACTAAATCTTTAGTGTTTTTTGTTGTTGTTGTTTTCCTTTGTTTTTCTGGGGTGGATGGGGTGGTAGGGTGGTTTTTTTTTCACATACTGCCCAGCTTTTGATGTTGACAATGTGTATGAATAAATTAGTTTCTAAGATCATATCATAGTCTAAAAGTAATAGTTTCGCTGATGTTGATAATGATCAGATGTACAATTACTCTGAAGTATTATTATGAATAGAAAAAGAAACAAGAGCTGGTCCAAAAATCTTCTGAGTTAGGCTGCCATTTCTGTATGTTGTGAATGGTAAATAGTAAGTGCTTTGTAACTGATATTGAGATAAAATACGGTCTTTTCACTATTAACCCTTTGACTCCTGCATCCTATCCACCACCAGCCTGCATTGTCAACCATGCCAGCAAAGCAAAACCTTAACCTTTTGATTGCCTCACCCTATCCACTAAAGTTAAGTTTTTGCAGTTGGTGGATAGGGTGCAGGAGTCAAAGGGTTAATAGACGTAAAATTATATTGACACCATGTCTACTTTCATGGTATGATGTCAGTGAATGTGTGATGTCTCTAAGTGGACCCTGGCATAGAGCAGCTCAGATGTTATGTCTTTGCAAGGCTCGAACTTGGAGATGGTTTGATCAGAATTCCTGCCGATTTGACAGTTTGTGTTTTGAGTCATATAGGACAGTTTGCCAGGGACTTACAGCTTCAGATGAGAAAAATAATGACTTGATAGACAAGTGCCGATGTGGTTGATAAGTGAAGTCCAACAAACAATCTGTTCAGTTTGTTTAGTATTTGAAGAAGGTCCACATATTTCAGTTCATGAAATAACTGAAACTTACAGTATTTCACAGTTGAATGGATTTTGCAGTATGATCTTGAAATGATGGAAGTGGCTGCCAGATGGACAGCGGACATCGGTAGCTCAATTGGTTTGAGCGTCAGATTCACATGCTAATGTTGTGGGTTCGAATCCCAAGATGCGCCACATTAAAACTGGCCTTCCCACTGTCCCATCCTAACATCATTGTTGTTCTGGTGGTGTCAGTATAGGATTAGATAAGTCCCCTTTCGCCCACTTCCCTGGGATGGTTATCCCTTTCGGCCATATCACCTGAGGTGGGTGCCGATGTAAAAACTGAATCAAATCAATCAATCAACCAGATGGACACCTCATCTTTTGACAGAGGAGCAGAAAAAAACAGGGTTCAGAATTCTAAGCAATTGCTTGAAATGCGTTTGAGCCGGAGAGCAGCATACGACTACGTTACATGGTCATGGGTGATGAAGCGTGGATCACCTTTTATGGAGTCCTCAACAAACTCCACTCAAGTATGGGTGGGTGCTAATGACGAAAAACCAGTTATGCTAAGATCTGGTTTTCAAAGGTGGAACAGATTTTTCTCCATTTTCTTCATCTTCCCAGGTTCTGTGGTGGTTGATATTTTGCCTGAAAAGTCTCTGCTGGATATGACGTACAAAGTGTTTTGCCCAAAGTTGTGCAGTCCATCCGTGAGCTCCTTCTGCATGACAGTGCAAATGCCCATAAAGCCAAGCCACTGTGACCTGTCTACAAGAGCAACCCATTCAAGTTCTCTGTCTCATGTCCTACAGTCCTGACTTAACCCCTTGTGATTTCTGGTTGTTTCCTCTTCTGAAGCGAAGCCTGGCTGGCGTGAAGTTTTCAAGAATCCAGGACTCGGGAAAGGGAGTGAAACCACAGGTTGCTATCGTATCTCAATCAGACTGTCAAAAAGTGTTTGACTCTTGAATGAGGAGGCTGAAACTCTGTATGGAGAGAAGAAGAGAGTACTATGAAGGTCTTAGAGAAAATATCACGTAAATTGGGTTCCCAATTTTTGTTTAGCGAAATAGGTGATAAGACTATAAGATCAGCCCTGATATATGTCACAACGGGAAAGCTGGAGGGAAAGAGAGCACCAGGTAGACCCAGGGAGAAAATGCTAGACAGACTTGCGGAGTGGCTGAAGACGAGGAGGATGGAGGAGATGCTTGGGGCGACAAGAGATAGAGACAGATGGAAGTTCATGATCGCCAGCGCCATGCGCCAGGGCAACTGATGATGATGAAGATGATGATATGTCACAGAGAAACGTAATAATGACATCCCTAGATTATCTCTTTGACTCCCGCATTGCAGAATCTTACCCCTTTGATTCCCTCACCCTATCCACCAGCTTCCTGCTTCCTGCAAGCTGATGGATAGGATTAGGGAGTCAAAGGGTTGAGTTTTTTCTTTGCCAGTTTGGTTGATAATGGCGGGTGCTAATGGACAGGGTGTGGAAGTCAAAGGGTTATACAAAACAAGACAGATAAGGTACTGATGTTTGTTATTATGTATGTGTTTGTCAGAGAGTACTGTGGACAACCCAGCCAATGTCAACAACTTGGCCACAGTGGCCGTGGTGCCAGCCTCTGATTCAGTGCCCATTGATAACTTCACCATGGAGCTGAAGCATGCCATGTGTGCCATAGGTATACACATACTTCTCTCTTGTACTCTCTGTGTTCAGCTGTGTCTGCCATAGGTACACATGTACTTATCTCTTGTACTGTCTGTTCTGCTGTGTCTACCATAGGTACACATGTACTTCTCTCTTGTACTGTCTGTGTTGTGCTGTGTCTGCCATAGGTACACATGTACTTCTCTCTTGTACTGTCTGTTCTGCTGTATCTGCCATAGGTACACATGTACTTCTCTCTTGTACTGTCTGTTCTGTGTCTGCCATAGGTACACATGTACTTCTCTCTTGTACTGTCTCTGTTGTGCTGTCTGCCATAGGTACACATGTACTTCTCTCTTGTACTGTCTGTGTTGTGCTATCTGCCATAGGTACACATGTACTTCTGTCTTGTACTGTCTGTGTTGTGCTGTGTCTGCCATAGGTATACACGTACTTGTCTTGTATTGTCTGTGTTGTGCTGTGTCTGCCATAGGTACACACATACTTGTCTCTTGTACTGTCTGTGTTGTGCTGTGTCTGCCATAGGTACACACGTACCTGTCTCTTGTACTGTCTGTGTTGTGCTGTCTGCCATAGGTACACACGTACTTGTCTCTTGTACTGTGTGTGTTCTGCTGTGTCTGCCATAGATACACACATACTTGTCTCTTGTACTGTGTGTGTTCTGCTATGTCTGCCATAGGTACACATGTACTTGTCTCTTGTACTGTCTGTGTTGTGCTGTGTCTGCCATAGGTACACACATACTTGTCTCTTGTACTTCTGTGTTGTGCTGTGTCTGCCATAGGTACACACATACTTCTGTCTTGTACTCTCTGTTGTGCAGTGTCTGCCATAGGTGCACATGTACTTCTCTCTTGTACTGTCTGTGTTGTGCTGTGTCTGCCATAGGTACACACATACTTCTGTCTTGTAATCTCTGTTGTGCAGTGTCTGCCATAGGTGCACATGTACTTCTCTCTTGTACTCTCTGATAGTCTCGCCTGCTGTGTGTGTGTCATAGGTACACACATACTTCTCTTTGGTACTGTCTTAAGTGTGTACACGCTATTTTGTGGAAGACTTTTACCGTTTGTTGACTTTTCGTATTAGATGTTTTGGCATCACATCATCATTGTTGATGTTTTATGCTGGATGTTTTGGCATCACATCATTATTGTTGATGTTTTGTGCTGGATGTTTTGGCATCACATCGTCATGTTGAGTTTTTATACGGGATGTTTTGACGTCACATCATCATTGTTGTTGATGTTTTATACTTGATGTTTTGGCATCACATCATCATTTTTGATGTTTTGTACTTGATGTTTTGGCATCACATCATCATTGTTGACAACTTGATGTTTTGGCATCACATCATCATTGTTGACAACTTGATGTTTTGGCATCACATCATCATTGTTGACAACTTGATGTTTTGGCATCACATCATTGTTGTTGATGTTTTGTACTAGATGTTTTGGCGTCTCATCATCATCGTTGTTGATGTTTTGTACTTGATGTTTTGGCGTCACATCATCATTGTTGACATTTTATACTTGATGTTTTGGCATCACATCATCATTGTTGATGTTTTGTGCTGGATGTTTTGGCATCACATCATTGTTGGACGTTTTTGTACTTTATGTTTTGGCATCACATCATCATTGTTGACTTTTTGTACTTGATGTTTTGGCATCACATCATCATTGTTGACTTTTTGTACTTGATGTTTTGGCATCACATCATCATTGTTGACTTTTTGTACTTGATGTTTTGGCGTCACATCATCATTGTTGACATTTTATACTTGATGTTTTGGCATCACATCATCATTGTTGATGTTTTGTGCTGGATGTTTTGGCATCACATCATTGTTGGACGTTTTTGTACTTGATGTTTTGGCATCACATCATCATTGTTGACTTTTTGTACTTGATGTTTTGGCATCACATCATCATTGTTGACTTTTTGTACTTGATGTTTTGGCATCACATCATCATTGTTGACTTTTTGTACTTGATGTTTTGGCATTACATCATCATTGTTGACTTTTTGTACTTGATGTTTTGGCATCACATCATCATTGTTGACTTTTTGTACTTGATGTCTTGACATCACATCATCATTGTTGACTTTTTGTACTTGATGTCTTGACATCACATCATCATTGTTGACTTTTTGTACTTGATGTTTTGGCATCACATCACCATTGTTGACTTTTTGTACTTGATGTCTTGACATCACATCATCATTGTTGACTTTTTGTACTTGATGTTTTGACATCACATCGTCATTGTTGACTTTTTGTACTGGATGTTTTGACATCACATCGTCATTGACATTTTGTACTTGATGTTTTGGCATTACATCATCATTGTTGACTTTTTGTACTGGATGTTTTGGCATTACATCATCATTGTTGACATTTTGTACTGGATGTTTTGGCATTACATCATCATTGTTGATATTTTGTACTGGATATTTTGGCATTACATCATCATTGTTGACATTTTGTAGTGGATGTTTTGGCATTACATCATCATTGTTGACATTTTGTACTGGATGTCTTGACATCACATCATCATTGTTGATATTTTGTACTGGATATTTTGGCATTACATCATCATTGTTGACATTTTGTAGTGGATGTTTTGGCATTACATCATCATTGTTGACATTTTGTACTGGATGTCTTGACATCACATCATCATTGTTGACATTTTGTACTTGATGTTTTGGCATTACATCATCATTGTTGACATTTTGTACTGGATGTCTTGACATCACATCATCATTGTTGACATTTTGTACTTGATGTTTTGGCATTACATCATCATTGTTGACATTTTGTACTGGATGTCTTGACATCACATCATCATTGTTGACATTTTGTACTTGATGTTTTGGCATTACATCATCATTGTTTACATTTTGTACTTGATGTTTTGGCATTACATCATCATTGTTGACATTTTGTACTTGATGTTTTGACATCACATCGTCATTGACATTTTGTACTGGATGTTTTGGCATCACATCGTCATTGTTGACATTTTGTACTGGATGTTTTGGCATCACATCATCATTGTTGACTTTTTGTACTTGATGTTTTGGCATTACATCATCATTGTTGACTTTTTGTACTTGATGTTTTGGCATCACATCGTCATTGTTGACTTTTTGTACTTGATGTTTTGGCATAACATCATCATTGTTGACTTTTTGTTCTTGATGTTTTGGCATTACATCATCATTGTTGACTTTTTGTACTTGATGTTTTGGCATTACATCATCATTGTTGACTTTTTGTACTTGATGTTTTGGCATAACATCATCATTGTTGACATTTTGTTCTTGATGTTTTTGGCATCACATCAACACCTAACCACATCTACTGTGATGCATTTTGACAGGAATGGTGCATGTTACAAGGAAAGCTTGTATGTATATGAGAGAGAAGACGAGTTTATGGTCCATATGATTATAACCAGTGTGGTGGTTAAGTGGTTAAGACATCAGACTTCCAGTTGAATGGTCTGGGGTTTGATCCTGCCTGTGTACCAAGACCTGGTGGGCAAAGATGGAGATATTTCACAGTCTCCGGGTGAACATGTTTGCACAACTGTTGGTGTCTAGACCCCCTTTGTGTGTATATGCATGCAGAACATCAAGTGTGCACATCAAAGATCATGTAAGTAATGTTAGCATGTGGAACATCAAGTGCGCGCATTAACGATCTTGTAAGTCATGTCAGTGTCTGTGGCGTATTGAAAGATGAAAACGCCCAGTGTGCACACCCACTGAAGACAGAATACGCAGACTGTGCAGCAACATACTGCGTGCACGGCGTGGGCAAAACTACGTGCATATACACGTCCAAGAAAAATCGGAATGCAGAAAAAAAAAGCCTTCAGTTTCACTTTATGTGTAATTGTAAATTCCCTGGGTTCCTTAGGGTCAGGTGTAGTTTAGTGTAGTGTAGTGTACTGTAGTGTAGTGTAGTGTCTGTAGATTATTTTTTAAGTATTATTATTTCCAAAAAGTATCTTAAACAGTGACAGACATATATTGTTGTGATGTGTTTTCTGAAAGGATCTACCATTCGTCTGACCAGTGACATTATCAAGGAACGACTGGGATCTGCAGCACTGGACAGGTCAGTGTGGCTGATTTATTGTGTTGCATCAAGCTGAATTGCCTTAATTTTTGTGTACTAATGGGGCTTTTTGTGAGGTGAGAGATTTATGCTTAGTGGCTGGTTGTGATTTCATTCAGTCTGATTTTGTAGTTTTTATTTTGGTTTAGTTTTGTTCTTTTTATATTTTTTTATGTTTTGGGTTAGAGATGAGATATACAGATACACGTGCCATCACAATGTAGCCAAGATTGTTCCAACGACAGACTGATACAAATACTAGTATGAAACTCTTTGACTCCCACACCCTGTCCACCAGCATCCTGTATTGTCAACCATGCTAACAAAGCAAAAATTTAACCCTTTGGTTCCCCCACCCTATCCACCAGCTTCCTTTAGGAAGCTGATGGATAGAGTGGGGGAATCAAAGGGTTAAGTTTTTGCAGTTGGAGGATAGTGAGCAGGAGTTAAATGGTTAAAATACAAAACCCATATTCTAGGTAGAACCTCAGGACCTGGCCAGCTTATGGGTTTTTGAGCAGGCTAAAGGCTTGTTCCATGAGCATTTTGGATCTTTTCTCTATCACAAGGCACCTGTGACGTTAGTGCATATGGAATTCATTCCGAGCGCGGAGACGTCATCATGAGAAACTGAGACTGAAAACTGTTGGTTACTGCGAAGTCACAAGTAATCGATCGCGTTGGGTTACGTTGTATCACATGATAGTGTGTTGTATTTTATTGCGTTGCATTGTAGTAACTGGTGAGCATTCTGTTGTGTTGTGTTGTTTTGCGTTGCATTGTGTTGTGTTGCATTGCGTTGCGTTGCATTGTGTGTACTGCATGGAGATCCTGGTTAGCTTAGAGGTGGAGCTCTCGCCTTCCAGTCAGGCTGCATAGGTTCAAGTCTGCTTTGAGAGGAAAACTTTGTGTGCGTGGCCTCCTGTCCACCCATCTGTGAACGGACACCTGACCTTTCTCATGTTAGGAAAGTAAAGCAGAGAGTGAGAGGAGATTGGCAGTGCGTTCATAATGCTAGCCGCCTAGAGAGAAGTTTAGGTCTTTACCACCTCTCCCTTCTATCGATCTCAAGAGTTATGAATCAGCCTTTAACCCTTTGACTCCCACACCCCCTTTGATTCCCACACCCTGTCCACAAGCATCCTGCACCGTCGAGCATGCTAGCGAAGCAAAACCTTAACCCCTTGACTCCCTCACCCTGTCGACCAGCTTCCTGCAAGAAGCTGGAGGATAGGGTGAGGGAGTCGAAGGCTTAAGTTTTTGCAGCTTGTGGGATAGGGTGCGGGAGTCAGAGGGTTAAGGTTGTCCATGGTACTACTGTTGTGTTGTGTGGCTAATGTGTTGTGTTATATATGTATCGCTCGATCAGTCATACTGACAGATACATAATGTGATGGTTATACTTGTTACATCATTGGGTTGATGACACAGTGTAGCATCTATTATAAGTATGCATGGAAAGCTCATTGTGAATTATGGAATGTATTGGTAATGAAGTTGCAGGAAAGTATCAGAGTAATTTGAATCACAGCAACTTGTCGAAAAAAATTATGTTTATTTGTCTTATGTTTTACTTATTTATTGTGTTCATAGGCTGTAACTCCTATGTGCGCTAGAATATATGAGTGGGCATCTTGAACTGGAGTGGAAGGTGTTAAATAAATGAACAGATAAAAGAATAATGAAAAGTGAACATTCTTTGATACAGGAGATACAACAGTCACGCAGTAAACCAGCCTGGTCTATAAATTCGAATCCTGAAGTGCCTGTTGTTCACGGGGCCCCAGTAGCTCAGTTGGTTTGAACGTCAGATTCACATGCTAATGCTTGTGGGCTTGAATCACGGGGTGCGCTACATTAAAACTGGCCTTCTCTCTGTCCCATCTTAACATCATTGTTGTTCTGGTCGTGACAGTCTAGGATTAGACAGCGCCCTTCCCTTCCCCCACTTCCCTGGGATGGTTATCCCCGTTAGGCCATATCACCTGAGGTGGATGCCGACATAAAAACTGAACCAGATCAGTCAGTCAAAGCCTATTGTTCATTGTTCCTGAAGTGACACACATCATCATCATCATCATCATCAGGTGCACTGCCGCATGGCGTTGGCAACTGTGGACTTCCAACCATCTCTATCTCTCGTTGCCCCCAGCATCTCCCCCACCCTCCTCATCCCCAGCCACTCTGCAAGTCCGTCCAGCATTCTTTCCCTGGGTCTACCTGGTGCTCTCTTTCCCTCCAACTTCCCCGTTTTTGACCAGGTGCTCCAGATCCCCCTTCCTGATAAAATGGCGTATAAATGTTGCTTGTCTTTTCCTAATCTTCCTTATGAGTGATCTACTTGTGTCTGCCTCCATCAAGACTGTCTCGTTTGTTTTCTTTGCTGTCCATGGAACTCTCAACATTCTTCTGAGAAACCACATCTCAGCTGCCTCGATCCTGCTCTGGCTTTGCTTGCTGACTGTCCATGCCTCGCATCCGTACAACAGTATTGGTTCTATATAACATTCAAGGACTCTCTTTCTGGTGTTAATTGATAGGCATTTGTTGGTAAGAATGCTTGTCATCTTCTTGAATGCTGTTTTGGCTTGGCCGATTCTGCCAGCTATTTCCGATGTGCATCTGCCGTCTGATGAAATGACCGTTCCCAGGTATTTGAACTTATTAACCTGTGTCAAGGTTGTGCCATTTGCTGTTATTTTTCATGAGGGGATTTCATGTTTTTTACTGATCACCATGACTTCAGTCTTCCTGCTGTTTAGTTCCAACCTGAAGTGACAACAGGTATTGCAAAAGATCAGGCAGTGAAGAAAAGAAGTAAAAATTTGAACGTTCATGTGGTTTCAGTGTAAACGAATTCCGCCTGTCAAGCTGGCTGAACCAGCAAGAAGACATTCAGCGCATGGTCCTGTACCAGTGTGACAGGGCCATCACCAAGTGGACCAAACACTGCATCAGGCAGGCCGATGCCATCCTCATTGTCGCTGTGGCCGAATCGGGACCTACTGTGGGAACAGTGAGTCTGCACACATGCATGCACACACACATACGCACATGTGCGCACATGCACATTGCACCCACACACACGACACATGCATGCACGCATACACGCACGCTACGCTCTTTGTCATGCACACTGACATGCACACATGTACGCACATCACCGTTGTCACTCTGGACCTGCCCTGGGAACAGTAAGTTTGTACATGTACACCCAGGCATACACACACACACATATACTCAAAAAACATACACATGCATGCATGCACACATACGCCATGCATATACAGCACACACATATACAAACACACAGCACACACACACACACACACATACATACTATGACATATACACATGCATTTACCTACACCTGCATACACATGCACCTGCACGCGCACATGCAAGCACACCCACGCTCCTCATGCCCACACATTCCCATGCATGCAGGCGCAAGCACGCACACATACACATACACCTCTCTCATCATCTTATCAACATAGAAATGTTCTTCATAATGTAGAATTCAGTACAAACAGCCAGCGTCACTGTATGTCTTCTTCATTACAGATAGAAAAAGAGATAGAAAATATCACAGTACGAGCGCAGAAGGAACTGATCTTGCTGCACAAGGAGGACGCAGACACCCCCAGGGGAACGGCAGAGTGGCTCAACGCTCGCGGCTGGTGCTCCTCCTTCCATCACATTCGCTGCAATAAACGCGTTTTCAGTCGCAGAGCTCCTGAGAAAATGGTCAGTACTTGCCGTTTGAGGCATCAGTTTTCCTTTCAATCAAAGGTTCTTTTCTTCAAGTACGGTTTATTCATTGAACGATCATATGTAATATAAGCATTGGCATTTGCTGTTTGACGTGTCAGTCTTCCTTTCTTTGAAAGGTTCTTTTTTTTCAAGTGCAGTTTATTCATTGAATGAGCATTTATGATCTATTGAATGGCTTAACACAAGTTGTTTCAGCTTCGAGACAAAGTAGATGTCTTCTTGCTTCCCCCCCACCCCCCACCCCCCCAAAAAAAAAGAACAGTTCAAATATACCTCTTTCAGAAAATCTACAAAACTGCAAAGATTCAGAGTCATGTTGCAGTTGATCTGTGTGTGTGTCTGTGTGTGCGTGTGTGCACACACGCTTGTGTGTGTGTGGGTCTGTGCGTGTGTGCATGTATGTGTATACACATACATACATATGTGGGTGTGAAGATGAAAGAATGGTATTTCTCAGATGAGTCAGCTTGTGCGAGTCTGTTCTTTGCTGCTTGGCCAGAATGAATGAGGCACTATAGGAACTATTCGGTACTCAGGAAGAATTGTTGATTGGTCAACGTGGGTCACATGTAAATCATGAATCATGTATGCATCTTGGACGGCTACATGAATTTTAGCCAGGAAATAGAGCGTTCGGTTGGTTATGGTTTTTGCTTTGGTAAGTATATTAGTTAAACAGAGATTTGAGAAGAGAATCTCACTTCACTTTTGCTGTCATGGGAAAGAGGTAAGGTTTTGGTTTTGCGATCATGTAAGGACTTGTAGATTGAGTGACGAGTTAGATGGTTTAATGTGTTGTATTTGAAAATGTCTATGATCCTTTTTTGCGATTTTGCACATATCAACTGAGATATAATATGTATATTATATACACACACATATATATGTGTATACATATATATATAGAGAGAAGAGAGAGAGAGAGAGAGAATATTTAGTGATGTTCTATTTTTTTCCCCAGGTGCAAGTGTACAACAAACTGTTTGAGTCGGAACCTGACCGTATGACAGATTTTTCGCGGCTGGCTCGTTTCCTGACGGGCACTTCCATTGGTCTGGTTCTGGGAGGGGGAGGAGCCAGGTGAGATCTGTTGGTTTGTTTACTGATGTACAGACTTTCTGAGTGTGTACACATGTATACATACATGTTTATATGTGCACGCACAGATGTGCGTACGCTTGTTTTTTTGACATATTCATACATACTTGCACACACATTGTACACATGCACGCATGTACATGCACGCAAGCATGCCTGTACGTATATGTGCATACACGCGCAGGCACACACACACACTCGCACGCACACGCTCACACACCACACACACACACACACACACACACACACACACACACACACACACACAACACAGCACACAACACACACGCACGCACGCGCGACACACACACACACGCACGCACGCGCACCCGCACGCATGCACGCACACACTGCTGTCTCTGTGTGTCATAAGTTTGATCATGTAAGGGTGGCAAGGAGATTAGTGTTTATCATATACATTAGTGTTTATCATATATGATAACCATGAAAACCTATACATAGATAAGTCTACAGATGAAAGAATTTTTCATAAATAATGAACAGACATGCCAACTCTTCCAAATTCATCATGTTTTTTTTCTGACCAGTTGGAAGTTGTTCTGACATTCTGTTGCCATCAGATTTGTTCTAAAAAGTTATGGTTCATTTTTGTCCGGCATGGATCAACTCACCCTCTGCATTCTAGGCTGCTTGGAAGATTTGTGAACAAAGAATAAGTCTTAGCTTACTGTTAGTCCCATTTTGTGAGGCTGAGGCCAAAGCCAGCTGTATGTGTGTCTTTGGAGAACTCGTATTGAGTGGACCAATCCACTGATTCGTTTGCCTTAACAGGGAAGGATTTAATTCCATTCTGGATCAAGTTAGGCCTGTGGCATCTTCTTTACTGAATCAAGCGCTGTGTTACTCTGGATCAGTCATGGATTATGATGGAAATTCTACTTCTGCATCATCATATACCTAACATGCAGAGCAAGACACTTGAGACTGTGCACACACTGAAGTCAAAGATTGAGAACTGCTACAGTTTGCCCCTGTCTAATGAACGCTTGAAGAAATTCAAAGAGAGCACTAAAAAGTCTCTGGATGTTACTATTTGGGCTTATTCTGTAATTTATACGTAGCCTTTAAATACAGATGTTTGATTTACTCTGTTGGACAATACTGAACTAGCTCTGTCTGTAATTTATGTATAGCCTTCAAAGACAGGTTTTTAATTTAACCCTTTGACTGCCATACCCTATCCACCATCTGCAAAAACTTAACCCTTTGACTCCCTAACCCTATCCACCAGCCTCCTGCAAGAAGCTGGTGGATAGGGTGTGGGAATCAAAGGATAAAGTTTTTGCTTTGCTAGCATGGTTGGCAGTGCAGAGCGCTGGTGGAATGGGTGCAGGAGTCAAAGGGTTAATCTGTTGGATGATACTGAAGAGGCTTAATCTGTAATATGCATGTAGCCTTCAAACACTGATTCATTGTTTATTTATCAAGTGTGTGTGTAGTATACATAGTCTGTAAATGAATGTTCCTAAAAAACATTCTGAATATTTTTTTTAAAAAGTTCTAGATGTTCACTGAAATTTCCATACTTTTCTAAAAATGTTAGAATAGTCATAGAAAAAACCTCCAATTTTTTCTTAAAAACAGTTCCAAGGTTGCATACTGATAACCCCACTGTTTTTATACTTTACCAAAGAAGCATTACTGTGTAGAAATGTTAGAAAATTCAGTTTGAAATTCAGTTTCAATCACTGATATTGTTGTAATTTGTTCCCTCCCTACCCCTCCAGAGGGCTGGCCCAAGTGGGGATGATCAAAGCCATGCAGGAGGCGGGCATACCCATTGACATGGTGGGGGGGACCAGCATGGGCTCTTTCATCGGAGCATTGTGGGCAGAGGAAAGGGAGTTTCCCAAGTTTAACATCCGTGCCAGGGAATGGTCCATGGTAAATCATGTATTTTTGATATTTATAAAGATATTTTCTAAAGACTTGTCAAAAATGTATCAATATTGATCAAGGTGTTTGTGAAATGTTCGTAAGGGTGTTGAATGTTTGTAGTGGTTGTGGAATGTTTGTAAAGGTGTTTGAGGAATATTTTTTGAAATTTTTGAATATTTATAAAGGTATTTGTTAAATGTTTGAAAAACAGTGTACTAAATGCTTGTAAAGGTGTTTGTTGACTACTTGTGAAGGTGTTTGCTGAATGTTGTAAAGGTGATTGTTGAATACTTGTAAAAATGTTGAATGCTTGAAAAATGTTTGTTGAGTACTTGTAAACGTTTTGAATGCATGTAAAGGTGTTTGTTGAATGCTTGTAAAAATGTTTCCCGAATACTCATAAAAGTGTTGAATGCTTGTAAAGGTGTTGAATGCTTGTAAAGGTGTTTGTTGAATATTTTTTAAAATGTTGAATATTGTGAAGGTGTTTGTTAAATACTTATAAAGATGTAAAGGTGTTATAAATGCTTGTAAAGATATTTGTTAAATGCTTGTAAACATTTTTGATGAATGCATATTGCACACTGATACTTGCTTTTAGGTGGTATCAGGAAGACAACTTGTGGATCATCTGTGCATTCCGTGCTGTTTAACTTTGACAGATTAAATCTGATCAGAATAAGCAGTGCAAAAATAGTACCACTGAAAATTACACATCCAAAAGTTCACTCTGTCAGAATATTCATTCTGTTTTGGCAGGTATGTTGCTTAGTGGTGGTTTCCGAATGGGTAAGTTTTACAATCCTGTTCAGCTGTGCCTAGGACTAATCTGAATCAAGAGGATTTGGTCAGATATTTAAGAGAAAATTGAAATTTTACAGAGTTGTCTATATTCAGTTTGTCTGCTTCTTAGTTCCTGACAGTAGGTGAAAAGAGAGGGCATATTTGTGTTTTGTTGTAACAGTGTGTCTGTGTGTGTGTGTAACAGATATGTCCGTTTTCTTTTCTTTTCTTGTTCTGCTTTAAAGTAACGTAATAACCAATAACTGATCTGTTCTACTAACTTTCTTTCCTATGTACAAACTATTGTAAGCACATACTGGGACAGTTGCAATAAGCATGTTGCTTTGTTCTGTTGTTTTACAGAAAATGACGTCAATCTGGAAGAAAGTGTTGGATCTGACGTACCCATACACGTCCATGTTCACAGGTACTGCCCTTATGCTGATTGTGGAAAGTAGCTGTTTTTGTTGTTGTTGTTGTTGTTGATTTTTTGCTCCATAAGAGTTTCAAGAGAACTGTTCAAAGGGGAAGTCCATCTCAACCAACTGTTTCAGTTCTAAATTCTTTATACTCTAAGGTTTAATGGCCACAGAAGGTGTTACAGAGCCTCTCTTCTTTTCCATCTTTTTTGACGTTTCACTGCAAGAGGTACAGAGGTAGGTATACAGCACAAGCCAGCTATGCAACAGTGTATAGCAACACACATACACCCACACACACGACACACACACACACACAGCACACATGCACACATGCATGCATGCACGCTCAAACACACACACACACCAAACACGCATGCATGCTATGCAGAATAGAAAAAAGTTATAACCTGACCTATTCTTTTGTGTTTTTCTAAGGATCATCACATTTCTTTTTGTGCTCAACTTTTTTTTTCCATATTTTTCATGCCCCATATTCGACACAATTTTAATGGCCTTTGAAACAAGGACGATTTTACAATGTTTTGATGATGATGGTGATGGGAATGATAATTAAGATGTTATGGAGTTCATCTAGGATTGAGACTGTGTGATGGAGCTTTTCTCTAGCTCACTGTTATAACATAACCTGGCATCAGCCAGGCATGAGAGATACAGATGCCTGCAGTGTTAGGATATTTGAGCAATACCCTCAATAGCACATCCGTTAAGTGGCTAAGACTTAACAGGATGGTCTGTGCCTTCCCAATGAGTCCATAGCACACTCAACTTCAGGTAGCAGACAATGAGGGCTGAAAAGTCCCGCAGTGATTTTGACAAGAATGATGGAATTCGAACCCACAACCATCTTATAGTATAGTCCATTGCACTAACCACTACATTGTGGTGACTGCTGGCCCAACCTACTTTTACTGACCAACAGATTAAACAAAGAATGCAGATTTTGGGTTTGCCAGCATTGTAACAGATTAAACAAAGAATGCAGATTTTGGATTTACCAGCTTTGTAACAGATTAAACAAATAATGCAAAGTCTGGATTTGCCACCTTTGTAACAGATTAACCAAAGAATGTAAAATATGGATTGCCAGCTTTGTAACAGATTAAACAATGCAAATTTTGGATTTACCAGCTCTGTAACAGGTCAAACAAAGAATGCAAGTTTTGGATTTACCAGCTTTATAACATTAAACAAAGAATGCAAATTTTGGGTTTACCAGCTTTGTAACAGATTAAACAAAGAATGCAAATTTTGGATTTGCCAGCTATATAATATCCAAAGAATGCAAATTTTGGATTTGCCAGTTTCGTAATTGTAAAAATTCCCCCTTTTATGTTGCATTTAAGAAAGCATTTGATGGGAAGATTGTTGTGTTGTTGTTTTTTTGTGGTGTGCAGGCAGTTCCTTCAACGAGGCCATTGAATCCACCTTCCACAGCCGTCAGATTGAAGACCTGTGGATTCCGTACTTCTGTGTCACCACCGACATCACCAACTCCAGCATGCGTATCCACACCACTGGTATGTCAAACCACATTTCTGTAGATAAAAGCTGTTTAAAAAGAATAATGATATCAATCCTTGATAAATATCATATTAATCTGGACGTCCGCGTAAAAACTATGGAGCTCACAAATCCTTGTGTGCAACCCACAAGTATGGAATTAACGGAGGTCTTCATCACACGTTTAAACATAGTGTAAATGGGATAGAACCACTGTCTGATGTTGCCAGTCTCAGGAAGGATCATAAAAGTGACTTGCTTCCCTTAACGTGACTTGGTGACCCGTACAACTCTCCAACAAATTGGTTTTAGTTTACTGAGAACTGAAACTGGTTTTCATGGAAATGGTGACACCAGGACTGTTGTGCAGTTGTGCATGTTTTCAATGTTTGACAGCATGTAAGGTGCTTGAAAAAATTATGACTGATTTTGCGATGATTCAGTAGACAATTCTGATGAAGAAGAGATAGACAACAGTGGTGATTATTCCCTGCTGGTGAGAAATGTGTGTCGTACAGAGCAGACACTTAACCCTTTGACTCCCACACCCGGTCCACCAGCATCCTGCATTGTCAATGACGCTAGCAAAACAAAAACTGAAAAAAACTTTTGACTCCCTCACCCTATCCACCAGCTTCCTAAACCTTTGACTTCCTCACCCTATCCACTAGCTTCCTGCTGGAAGCTGGTGGATAGGGTGAGGGAGCCAAAAGGTTAAGTTTTTGCAGTTGGTGGATAGGGTGCGGGAGTGAAAGGGTTAATGTCAATCTACTCACAGCACATGCATGAAGGGTTTGTGCCTGTAGTTGATTTTGGCAACTTGTCAACAATCTCAGATACAATAATGAATAGTTTTGTTAATCATATAACTGCTTACCACAGGTGGGCATTATTTCAAATTGAAAGGGGAGGAATAAGGTGATGGTGGGGATGCGTGGTGGTGAGGGGTGTGACCCATTCAGCCTATTCTGCACACTAGTAATAGGTGCTTATCTTCAGCACAGCAGTCACCGTTCGTCTCGTACACAGTCGTTCACAGTTCATGAACGTTTTTGTAATTTGTCAGGATGTTTGTATCTCCTTTTTTTTTTCTATGGTGAGCACTTGTGAATGTTTTAATGAAATATTCACAAAATATTATGACTGTAGTAATTTCTAGAACTTACTGATCATCTGAAAGTAGAACTTACTATGCGTAATATATCATTCTATGTAATTTCATTCATAGATTCCCACAAACATGCAAGCTGCAGTATTTTAGTGCAATTGTAGTGATGCAACTTTTTTCCTTGTGATATGAAAAACACAAGACCTCACAAAACACAGGCAGTCAAGGGGTTAATAATGATACAGCATCAACAGCACAGGAAATTGCTTTCACAATTGAGTTGTAATGGAACATATCCAGCTCTTTCAAGGAAGACAAGTCGTTGTGTGCTTGCAGTAGTCTCCCTTTCAGTGCAGGCTGGTTGGTTCGTATGATAGAGCCATGGACTCAGGATCTGATATCTTGAGTTCAGTCTTAGCCCGCAACATTAAACGTTGGCCTGTTTGCTGCTCATTATAATTTTTCCGTCACTCTGGTGGTGTGAGTTTAGTGTTTCATAGATCTCCCCTCCCACCATCTCCCTTTTCCGTCACTCTGGTGGTGTGAATTAAGTGTTTCATAGATCTCCCCTCCCACCATCTCCCTTTTCCATCACTCTGGTGGTGTGAGTTTACTGTTTAATAGGTCTCCCCTCCCACCATCCCCCTTTTCCATCACTCTGGTGGTGTGAGTTTAGTTTTTAATAGGTCTCCCCTCCCACCATCCCCCTTTTCCATCACTCTGGTGGTGTGAGTTAAGTGTTTCATAGGTCTCCCCTCCCACCATCTCCCTTTTCCATCACTCTGGTGGTGTGAGTTTAGTGTTTAATAGGTCTCCCCTCCCACCATCTCCCTTTTCCATCACTCTGGTGGTGTGAGTTAAGTGTTTCATAGGTCTCCCCTCCCACCATCCCCCTTTTCCATCACTCTGGTGGTGTGAGTTTAGTGTTTAATAGGTCTCCCCTCCCACCATCCCCCTTTTCCATCACTCTGGTGGTGTGAGTTTAGTGTTTAATAGGTCTCCCCTCCCACCATCCCCCTTTCCGTCACTCTGGTGGTGTGAGTTTAGTGTTTAATAGGTCTCCCCTCCCACCATCCCCTTTTCCATCACTCTGGTGGTGTTGAGTTTAGTGTTTAATAGGTCTCCCCTCCCACCATCCCCCTTTTCCATCACTCTGGTGGTGTGAGTTTAGTGTTTCATAGGTCTCCCCTCCCACCATCCCCCTTTTCCATCACTCTGGTGGTGTGAGTTGACTGTTTCATAGGTCTCCCCTCCCACCATCCCCCTTTTCCATCACTCTGGTGGTGTGAGTTTACTGTTTCATAGGTCTCCCCTCCCATCATCCCCCTTTTCCGTCACTCTGGTGGTGTGAGTTTACTGTTTCATAGGTCTCTTCCTCCCACCATCCCCCTTTTCCGTCACTCTGGTGGTGTGAGTTTAGTGTTTCAAGGTCTCTTCTCCCACCATCCCCCTTTTCCATCACTCTGGTGGTGTGAGTTTAGTGTTTAATAGGTCTCCCCTCCCACCATCCCCCTTTTCCATCACTCTGGTGGTGTGAGTTTAGTGTTTCATAGGTCTCCTCTCCCACCATCCCCCTTTTCCATCACTCTGGTGGTGTGAGTTTAGTGTTTAATAGGTCTCCCTCCCACCATCCCCTTTCCGATCCTCAGTTCAAGTCCTTTCCAGTGCATAGGGTTTTGTACAGGCTCAGGGAGTGTCCCAGGTAATCGCAGGTAGATTTGGGTGGAGCGCATATGGAATTGTCTAAGTGTAATGAATCCCTCTTGAACAAACTCAGAACTCCAAACTCCCTTTCTCTAATGAGTCTTACCTTTTTTGTCTGTTCTCTTTGGCCATGGTCTGAAACAGAGATGTAGTGGAGGGCTGTTTGGTATTTGATCAAGTTTTCTATTGCTGTTTGTCTGGCTCTATTGACAGAGCTATGGACTCAAGATCTGATGCATCAAATTCACACACAACTCACAACATAAAAACTGGCCTGTTCGCTTGCCATCTTAAAGCTCCAATCATTCTGGTTGTGTCATCTTATTTTTTTATGGGTCACCCTCCCTCCTGCTTGTTTTTATTTCAACATCTTGCCAGCGCATATGGTTCTGGGCAGGCTTAAGGAGTCTGTCAGATTATCACTTGTAGTGTTAGGTGGAGCACATACAGAATTGTCTGAGCGTATTGACTCTCTCTTGAACAAAGGCCATGATCGTTGGGCAAGTTGGAGCCACTTTGGATAGTCAGACAGAAACCAGTCAGTCTTCCCAGTTTTCAGCTTGCAGACTGCTTGTTACTGTGGATGCTACCCTTCAATTCCATCAGTTTTTGCATGGGTTTACATGTATTACTACCCCTGTGGGGATGCTGGGGGCTCTTTCAGTATAAATAGTATCCCCACCTTCTGGAAATTCTGTGCTAGAAATTTCCTCTTTCTGTCACTCTCTTTGTTTCTTTCTTCCCCTTAGCTTCCTGTCATTTCTTCTTATCATTTTCTGTCTTGCAGGTCCATTCACCTGTATGTGTTTGATAAAGTCTTTTGTGCAAAAAGCAATTTTAGGTTATGTAGGCCCGTTCTTATATATGGTTTAGTGTCCTTAGTTATGTTTAAATTTGTATTTATACATGTTTTTTAATCCCCTATGCGATAAATTGGATGGAGTGGTCAGTGCCAGGGGCATTTCCTTAGATTATGTACACGAATGCATTGATATGTGTACTGAATTTTCTTTTCCTTTTTCTTTTCCTGTTGAAGTATTGTGTATGTTTTGAAACGGTTATAGCTCTGCACAGTCGGCTGGCTTTAAGCAACAATAACAAGAACTTGTATTACTCATAACAGATGAGTTAGTACATAAAAACTCACAGAGAACAATAAGAATGGTACAGTTGACAGAAAAAGTAATGAGACGGGAAGCATAAACGTGAGGTGTTTATAGTTCTTCTGTGTTTACTGTCTGCTTTCATGGTCGCTGCACGCTGCATTGCCTGGCTTTTACAACGTGAATTGAATTGACTGACGTGTGTGTGTGTGTGTTTTTTGATGATGCAGGCAGTCTGTGGCGCTATGTGAGAGCCAGCATGTCCCTGTCTGGCTATCTGCCCCCTCTCTGTGATCCTGGTGATGGTCATCTCTTGCTGGACGGGGGCTACGTCAACAATCTGCCAGGTGAGTGATTGTTAGTTCCCTCTTTATGGTGTTGTGGGTGATGTTACTGTAAACATTGAGAGAGAAATGGGAATTTGCCTGTGGCATGCTGTCTGTGTCTTGTTTTGCTACATCACAACAAAAAACAAAAACAACATCAATCAACAACAACTGCAATAATATAACGATTATAATAGTAATAATAAATGATGATGATGATGATAAGTATGATATTTATATGGCGCCGATTCTTGACATCCAGATCAAAGCACAGTGATGCACCAGACAGATGCATGCAATCGGCGCAGACTACCTTACAATATACAAAAAGACCTACACAAACTGAGGGAAGGAGGTAGAATTTATTCTTAGGAAAAGAGGTGGGTTTAGTTCTTTTTAAGCAGGCTGCAGAGAAAATCTTGCCAATACATTCTGATAGCAGACTTTGCAAAGTACCTATAACATGTTAGTCTTTGTGCATCACTTGCGCGCACGCGCATGCGCACGCACACACGCACGCATGCACGCGCGCACACACACACACACACACACACACACACACACACACACAAACGACAACAAGCATAACCCCACACGCACCAACACACACACACACACACACACACACACACACCAACACACCACACACACACACACACACCACACACACACACACACACACACACACACACACACACACACACACACACACCCAACTACACACTCACTCATTCACTCACTCACTCACTCATTCGTTCACTGCAGAACAGTATTCCTTGGAAAAGAAAGGAGGTGGCATGGTTTCACTAAACTGTGTGCAGCTGACGTGCTGCGTACGATGGGGCTCGCACGATCTTCGCCATCGATGTGGGCAGTCAGGACGAGTCCAACCTGACCAACTATGGCGACCAGCTGTCTGGCTGGTGGTTGCTGTGGAAACGCTGGAACCCTTGGAGCAGCAGTGTGCGGGTGAGAATGGTTTGAAATTGTGGGGTTTCGGGGTTGTTTAGACTCTGGTTTGGGCTTCAAACTTTGCACCATGCCAGTGGTGTTTCTTGTTAACTTCAGACTGAGTGCATTACAGCACCAGTTGTTTGCCCTGTGTTGGCAGGATTTAGGGGCTGATACTACTGATAGTAATGTGATTCAGAAATAGCCCGCATAGGACCTCAAGGTCGGCTCCCAGAATACCTGGATGTTCATTAGTTATGGGTGTTTTCTGCGTTTTGGTGTTCTAGATATGAGATTCTAGTGATTTTGGAGTATGATTCTGTGTGTGTGTGTGTGTGTGTGTGTGGTGTGTGTGTTGTGTGTGTGTGAGTTTACATTTGTAAGTATTTGTGTTATGTATCTCTTTTGTCGCTATAGACTTTATGAAAACAGCTGTTCTCATGACAGAGAGCATGGCGTGGACAATAGACTGCCACCTTTTTTTCCTTTTTTGCCTGACTGTATGGGTTTGTTATTATTGTTGCTGCTGTTGTTGTTGTCATTGTTTACTTATGAAATTAGATATCTCTACATAATTTAACCATGGACAGCTGTTTTGTTGTTGTGGTGTGCTGAGTGTTTGTTGTGCATGTGACCTTAATGTATCGTAACCCCCCCCCCCCCCCCCCAAAAAAAAAAAAAAAAAAGAAAGGAAGATGTGCTCGCAGCAACAAGGGATAGATACCTATGGAGTGCCATGATCGCCAACGCCATGTGGCAAGGCACTAGGTGATGATGATGATGAAAGGGATGCCAGGGGCTCTTTCATGTAAACAGTATTTCCATCTTCTGGAAATTTTGTGCAAGAAATTTCCTCTTTTCTGTCAGTCTCTTTGTTTCTTCTGTGTTTCTTTGCTTTTTCTATCTCTTTCTACCATTTTCTGCCTTGCTGATCTTTTCACCTGTTTGTGTTTGTGAAGCCTTGCATACGTTTTATTAGGATTAATAATTGAGTACATGTACAACTTGCATTTTGGTTCCAAAGAAATGCGATGTGGAGATGCAGTTTTTGGTAATTAAGGCCAGATTTTATATATGTTTTAGTGTATGTAATTGTTTATACATATATATTCAGGTTTGGTATTTTAAACACCCTGGTGATAAATAGGGAGTGTATATAATTGTTTATACATTTATATTCAGGTTTGGTATTTTAACACACCCTGGTGATAAATAGGGAGTGTATATAATTGTTTATACATCTATATTCAGGTTTGGTACTTTAAACACCCTGGTGATAAATAGGGCAGAATACTCACGGGCATATCCTTAGATTATGTGCATGAATGTGGACTTAATTTTCTTTTGAAGGTGTTTTTTTTTTTCCCCAAGGTCAACAAAATGTTGTGTGTGTTTTGAGGTGGTTATATAGCTCTGATATGGCCCTCTGCAATCAGTTGAGCTTTAAACAATAATAATAATAATAATAAATCTCCATTTACTGGCTTATCAGAAATGGGTGTGTGCACGTAAGCCTGTTTGTTTGCGTGTTCCACGAGTGTGTGTTTTCTGCACGTTGGCATCTCTTTCCCCCCCCTGCCTGTGTAATCATTTTCTCTGCCTCCTCTTTCTGTCTTCACTATCTCTTCCCCCTCTCGTTCTTTCTCCCCTTCCCTTGTGTGTGTGTGTGTGTGTGTGTTTTATTGTCTGTGTCTCTCTTGCTTTGTTGTTGTCCTTTTTTTTCTTTTTTTGTTTTCTTCAGTCTCTCCTCCCCCCCCCCCCCTTTTTTTTTCTTTTTTTGTTTTCTTCAGTCTCTTCCCCCCCCCCCTTTTTTTTCTTTTTTTGTTTTCTTCAGTCTCTCTCCCCCCCCTTTTTTTTTCTTTTTTTGTTTTCTTCAGTCTCTTCCCCCCCCCTTTTTTTTTCTTTTTTTGTTTTCTTCAGTCTCTCTCTCCCCCCCCTTTTTTTCTTTTTTTGTTTTCTTCAGTCTCTTCCCCCCCCCCCCTTTTTTTTCTTTTTTTGTTTTCTTCAGTCTTCCCCCCCCCCCCCTTTTTTTTCTTTTTTTGTTTTCTTCAGTCTCTTCCCCCCCCCTTTTTTTTCTTTTTTTGTTTTCTTCAGTCTCTTCCCCCCCCCTTTTTTTTCTTTTTTTGTTTTCTTCAGTCTCTTCCCCCCCCCCCCCTTTTTTTTCTTTTTTTGTTTTCTTCAGTCTCTTCCCCCCCCCCCCTTTTTTTTTTCTTTTTTGTTTTCTTCAGTCTCTTCCCCCCCCCCTTTTTTTTCTTTTTTTGTTTTCTTCAGTCTCTTCCCCCCCCCCCCCTTTTTTTTCTTTTTTTGTTTTCTTCAGTTTCTTCCCCCCCCCCCCCCTTTTTTTTTCTTTTTTTGTTTTCTTCAGTCTCTTCCCCCCCCCCCTTTTTTTTCTTTTTTTGTTTTCTTCAGTCTCTTCCCCCCCCCTTTTTTTTTTCTTTTTTTGTTTTCTTCAGTCTCTTCCCCCCCCCCTTTTTTTTCTTTTTTTGTTTTCTTCAGTCTCTTTTTCCCCCCCCCCCCCTTTTTTTTTCTTTTTTTGTTTTCTTCAGTCTCTCCCCCCCCCCTTTTTTTTTCTTTTTTTGTTTTCTTCAGTCTCTTTCCCCCCCCCCTTTTTTTTTCTTTTTTTGTTTTCTTCAGTCTTCCCCCCCCCCCTTTTTTTTTCTTTTTTTTTTTCTTCAGTCTCTTCCCCCCCCCCTTTTTTTTCTTTTTTTGTTTTCTTCAGTCTTCCCCCCCCTTTTTTTTTTCTTTTTTTGTTTTCTTCAGTCTCTTCCCCCCCCCCCCTTTTTTTTTCTTTTTTGTTTTCTTCAGTCTCTTCCCCCCCCCCCCTTTTTTTTCTTTTTTTGTTTTCTTCAGTCTCTTCCCCCCCCCCCCCTTTTTTTTTTCTTTTTAACAGGTTGTTTCACATCGACCAGATGGAGATGTCTGTGTCTGTCTTTGTGTCTGTTACCACAAATATGTGAGCAAGCTTTTCTCTGCAGTTTCTGGCTGGATCTTTACTAAATTTGGGTCAGGGGTGTCCATTGTTGAGGAACACAAATGCTTCAGTTTGGAAATCATGGCACAAAGGTCAAGGTCACAAAAAGTGCCTAAAATCTTAACTTTTTGAGGAAGGTGTGTAAACGACACTGTGGAATTTCTGACAGTAGTTTACATTCTGTTTTCACTGTTGTGACAGTGTATCATTGTCCTCGCCTTGCATCATGTTTTATTTTATCCGATGTTTGTTCAAGATCACACTGGCTTCAAGAATTACACAGTTTGGATTTTTCCATTAAACTTTTGTATAAGAAAATGAGGTTGATAACATGGCTGGATCAGCTTTTCTTTTTTTCTTGTTTGTTTGCTTGGGGGGAGGGGGGGGGAGGGTTTGTTTTGTTGGTTTGTTTGGTTTTTTTCCCTGTCTCATTTTTTTTTTCACCCATCTTTTGGTTTGTCTGTTTTGTTTTGTTTTTCCCTGTCTCAATTTTTTCACCCACCTTTTGGTTCGTCTTGTTGTTTTTTTTTCCCTGACTCAATTTTTTTTTCACCCATCTTTTGGTTCGTCTGTGTTGGTTTTTTTCCCTGACTCAATTTTTTTTTTCACCCATCTTTTGGTTCGTCTGTGTTGGTTTTTTTCCCTGATTCAATTTTTTTTTCACCATCTTTTGGTTCGTCTGTGTTGGGTTTTTTCCCTGATTCAATTTTTTTTTCACCATCTTTTGGTTCGTCTGTGTTGGGTTTTTTCCCTGATTCAATTTTTTTTTCACCATCTTTTGGTTTGTCTGTGTTGGTTTTTTCCCTGATTCAATTTTTTTTTTCACCATCTTTTGGTTCGTCTGTGTTGGTTTTTTTCCCTGATTCAATTTTTTTTTCACCATCTTTTGGTTTGTCTGTGTTGGTTTTTTTCCCTGATTCAATTTTTTTTTCACCATCTTTTGGTTTGTCTGTGTTGGTTTTTTCCCTGATTCAATTTTTTTTTCACCATCTTTTGGTTTGTCTGGGGGGTTTTTTTGTTGTTTTTTTTTCCCTGTCCCATTTTTTCACCCACACACCCATTCTGTCACTCTTGTTATTCATATACTCTAGTTCTGTGCGTGAGCAGGTTCCAGATATGACTGAGATCCAGTCACGCCTGGCCTACGTTTCATGCGTGCGACAGCTGGAGGTGGTGAAGAACTCAGACTGGTGTGAGTACATCCGTCCCCCCATCGACAAGTACGGCACCCTGCAGTTCGGTGCCTATGATGAGATAGCGGTGAGTGAGCTGGATTTGGGGGGGTGGGGGGGAGAACATCCACTGTTAACAAGGTGGTTTTTGTTGTTGTTTTTTTTACTTCTGTGAATTCTCATTAACCCTTTGTCTCCCACTCCCTATCTACCAACTGCAAAAACTTAACCATTTGTCTTCCTCACCCTGTCCATCAGTTTCCTGCAGGAACCTCTTGGATAGGGTGAGGGAGTCAAGGGGTCAAGTTTTTGCTGTGCTAGCATGGTTGAGCTGGGAACGGTCATTTCATCAGACGGCAGATGCACATCAGAAATAGCTGGCAGAATCGGCCAAGCCAAAACAGCATTCAAGAAGATGACAAGCATTCTTACCAACAAATGCCTATCAACTAACATCAGAAAGAGAGTCCTTGAATGTTATATAGAACCAATACTGTTGTACAGATGCGAGGCATGGACAGTCAGCAAGCACAGCCAGAGCAAGATTGAGGCAGCCGAGATGTGGTTTCTCAGAAGAATGTTGAGAGTTCCATGGACAGCAAAGAAAACAAACGAGACATGTCTTGATGGAGGCAGACACAAGTAGATCACTCATAAGGAAGATTAGGAAAAGACAAGCAACATTTATAGGCCATTTTATGAGGAAGGGGGATTTGGAGCACCCGGTCACAACGGAAAGCTGGAGGGAAAGAGAGCGCCAGGTAGACCCAGGGAGAGAATGCTGGACGGACTTGCAGAGTGGCTGGGGATGAGGAGGGTGGGGGAGAGCAGAGCGGCAGGGTACCTGATGATGATGATGAGCATGGTTGACGATGCAGGATGTTGTTGGACATGGTGCGGCAGCCAAAGGGTCAAATGAAATGAAGTAAGACAAGCACAGAATGTCAGCCACATGCTGTCAGACTGGACCAAAGTGTAGCACAGTGCATAGATAGTGAAATAAAATATGCTGTAGTGTAGTGTAGTGTAGTGTAGTCTAGTATAGTATAGTGTAGCAGAGACTAGCAGAGTCTATAATATAGTATAGCAGAGTAAGTATAGCAGAGTATAGTACAGCAGAGTATAGCACATTATATAGTATAATAATAGTATAGTAATTAGTCTAGTCTACTATAGGATAGGATAGTCTAGTATAGTGTAGTATAGCAGAGGATAGGAGTATAGTATAGCAGAGTATATAGTATAGTAATAATATAGTAATTTAGTCTAGTCGAGTGTAGTCTTGTATGTAGTATAGTACAGTACAGTACAGTGCGGTACAGTACAGTATAGTATAGTATAGCACAGTATAGCACAGTATAGCACAGTATAGTATAGCACAGTATAGCACAATATATAGTATAGTAATAGTATAGTAATTTAGTCTAGTGTATAGTATAGTATAGTATAGTATAGTATAGTATAGTATAGTATAGTAATAGCACAGTACTGTACTGTACTGACTTCGTACTGGTCTGCAAGACCCCAGTCAAAAGTCACAAGGTGAGTTTGTTTGATTGTTGAGTTTTTCCGATCTTCCAGGTGAAGGTGTGTGCCGACCTGCCCATACCTAAATCCTGTTCATGAGTGTATGCATGCAGTTTCAGTTTCAGTTTCAATTTCTCAAGATGTCTCTGCGCTTGGAATGAATTCCATATGCACTGACGTCATAGATGCCATGTGATGGAGAAGATCCAGAATGTTCACAGCACAAGCCTTAAGCCTGCACATAAACCCATGATCTGGCCAGGTCCTGATGTCCTACCTGGATAGATCCACAAACCTGGGGAGTGAGGTGGCAGAGACCTCAACTTTTCCTGGGGCCAGCACCATGAGGCTGGTGCTCATCCCCTCTCCCTCACTTCAAATTCATATTCATATTCACATTTTTTTTAAAACCAAGACTTCAGAAAGACAAGAAGGCAAATTGGTCTTCAAGGGGTGGGACCTGGGAACTCAACCTATCTCTCCAGTGTTTTATACCAAGTCGAGGCCTCTACAGGGAGCGAACACTGGAACCTCGAGTTTAGTTATTGGCAGGCGAGCATAATCGTTTTCGCAGTGTGGACAAAAGAACAAGCATACATGCATGTGAGAAAAATTGGAACGCTTAAAAGAGAAAATTATTAATACTTGAACCTATGCAGTCAGATGCTGGCCCAGTCCCAAGTACAGTATAGTGTATCGTAATTATTGGGTTATATTTTATACAAGTTGGAACATGATGTGTGCAGGATGTTGGCTATAACCACGGGACCACACTGTTGTCAGGCTGGATCAAGGGTGGCCTTATCAAGAACCTGTTCACTGAGAAACCCAAAGACAAATCGCCAGCCAAACAGCTTACTCAGCAGGTCTGTAGACATAACTGACTTACGTTTTAGAACTGTCTGTCTGTATGTGTGTTTGTGTGCATGTGTGTGTTTGTGTGTGTGTGTGTGTATGTGTGTGTGTGTGTGTGTATGTGTGTGTGTGTATGTGTGTGTGTATGTGTGTGTGTGTGTGTGTATGTGTGTGTGTGTGTGTGTGTGCGCGTTTGTGTGTGTGTGTGCGGTACTCAGAAAACATTTATTGTGTATTGTTTGTCATTTAAAAAAAAAACCTGCAGACTTAGGTAGGTTGCACTGAGTTGACATGACCATTAACCCTTTGACACCTGCACCCTATCCACCATCTGCAAAAAATTAACCCTTTGATTTCCTTATCCTCTCCACCAGCTTCCTGCAGGAAGCTGGTGGATAGGATGAGGGAATCAAAGGGTTAAGTTTTACTTTGCTAGCAGTGCAGGATTCTGGTGGAAAAGGTGCGGGAGTCAAAGGATTAACTTAATCAAGCCACTGTCACCTTCCAACCTCTCAAATTGCAGCTTTTTAGTTGTTGTTTTTTTTTTAATATATATCAAAACAACCATAACACAGTACAAACACGAATTCAATTCCTATAGGCAGTCAGATGGGTTTTTTTTTATTTATATAATGCTTTTAATTTTATTGATGTTCTCTTTCACGGTGTTACATGATTCTGTGTCTAAAAAGGTATACGCCAAGCAAAAAATGAAGAAAAAATGTTCTCTTTGATGGTGTTAATGAGTCTGTATCGAAAAGGGTGTACTCTAAGCAAAAGTGTTCTGGCCACACAGTCATACACTGCTCTCTCTTTTCTGTATTCAGATTTCCTGAGAGTCTGCACCTGTAAATTCAAAATCTATCTAGAAATGTTCTCTCATCTTCTTCTTCATCAGAACCCTCCTGCAGAACCATCAGTCGCTTCTTGAAGCATGTAAACGTGCTTGAAGACACATGCTGATTTTTCTACCACCATTTGGAAACTCGGGTCTCGTTTCCCTACATTGTTTATGAAACTTGTGAAAACTCAGTAGAAACAGATTGGGGGGGGAGCGCAGCGAGACACACGGTCCAAGGGTAGTAAATTGCAGAAAGTCGAAGCTTTATTTTTCAGAACAGTTGTCTCCCATTTGAACTTGGCGTCCTCTGAAACGCAGAGCCAACTCGACGTGAACATTGATTCGGGACCGACATCACAGAAGTGATGCACTTGCAGTTTTGGCATGCGCGATTGACTTGATGATTTCAGCAGTCAACAGTATCATGTTATGATGACCAACATGATTGTGAATATAAATATATGATGGAAAGTCTTAGTTTTCCCAGTAGCAGGCAGTCATAGTTTTTATTCACAGTTTATTTCATTTGTATGTATCTTATTAGTTTGTTCAGAATACACTGGGGGTTTTTCAGTATATCTGTGTTTTCACTTTTTTGTTTACGTTTGTACTATGCTTGTATTTTCGTGTATTTATATTTTTGTTTCATTCTTTCGTGACTTGTATTACTTGTATAGATATGAAACCCAACAGACACCAGTTTCAGCGGATGTGAAGATGTTGCAGTGTTGTATTGTGCAGATGAAGACACCGGCCATGACCTACTTTACAGACCTGGCAGAGCTGGTGTCACGCATTGACAAACCCCAGTCACATTTCTACCTGGATACTGAGAGTGAAAGTCAGATTCCTTTTCTTCTTTTCTGTGTGTGTCTGTGTGTGTGTGGTGGGGGTGGTGGTTGTTGTTATTGTTGTTGTTGTTGTAGTTGTTGTTCTTCTTCTTCTTCTTTATCTTGGTCGTCTTCTTCTTTTTCTTCTTCTTCTTCTTCTTTGTCTTTGTCTTCTTCTTCTTTTTCTCCTTCTTTTTCTTCTTCTTCTTCTTCTTTTGCTTTGTAAAAACCATCATGCTCAGGCAGTTTTATTTATGCTCACCTCTTTTTTTTTTGGGGGGGGGGGGAGGAAGGGGGGTCCCATTTTGTGCACCATCTTAACGGCCACAGAAGCTGGGAGAACTTTAAAATGCTTTGATGATGTTCATCATCTTCATGACGGGAATGATAAATATTGTTCCATCTAGGATTGAGACTGTGTGACATGGCTGTACTCTACAGGACTGTGTGACATGGCTGTACTCTACAGGACTGTGTGACATGGCTGTACTCTACAGGACTGTGTGACATGGCTGTACTCTACAGGACTGTGTGACATGGCTGTACTCTACAGGACTGTGTGACATGGCTGTACTCTACAGGACTGTGTGACATGGCTGTACTCTACAGGACTGTGTGACATGGCTGTACTCTACAGGACTGTGTGACATGGCTGTACTCTACAGGACTGTGTGACATGGCTGTACTCTACAGGACTGTGTGACATGGCTGTACTCTACAGGACTGTGTGACATGGCTGTACTCTACAGGACTGTGTGACATGGCTGTACTCTACAGGACTGTGTGACATGGCTGTACTGTACAGGACTGTGTGACATGGCTGTACTCTACAGGACTGTGTGACATGGCTGTACTCTACAGGACTGTGTGACATGGCTGTACTGTACAGGACTGTGTGACATGGCTGTACTCTACAGGACTGTGTGACATGGCTGTACTCTACAGGACTGTGTGACATGGCTGTACTCTACAGGACTGTGTGACATGGCTGTACTCTACAGGACTGTGTGACATAGCTGTACTCTACAGGACTGTGTGACATGGCTGTACTCTACAGGACTGTGTGACATGGCTGTACTCTACACTTGCTATCATAACATATCTGGCATCAGTCGTGCCCCGGAATTACATGTACAGACACCTGTGGTGTTGGTCAAGAGATTTAACCCTTAGCTGTTCACAAAACCGGTAACCGCCCTGCAAAAGAATGTGCCAATCCGTTCTTAGCGGTTGAGATCGCCCGACCTTTTCCGACACATTTGTGGGGAATTTCCATCACTACTGGCTTTGCTGTCTTATCGTGCGTGGTGGTTAGAATCTTGGTCAGTCTCGTGCTGAATGTTCTAAAAATAGTACGAGCATTCTGGAATGCGAGGAACTTTCCATTCACTACTGAAAGACTTTGTACTGACGCTGTGCTACATTCAAATGCGAATACTAGGAGCTAGCTTTACATCTAGCAGCGCAAATGCGAAAGGGTTAAACAATGCCATCAGTGATGTATCTGTGTAATCCAGTCTCGAGTAGTAAAGAGAATCCAACAACAGTGTCAGTATCTCGCAGGGCAACCTAAATGTTTCAAGGCTTCTTTCAGCAGCGTTCTGATAGCTAGTCCTCATATACTCTGAGAGTGGTAGGACTTCAAACTCATCAGAACAGAACAGATGTATCTGTGAAGCGGATGAGATTTGATTGTTTGGTCCCAGTCTTCCCAAAGAGCCCATAGCACATTGGACTGGTTAGGAGCCGATTGAGGCCGAAATGGCCCTCAGTGATTTTGAAAGAAGTGATGGGATTGAACCCACAACCTTTCATTCGGTAATGTATTGTGCTAACCACTACATCATGCCAGCTTGCTTTGGTTTTGTTTTTTAATCAAAAAATTTTTTTGGTTAACATAGTTTTTTTGCTATTGTTTTTAAAAGAAATTAGGCATCATGTTTTGTTTTTCTATCAAAAGATTTTTTTATTAAAAATACCATTTTTTGGCTATTGCTTTTGAGAGAAATTAGACATCTTGTTTTTTGTTTTTGTTTTTGTTTTTATCAAAAGATTTCTTATTAAAAGATTTTTGTATTAAGAATACCTTTTTTTTTGGCTATTGCATTTAAGAGAAATTAGACATCTTGTTTTGTTTTTGTTTTTTGTTTTTTTATGGAAAGATTTCTCATTAAAAATTAACTTTTTTTTTGGTAGTTGCTTTTAAGAGAAATTAGACATTTTTTTTCTCTTTTTTTTATAAAAATGTTTTTATTACAAAAATATTTGGGGGGCTATTCTTTTAAGAGAAATTAGACTTTTTTTTAAATCAATCAAAAAATTTTTTTGTTTAAATTTAAAAATACCTTTTTTTGGCTATTGCTTTTAAGAGAAATTAGACATTTTTTTTCTTTTTTTTTTATAAAAATGTTTTTATTACAAAAATATTTGGGGGGCTATTCTTTTAAGAGAAATTGGACTTTTTTTTAAATCAATCAAAAAATTTTTTTGTTAAATTTAAAAATACCTTTTTTTGGCTATTGCTTTTAAGAGAAATTAGACATCTTGTTTTTTGTTTTATCAAAATTTTTTTTTATTAAAAATGCTTTTTTTGGAGCTGTTGCTTTTAAGAGAAATTAGACCACTTTAGTTCCGTTGACATTTGGATTTGGAGTACAAAACTGATTCATAAGACTTGAACAGTACCAAACACTTTGTCCAAATTTACCAGCAGTTATCTTGAATCTGCACACATTATTAGATGCTGGCAAAGTCTTGAAGTGGACACTGGTTCTTGAATGAATTGGAGATAAAATGTCATGTCTCTGAAAGTTACATTTTAAGTGATCATCTGTTTGATCGTTTGCTGTAGCAGTTTGTGTTTTGTCTGTTGCACCGCTGTAACATTTTTATGAAAAGCATTAACCCTTTGACTGCCGCAACTTGTCCACCAGCCCCCTGCACAGTCAACCATGCTATTAAAGCAAAAACTTAACCCTTTGACTTCCTCACCTTATCCACCAGCTTCCTGCAGAAAGGTGTTGGATAGGGTGAGGGAGTCAAAGGGTTAAGTTTTTGCAGTTGGTGGATAGGGTACGAGAGTCAAAGGGTTAAAGTTTAACACATTTAGCAGAATACGATGATCCAGAAATGAAGAACATGCTTATGTACAAAAATGTTCTCATATGAAATTAAGCTCACACACACACACACACACACATATGCACGCAGGCACACAGTCCTTTCATGTATACACACACACACTCACACACATGCATGCATGCACGCAGCACTCTCACATACACACACACACGCATATGCACACACACACAGCACTCTCACGTACACACACAACACACACACGCATACGCACACACGCACACAGCACTCTCACGTACACACAACACACACACGCATACGCACACACACACACAGCACTCTCACGTACACACACAACACACACATGCATACGCACACACACACACAGCACTCTCACGTACACACACAACACACACATGCATACGCACACACACACACAGCACTCTCACGTACGCACACAACACACACATGCATACGCACACACGCACACAGCACTCTCACGTACACACACAACACACACATGCATACGCACACACGCACACAGCACTCTCACGTACACACACACGCACACATGCATACGCACACACGCACACAGCACTCTCACGTACACACACACACAGCACTCTCACGTACACACACAACACACACACACACACAGCACTCTCACGTACACACACAACACACACACGCACACAGCACTCTCACGCACACACACAAACACACACACAGCACACAGCACCTCTCACGCACACACACAACACAACAACACGCACAACGCACACAGCACTCTCATGTACACACACAACACACACACGCACACATGCACTCTCGCGCACACAGCACTCTCACGTACACACACAACACACACACGCACACAGCACTCTCACTACACACACAACACACACACGCACACAGCACTCTCACGTACACCACACACACACACACACGCACACAGCACTCTCACGCACACACACAACACACACACGCACACAGCACTCTCAGTACACACCACACACACACACACAGCACTCTCACGTACGCACACAACACACACATGCACACAGCACTCTCACGTACACACACAACACACACATGCACACAGCACTCTCACGTACGCACACAACACACACATGCACACAGCACTCTCACGTACACACACAACACACACACACACACAGCACTCTACGTACACACACAACACACACATGCACACAGCACTCTCACGCACACACACAACACAACACGCACAGCACACAGCACTCTCATGTACACACACAACACACACACGCACACAGCACTCTCAGCACACACACAACACACACACGCACACAGCACTCTCACTACACACACAACACACACACGCACACAGCACTCTTACGCACAACACACACACACCACAAGCATGTAGACATGGATGTTCGTGTATGCCTATGTACATACATGCACACTTCCTGAGAGTTAGTGATAGTTGAAATTTTGCTCAGCTCTTAACTCAATCGAGTCGCAGTCTTCAGGGTCATTCTGCCCCTCAATTCGGAGGATTTTTAGCACATTTTAAAAAAATATAGAAAAACAACCAAATAAAGTAGGCAAACAAAGTAAAGTGATACAGAAAGACCAGGATTAGATCTTTACAAATACTCTTACTTTATTTATGGTATTCCGTGTACTTGTAAATGATGAGGTATCCAAATAGGTATCCAAAGGGGGGTTTTTTGGGGTTTTTTGATGGATATGAACACACACTGTGAAACAGTTTTAGATGAAGTCCAGAACATAATTTCCATGCCATGAATGTTTCAAATCACAAGACTACTGGTTGTTGTCACTTTTTGCGTACAGTTGCTCCAGAGCACAAAATATTTACAGAATTGTGAGGTTCGATTTGCTTTCCTTGACGCCATATGCGAAATTCGCATGTCACGGGTAGCGCTGAAAAAAGGCTACTGTTGTCTTTGTTTCAGATTGCCACAAACGGTCTAAGGTAAATAACTGCTGTAAACATATCCTAGTTTCGGTTCCCAGTGATTTTTCCCTATAACTGACGCTTCTGACATAAAAAAAAACAAACGAAATCCCGCCGTCGATAAATCGACGTCGCTTATCCAAGCAGTAAACGGAAGTGACGGAGATTTTCTTCCGGCACGAAGCGATTGAGTTAACGTTGTGACTCCCTCTTCCTATCCGCCAGTATTATGCATTGTCAGCCATGATAGCAAAGCAAAAACTTAACCCTTTCACTTCCTCACCTTACCCACCAGTCTTTACCTATGCACTCCCTCACCCTATCCACCAGCTTCCTGCAGTAAGTTGATGGAAGGGTGAGGGATTGAAATGATTTTTTGCTTTGCTATCATGGCTGACAATGCAGGATTCTGGTGGATAGGGTGAGGGAGTCGAAAGGTTAACCATTCACCTTCATTTGAACACAGACTAACACTAATCATAAATCTCAAGACACCCATAATTGATAACGCAATCAATACTGAGGTGTGGGTTGATGTCGATGAATAGGATGAAACGCGGAAATGAAATGTGTGAGGTGAAATGTGCAACAGTGACGGACGACGAAATTTACCTGAGGCCGGACGCCGAAGACGATGAATACATGTACGACGACGACATCATCATGGAAGAGATGAGCGACGAGGTGGATGAGGATGACGAGAGAGACGAACATTTTCCTGAGAGCGACAAAGTGTACCAGACTGTGTCGGACCCCGTGATCAGCAGCACAGAATACATGGACGAGGAGGAGGAGGAGGCTGACAGACATGAGGCTTCTCTGCCCCCTTTTGAGGAGGCCTCCGATTCTCCGTTCGTTGGCGCTGTGGCCAAGGCTGTGGTGAGATTTGCTATGCAGTTAATTTGTTTTTGTTTGTTGGTTTGTCTGTCAGTTTACAAGTGCGTGTGTTGTGTGTGTGTGTGTGTGTGTGTGTGTGTGTTTGTCAGTTGGCTTGTCTGTCAGTTTGCGAGTGTGTGTGTGTGTGTGTGTGTTGTGTGCTTTGGTCTCTCTTTTTTGTCAGTTGGCTTGTCTGTCAGTTTTTAAGTGTGTGTGAGTGTTTGTGTTTTGGTCTGTCTTTTTTTGTCAGTTGGTTTGTCTGTCAGTTAACAAGTGTGCATGTGTGTGTGTGTGTGTGTGTGTGTGTGTGTGTGTGTGTGTTTGTTTGTTTGTCAGTTGGCTTGTCTGTCAATTTATAAGTGTGTGTGTGTTATGTGCGTATTGCGTTGATCTTTATTTTTTATCAGTTGGCTTGTCTGTCAGTTTATAAGTATGTTTGTGTGTGTGTTTTGGTCTGTCTTTTTTTGTCAGTTGGTTGTCAGTTAACAAATTCGTGTGTGTGTGTGTTGTGTGTGCGTGTGTGTGTGTGTGTGTGTGTGTGTGTTTGTCAGTTGGCTTGTCTGTCAGTTTATAAGTGTGTATGTGGTGTGTGTGTATATGTGCGTATTGCGTTGATCTTATTTTTGTCAGTTGACTTTTGTCTGTCAGTTTATAAGTGTGTTTGTGAGTGTGTGTGTGTTGTGTTTGTGTGTGTGTGTGTGTGTGTGTGTGTGTTGGTCTTTCTTTTTTGTCAGTTGGTTTGTCTGTCAATCTATAAGTGTGTGTGTGTGTGTGTGTGCATGTTGTGTGTGTATGTGCATGTGTGTGTGTGTGTGTGTGTGCGCAGCGTGTATGTGTGCATGTTCGAACCGTTGTCTGCCTTTACATCTTTTGATCGGTTTGTGTGTGGAACTGGATCAGTTTGTTAAGAGTCTGACTGCTATTTGTATGCCAGTTCAGTTTGATTTGTTTTACGATCTGTTCATCTGCCAGTGAGGTAATTGACCTTGGATTGGTGGGGGAGGGAGGGGCGGGGGGTGTTTGCAAAAATGGACATTGGACTTTGGTCAAGGGGAAGTCATTGCTCTCAGAATCATTGCACATTTGCTTCACTGAAATCTGCTAGCACTTACCTGGCGTACTTCTTGAGCCCCCTGCACTGAACTCTTGTACTGTCAAGGTTTTGAAATGGGAGGTGAACAAAGGACCTGCATTAACACTAAGCTGCCACCACCAATGATCAGCAAAGTATGGTTAACATGAACAGCAAAAGAAAAAAAAAAAGTAAAAGTTATGTACCATATATCGTTTTTCCCAAACAGTGTTTCTTTATTTGAAAGAGGAATATTGTCTGTTCTTCGAAAATGTTAATTATACGTTACAAGGGTAATTGTAAAAGATTATGAGGGGTCAGAATGTATCTTTACTTGAGCGTAAAAGCTTGCTATCTCATGGGGAAACCACAATTTGCAAGGATAATCAAATATTTTTTTAATTGAGCTGAAAGCTTATGATGTCAAGGGAAAACAGTCTGCAAGGATAATCAAGTGATGATGTTTTTTTCTTCTGTACATGAAAGTTCAGTGTAATGGTGAGAACACTTACTCTGAAAACTGAGGTTAATTGCGTGAAAGTTCAGTGTAATGGTGAGAACACTTACTCTGAAAAACTGAGGTTAATTGCGTGAAAGTTCAGTGTAATGGTGAGAACACTTACTCTGAAAAACTGAGGTTAATTGCGTGAAGTTCAGTGTAATGGTGAGAGCACTTACTCAAAAATACTGAGGTTAACTCAATCGAGTCGCAGCTTCAGGGTCATTCTGCCCCCTCAATTCGGATTTTTAGCACATTTTAAAAAAATATAGAAAAACAACCAAATAAAGTAGACAAACAAAATAAAGTGATACAGAAAGACCAGGATTAGATCTTTACAAATACTCTTACTTTATTTATGGTATTCCGTGTACTTGTAAATGATGAGGTATCCAAATAGGTATCCAAGGGGGATAATTTTTTTTTTTTTGATGGATATGAAACACACTGTGAAAGGTTTTAGATGAG
Organism: Monoplex corrugatus; assembly: GCA_030674185.1. NCBI lineage: Eukaryota > Metazoa > Mollusca > Gastropoda > Littorinimorpha > Ranellidae > Monoplex > Monoplex corrugatus. Next base: position 12,577,021 of record JAPXFY010000026.1, on the reverse strand, counting down.
TCCAGAACATAATTTCCATGCCATGGATGTTTCAAATCACAAGATTACTGGTAGTTTTCACGTTTTGCGTACAGTTGCTCCAAAGCACAAAATATTTACAGAATTGTGAGGTTTGACTTGCTTTCCCCTGACGCCATTTGCGAAATTCGCATGTCACGGGTAGCGCTGATAAAGGCTGCTGTTGTCTTTGTTTCACATTGCCACAACGGTCTAAGGTAAATAACTGCTGTAAACATACCTAGCTTCGGTTTCCAGTGATTTTTCCTATAACCGACGCTTCTGACGTAAAAAAAAGCAACAAATGTCCGCCGTCAATAAATCGACGTCGCGTATCCAAGCAGTAAACGGAAGTGACGGAGATTTTCTTCTGGCACAAAGCGATTGAGTTAAGTTTGACGTAGTGTGGTTTCTTATCCTGGTTTGAAGGCACAATCCCAGTCCAACAAAGTTTGAATACATACTTGTCTACCTGTCTATCTTTCTAGGAAGGGGGAAATGAAGCAACAAGGGAGAGAAGGTGGGACACTGTCCTCATAATGCTAACCCTGTATGTTAACACCTGGCCCCCCAACGGCTATGGGAAAAGCTTAACTTTGTTCTTGAAATGGGTCATCTAAAACTGTCATTTTTGGAAAGGATTTGCCATCACAATGTGTACTCTGTGTTTCAGCCCAGAGGTGTGGTGCTATCAAAATGTGTACTCTTGTGTTTCAGCCCAGAGGTATGGTGCTATCAAAATGTGTACTCTTGTTTTCAGCCCAGAGTGTGGTGCTATCAAAATGTGTACTCTGTGTTTCAGCCCAGAGTGTGTGCTATCATAATGTGTACTCTTGTGTTTCAGCCCAGAGGTGTGGTGCTATCAAAATGTGTACTCTGTGTTTCAGCCCAGAGGTGTGGTGCTATCATAATGTGTACTCTGTGTTTCAGCCCAGAGGTGTGGTGCTATCAAAATGTGTACTCTGTGTTTTCAGCCCAGAGGTGTGGTGCTATCATAATGTGTACTCTGTGTTTCAGCCCAGAGGTGTGGTGCTATCATAATGTGTACTCTGTGTTTCAGCCCAGAGGTGTGGTGCTATCATAATGTGTACTCTTGTGTTTCAGCCCAGAGGTGTGGTGCTATCATAATGTGTACTCTGTGTTTTCAGCCAGAGGTGTGGTGCTATCAAAATGTGTACTCTGTGTTTCAGCCAGAGGTGTGGTGCTATCAAAATGTGTACTCTGTGTTTCAGCCAGAGGTATGGTGCTATCAAATGTGTACTCTGTGTTTCAGCCCAGAGGTGTGGTGCTATCATAATGTGTACTCTTGTGTTTCAGCCCAGAGGTGTGTGGTGCCATCAAATGTGTACTCTGTGTTTCAGCCCAGAGGTGTGGTGCTATCAAATGTGTACTCTGTGTTTCAGCCCAGAGGTGTGGTGCTATCAAAATGTGTACTCTGTGTGTTCAGCCCAGAGGTGTGGTGCTATCATAATGTGTACTCTTGTGTTTCAGCCAGAGGTGTGGTGCTATCATAATGTGTACTCTTGTGTTTCAGCCCAGAGGTGTGGTGCTATCATAATGTGTACTCTTGTGTTTCAGCCCAGAGGTGGTGTGGTGAAGCGCAAAAACAAGAAGCAAGTGTCCGGCCGCTCCAAGTCCACAGGTCAACTGCAGACAGACTCTAACAAACCACAGTGATCATCAGCAGTGCTTTCGCGGACGGTCATAAAAACTCTTTTTACTGGGACCTCTGCAGCTCTAGGCATGCCAGCCATTTTTTCTTCTTTTCTCCTTCATTCTTCTGTCAAACAGCTGATTCTCGAATCTCTAAGACCTGAACGCTGCTTTGGTGAAACAAGTTTGCTTTTTTGGTGAATCGGATCACTCTTCTGGGAAATTAATTAACTTTGTAATGCCTCACCCTGTCTTCCCAGCCTCCTGCATTGTCATGATAGCATATGCTTGTACTTAACCCTTTTGCTTCCTCATCCTATGCACCAGCTTCCTGCTAAACCGAGTAAGAACGTAAATTTTCACTCCCTCACCGTATGCAAGAAGTTGATGGATAGGGTGAGGGAGTGAAAAGGCTGACTGTTGGTTTACAGCGTGCTGGATGAAAGGGTTAACATTCTGGTGAAGCCAGATAATCTGTGGGGAAGTGAATTATTATTTTTTTTGGTGAGTCCTTTGTTTGGAGAAGTAAATATATTAGGGGGGGGGGGGGGGGGGGGGGGAGACATTAATTTTTGGAAAGTTGATTTGCTCTATTTTTGGTGAAGTGGAATCAGTCTTTTGGGAAGGCTTATATGAACTTTTTAGTGAAGTCACATCTATGTGGAAAAGTTGATTTTTTTTTTTTATTGATTTTTTTTTTTTTTTTTTTTTTTTTTTTGCAAAGCCAGATTATTCTTAGGGAAGTTGATTTGCTTTTGGAATCTGTGTCGTAAGATTTCCTGTGGATATTGCCGGTATTGGTTACACTTGCTTGTTAAGTGAAGTATGATAGCATGGGTGGGAGTGTGTATGTAAATGTTTTCATATTTTAGACATTGTATTATGCGTTTGTATTACTGAGTGGATTGATGCATATAAAGAGTGTAATGATTTGTGTATATTTGTACATATGATGAAGCTAAAGCGCTAGATTTAGTCAGGAGTTGTAAGAGCCAGACACACACACACACACACACACACACACACACACACACACACACACACACACACACACACACACACACACCACACACACACACACACTTATACAACACACACAGATGCACACAACACACCACACACACACACACCACACACACACACACACACACACACTTATACTACACACACACTTATACAACACACACACATGCACACATCTTCAGTCCTATTGTCAGTGTCTGCTGATGGATCGTGTCACAATTTGTTACATTTCTTTGATTTTGTAGTGAACCGGTCAACATATTTTGTACCTAACTGCGTAACAGTTGGAACTGTATAACACAAGATGCACGTCTCTGCCTCCTTCCCATGTCAGACACTCATCCATGCAGTTTCCTTTTTCTTTCTTTTGTTTCTTTCTTTCTTTGTATACAGACTTGAGAAATCCTCCAGGTCTCTGGAGTAGTGGATGAAACGTGTTTATCACCAGATGTGGTTGTGCCATTCTGAACATTGTTCAATAAGACAGTTAAGTTTAAACCATTTGTGTGTGTGTGTGTGTGTGTGTGTGTGTGTGTGTGTGTGTGTGTGTGTGTGTGTGTGTCAAATTCCTATATTGAACGGCGAATGTCTTAAATCAGATAGCTTTGTCAGTTTGATTTTTTTTTTTAATGGTGTTCCTTGTTTGGTTTGGTTTTCTATAATCCTGGTAGGGTTATTTTGCACTTGTTGGGTTATTTTGTGCTTTTTTGCCGGGGTTCAAACCCGTGGCCTTTCACATGCGAAGCGAATGCTCTGCCACTGAGCTACATCCCCATCTCTGAAAATTATGTGGCCCACTTGGGGGTCGAACCCATGACCTCTGCATTATCTGCAAGGCACTCTAACTGACTGAGTTAATGGACCGCCCCCGTGGTGCTGGCCCCGGGAAAAGTTGAGGCCTCCACCACCTCACTCCCCTACGACCCCAGGGTTATAGAACTGTCTAGGTAGGACCTCAGGACCTGGCCAGCTCATGGTTTATGTGCAGGCTTAAGGCTTGTGCCGTGATCATTCTGGATCATCTCCATCACATTGCACCTGTGACGCTACTGCATATGGAATTCATTCCGAGTGCAGAGACGTCATCTTGGGAAATTGAGACTGAAACTTTGTACTTTTTGTTGGTTTTCTGTCTTTAAAGGTTTAAGATTTCATTTGCTTTTCATTTCAAAACAGGTGTGTGTGAAAACTAGTGTTCACGCAAACAGGAATCAGTAAAACATGGATTCTGATTCTGTTTTCATGGGGGGTTTTTTCTGGTTGCTCTTCCATTTGCTTAGAAAAATTGTGCAAAAATGGGTCAGCTGTCTTTAATATGCCCTATCACATTTTTGTTTGATTCTGATCCTCTTTGCCCCCACCCCCCCCCACCCCTCCTCACCTTGTCTTTCTGCTTTTTGTAGTTACTGTTTACTACACCAGGATTGTCTACAAAAATGTTGCGGTGTTAGTGTTTGCATGGGTTTTGTTATTATCAACAATAATAGTGAATTTGAAAACGGATGATAGCCAATCTCATTTCATTATGGTATGGATATAAAACGGTTTTAAAAAATGTTTTCACCTGTTCAGTTTGAAAGTAAACTGATTGGTTCCTTATATATGTACTTTTCTGAATGGACAGAAAATCTGGGGAAGCCAATTGTCTTTTTTCTTTTCTCTTGTTTTTGTTTTTTAATCCAACGAATGGGAAAAAAAAAAACATGCCTACTTGCCTTTCCTCTATCCGTGCCCCATTTCAAGATATTTTCTATTTTTGTAGCTTTTTCTGCTTTGAGTGTTCCAGAGAAGTGCACATTATGATAACTTTTTATTGTGGTGGTTTGATTTTGTGCTACAAGGTTCCATAACCATTAAATTTATTGTCAAATTAATTATTGTTGTACTCTAAGGTGTGAGAATTAATTTTTTTCATTTTGATTTTTTGGGGTTATTTTTTCTCAAAGCGACATTATATTGTGTGTGTATATATGTACAAGTGTTTTTGTAAGTGCAAAAAAAAAAAAAAAAAAAATGCGCTCTCAGATTGAACAAACTGAAGGCAGGAAAAAGGATCAAACTGGATTAATTCATTTTGCCCTAATTATTTCTGTGTATATATGTGTCTGTCTGTCTGTCTCTCTGTGTCTGTGTGTATGTTCATTATTTCTTTTAACATTTATTCACATATGTGCTTTTAGACGACTGTGTCTCTGGTGTATGTGTGTGTGTTTGTGTGTGTGAACAGGTTTATGTACTCACTCATGTGTGTGTTTGTGTTGTGAACAGGTTTATGTACTCACATGTGTGTGTTTGTGCGCACAACACATTTCATTTTTGTGGTTGTCACAACATTTTGTGAATGCAGATGTAAGAAAAACAGTTGCTTTAAGACTCATGTAGCTAGATTCCCTGTAGTTGGTGATTATTGCATATTTCCCTGAGTGGTGTTATAATTGCTTAGTCAGGTCCATGTGTTTCTCATTGATGACAATCGCATATTTTATATCATGCATTGAAGACCACTTCAGCTGTGACTGCCGTATGTTTGTGTTACGTATTGTCCAGTGTTAAAATTAGATTTAGAAGTCGAGTAAGTGTTGGTGAACTGACATTGACAGCATTGTATTTGTAATCAGCAGTATTATTGAAACTGAACTTTTAAATATGAACAACAATTAAGTGTCAAGCAGTGATACAAGAACAGAGAGTAGACAGAGGGTACATTTTTTTCGGGGACCCGCCCCCCCCCCCTCCCCCAAATGATCTTGATTGATTTGATTTTCAATTTTATGTCAGCACCCACTTCTGGTGATGTGGTCAATGAGGATAACCATCTCAGGGAAGTGGGGGTGAAAGGGGCTTAACTAATTCTTCATGGACACCTACCAGAACAGCAAGTGATAACTATGTCAAAATGGGCGGTATGAAGGCCAGTGTAATGTTTAGTGCACCCCCATGTGGTTCGAATACACACAAACATTGGCAATTTGAATTTTACACTCACGAACATGAGGTTATCAGGATGCATTGCAAAATGCAAGTGTAATGTCAGTGGATACTAATTTTTGTAAATTGTTAACCCTTTGGATAAACAAAGAGAGAAGATGTATTAACAGTGATTTACTGCTGTCAAACCAGTGAACGATATTGAGACTCATTGCAAAATGAAAATGTGATGCCAGTTGGATGCTGATGCCAGTGTGTCAGGATTCATAAAAGATGCAAATATTGTTGATTAGATGCTAATGTAACAATGTGTTATATTTTATGACATTTTAAGATGTGTACATGTAGTAGTGACTGTTAGTAGTGTGACATTATCAAGAGATGTCGTTCTAGTAATTAGTGGTCCATGTATTTTACACGTGAGATTTTCATTTAGTTTATGAGGGGTGTCAAGCTAGTCTGTAGTATTACTTGTGCATGACATTGTTTTGAATTTTATTGTGAGAGACTTTGAGTTTTGTTGTGAGAAAATGTAGGGTGTTGACTCAAATTTGTGTGAAGGACATGCTGGAATTTGTATCTCTAGGGATATATGTTGCATTATGACTCATTGAGGCATTTCAGTTGAATTGAGGATGCATGATGTGAATGATTTCGAATGTTGAAGGCAGTCCCCAACAGCTGAAAATGCATGTGTAGTGAATGGTTTGAATTTTTATATGAAATAGTGCCACCGCAAACTTAATTCCAGTCTTATGAATTGAATAGATAATGACAAACGATAAATGAGTTCAGTGCTTATTATGGTGATATATAATTCAACCAAAGATCTGTCCTTTCACATTTGAGGACTTTGAGAGACTTAATATACCATGTCTCATTCTCGCTATGGTTTGCGTGATCTTGCTTGTATTATGTCCAATATTATGTGCTAATCAGTTGATGTGCTGGTTTGTTGCCTTTGAAGATCATTTTTTTTTCTTCGTTGCCTGTTTGATTGATTAATTGATTGATTGATCAGTTAAATTTTTTTATGTAAAATTCCATACAGAAAGGAACTAGAGTGTGAACTATGGTTATGTTGTTCGTGTTGTTTTTGTCGTTGGTGGTGTTTTCTTTTTTCGTATGTTTGGAAGATCTGTGTGACATGTGATATGTAATTACTTTAATTGAACACGCCAAGACATTTGTAAGATTCCCCAAGTATGGTATTACATAAACACTGAACACAGGTATATCTGCGATTGTATTTATAGTCTGTGTGTTCAAAGAGTGCAGTATAATGCCATGACATACATGTGGTGTTCTCGTATAAAATGAGGCATTTCATGAGTTTGTCTTTCGTTTGGGAGCACAGCCTGGGATGTACTTCTTGGCGTCAGCTCAAGCTTTGCAATAAAAACAATGCAAAAACACGACTGATGTGTGTTATGAGCATACATGTGTTTGTGTATGCGTGTCTCTGTGTGTGTGTGTGAGTGTGTGTATGTGTGTGTGTGTGAAGAGAATTATTAGTGTGTGTTTGTTTTACTGGGCATCTTCCATTGCATTATCCTCTGTGTGTGTGTGTTGTCGTTATTTCTTTTAACGTCTATTCACATATGTGCTTTTAGACGGGGGGGGGGGGGGGGGGAGTGGGGGAAGGAAGAATGAATCTATGTAATCATGAAGGCTTTGTATCAGTTAAGGTAACAATTAATGTAACAAACAAATTTCAACTAAGGTAACAATTAATGTAACATCAAACAAATTAACGAACAAAAGAAAAACAATCAGAACATTATATCAGTCAGGCTTCATCGGATTTTTTGGGGCTGTGTGGGAGTTACAGGTATAAAATAATTGGGCTGAATCAAAGGAAACGACCTACAGGACTGTGCAGTAAACGTCTAGCAATGTGTAAATACAGAGTGAAATCAGTATGTTTCTGTTTTAAGTTTGTAAATGACGCAGGGAAATAAGGTTGCATTCGCTGACAACACAAAAGGTGATCAACTGTTATAAAATCACCACAGATACATTTGATGGTTTTACTAAATTTAGTTCGAAGTGAATTGAGAGTTAATCTGAAAGCTAAAGTTATCTCTTGTCTTGTAAAACCCTGGTAATTTACCGAGAAGGGGCGAAGTCACATTGCGCTTTTACTTTGTTTTCTAATATAGCATTCATTTCATGTTCAGAGAGTGGTAAATCAAGTTTAGTACTGCCAGCCCTATTCATTGCTGCATTTTTTGCTATTCTGTCGAATATTTAATATTTTGATCTATGACCTACCAGCTCAAGTCTCAAACAATGTAAACGTTGCTCAGTACGCTGATGATATAGCGATCTGGATGAATGTTTCGTTAAAAAGGAAGACTTCCTTGAGAGAAATAAAATACTTTAAAAAGGTCTATCAACATGAAATTAATAATATTTTCACTTACTTGACAGTTAACGGTCTGGAAATATCCAATGAAAAAACACACATGATGCTTTTTAATAACGGTCTCAGTCCGAAAGAGGTACCGTTGTTTAAAATTGGTGATGAGGAACTGAAATATACTACTCACGTGAAATTTCTGGGAGTACAATTGGATTCTAGTTTACAGTGGAAAAAACATATTGATGTCTTGTTATGTAAAGCTATAAAAAGCTATAATTTAATAAGAATTATTAGTAAACAGTCCTGGGAACAGGACACTAAAACGTTGTTACATCTTGTCACAGCTTTAGTCAGATCTAAGTTGGCTTATGGTCAAGAGGTCTATTTTTCAGCTCCAAAATGCTACTTGAAAAAACTTCAAAGCTTAGATAGTAAAGCTATTAAATGTGCTCTTGGGGTACCCGTGTATACAAAAACACAAGAAGCATATAAAACAGCTGGCATCCCTCCTTTGGAAGATTGGAGGAAGTTATCAACTGCTAAATATATAGTTAGAGCAAATGCAGTAGCTAATTATGCCAGTACGGCACTTAAAATTCGGTCTGACATCCATTTCCCCAAGAGAGCAAGAACAATAAAGTCACAAGAAACAATATCCACTTACACAAATGAGCTCTTCAAACTTTCTCAAGTATTACCTAACAAAGTTTCACATAAAATGATATGTTGTCCTCTACCCCCCTGGAAACTGTCCAATGCTATTTTTGATATCAACTACACTGATACTGACCTGACAAAAGATATTAATCCACACTTGTTAGCAATTGATGTTTTGTCACATCTACACCAAAAATATTCACATTACTTAAAAATCTTTACAGATGGCTCTGTTCTAGATGATGGTAAAGCAGGCGCTGGCTTTCTAATTCCTAAATTTAAAGTAGAAAAGGCTTACTCTTTAGGACAGGGACATTCAATCTTCACTTCTGAATTAGTTGCCATCCTAATGGCACTGAAATATATAGTAGATCTACCCATAACTTTGTTTAGTATCCTATTATGTGTAGATTCGAAATCTGCATTACAATCCTTAAAATGTTGCGAACATAAAGTAAATAGTTCGTTAATATTTGAGATAAAATTTCTAATTCATTGTTTAATAACAAATAATACACAGGTTACTTTTTGTTGGATCCCATCACACTGTGGTGTGGTGTGGTGTGTGTGTGTGAGAGAGAGAGAGAGAGAAGAATTATTAAGAGTGCGTTTGCTTCACTGGGCATCTTCTATAGCATTATCATCTCTGTGTATGTGTGTGAGTGTGTGTGTGTGTGTATGCGTGTGTGTGTGATGAGAATTAGTAGACTGTGTTTGTTACACTGGACATATTCCATTGCATTATCCTCTGTGTGTGTGTGTGTGTGTGTGTGTGTGTGTGTGTGTGTGATGAGAATTATTAGTGCGTTTGTTTCACTGGGCATCTTCCATTGCATTATCGCCTGTGTGTGTTGTGTGTGTGTGAAGAATATTGTGTGTTTGTTTCATGGCATATTCCATTGCATTATCGTTGTGGTGTGTGTGTGTGTGTTGTGTGAGAATTATTAGTGCGTTTGTTTCACTGGGCATATTCCATTGCATTATCGTTCTGTGCTGTGTGTGTGTGTGTGTGTGATGGATTTTAGGTGCGTTTGTTTCACTGGGCATCTTCCATTTCATTATGTCTGTGTGTGTGTGTGTGTGTTGTGTGATGAGAATTATTAGTGCGTTTGTTTCACTGGGCATCTTCCATTGCATTATCGTTCTGTGCGTGTGTGTGTGTGTGTGTGTGAGAGAATTATTAGTGCGTTTGTTTCACTGGGCATCTTCCATTGCATTATCGTCTGTGTGTGTGGTATGTGTGTGTGTGTGTGTGAAGAAAAATTATTAGTGTGTTTGTTTCACTGGGCATATTCCATTGCATTATGTCTGTGCTGTGGTGTGTGTGTGTGTGTGTGTGTGTGTGATGAGAATTATTAGTGCGTTTGTTTCACTGGGCATCTTCCATTGCATTATCGTCTGTGTGTGTGTGTGTGTGTGAAGAATTATTAGTGTGTTTGTTTTCACTGGGCATATTCCATTGCATTATCTTGTGTGTGTGTGTGATGAGAATTATTAGTGTGTTTGTTTCACTGGGCATCTTCCATTGCATTATGTCTGTGTGTGTGTGTGTGTGTGTGTGTGTGTGTGTGTGTGTGTGTGTGTGTGTGGTGTGTGAAGAAAATTATTAGTGTGTTTGTTTCACTGGGCATATCCATTGCATTATCCTCTGTGTGTGTGTGTGTGGAATTATTAGTGTGTTGTTTCACTGGGCATTTCCATTGCATTATCGTCTGTGTGTGTGTGTGTGTGTGTGTGTAGCATGTGTGAGACGAAATTATTAGAGTGTTTGTTTCATCTTCCATAGCATTATCGTGTGTGTGTGTGTGTGTGTGTGTGTGTGTGTGTGTGTTGAAGAAAATTATAGTGTGTTTGTTTCACTGGGCATATTCCATTGCATTATCCTGTTGTAGTATGTGTGTGTCTGTGTGTGTGGTGTGTGATGAGAATTATTACTGTGTTTGTTTCACTGGGCATCTTCCATTGCATTATCGTCTGTGTGTATGTGTGTGTTGTTGTGAGAAAATTATTAGGTGTTTGTTTCACTGGGCATCTTCATTGCATTATGTCTTGTGTGTGTGTGTGTGTGTGTGTGTGTGTGTGTGTGTTGTGTGGACGAGAATTTTGAGTGTTTGTTTCATCTTCATAGCTTATCGTGTGTTGTGTGTGTGTGTGTGTGCTGTTGTGTGTGTGTGTGTGAAGAAAATTATTAGTGTGTTTGTTTCAAATGGATATTCCATTGCATATCCCGTATGTAGTATGTGTGTGTGTGTTGTGATAGAATTATTACTGTGTTTGTTTCACTGGGCATCTTCCATAGCATATCCTCTGGTGTGGGTGTGTGTGTTTTGGTCTGTCTTTTTTTATCAGTTGGTTTGTCTGTCAGTTAACAAGTGCGTGTTGTGTGAGATTTAGTGTGTTTCACTGGCATCTTCCATTGCATTATCGTCATATGATTTGTTTCAGATCACAAAGATTCTGCCATACAACTAAGTTTCTGTTCTTTGTACTTTATCTGCTTCTCTCTCTGTCTCTGTCTCTGTCTGTCTGTCTGTCTGTCTTCTGTCTGTCTCTCTTTTGCTCACACACACATACATAAAATATTCACGAAACAGAACATACTTACACACACACACACACACACACACCACCTACTCACCCTACCCTCACTCTCTCTCTCTTCTCTCTCTCTCTCTCACCTTCTCTCTCTCTCTCTGTCTCTCTCTCTTGCTCACACATACTAAACATTCACGAAACACACACACACACACACTCTCTCTCTCTCTCTCTCTCTCTCTCTCTCTCTCTCTCTCGCTCTCTTGCTCACACATACATAAAGCATTCACGAACACACACATACACACTCTCTCTCTCTCTCTCTCTCTCTCTCTCCTCTCTCTCTCTCTCTCTTGCTCACACATACATAAAACATTCACGAAAACACACACACACACACTCTCCTCTCTCTCTCTCTCTCTCTCTCTCTCTCTCTCTCTCTCTCTCTCTCTTGCTCACACATACATAAAACATTCACGAAACACACACACACTCACACACACACACTCTCTCTCTCTCTCTCTCTCTCTCTCTCTCTCTCTCTCTCGCTCTCTTGCTCACACATACATAAAGCATTCACACACACACACACACACACACACACACTCTCTCTCTCTCTCTCTCTCTCTCTCTTGCTCACACATACATAAACATTCACGAAACACACACACACACACACCTCTCTCTTCTCTCTTGCTCACACATACATAAAACATTCACGAAACACTCACACACACACACTCTCTCTCTCTCTTTCTGTCTCTCTCTCTCTCTCTCTCTCTCTCTCTCTCTCTCTCTCCTCTCTCTCTCATGTGCACACATCTTCTGGCAATCCTACTTGAGTTTTTCCAAACCTGCCAGTGCTTGAACCTTCTTCGTGTGTATGTTCATGCAGAGTATCAAACATGCACATACAACATCCTGTAAGTCATGGCAGTCTCCGTTGGCTTATGGAAACGTGAAGGCAATCAGCATGCATACCCACCAAAGATACAGACTGTGCAACAACATAGAGGAATATAGTCAGCTGGCTTAACCCTTTGACTCCTTCGCCCTATCCGCCAGCATCCTGCACCGTTAGCCAACACGACAAAGCAAAAAACGTAACCCTTTCACTCCCTCACCCTATCCACCTCTTCCTGCAGTAAGCATGGTGGATAGAGTGAAAGGGTTAAGTTTTTGCACCTGGCGGATAGGGCGTGGGAGTGAGAGGGTTAACAGCTCGAGTTCTCTGTGCTCTACAGGAAATCTGATTGTTATAACGAGCGCTGGTCTACTGAGTTTGAAGAATAATGCTATGAAAAAGAAGAAAAAAAAAGCATTTATAACAGCTGCGTGGATCAATTAATTGTTGCAGCATCATCCTAAAGAGAAGAAACAAAGAAAGCAATCGTCACAAACGTGCGTATTCTAGAAAAATCTGACAGCACAAACAGACGCCAAAGCTTTCTTACAGAACCGGTTGTGTAGTGGTTAACACAACGGACTACCGACTGGAAGGTTGTGGGTTCGAATCCCCATCAGTCCCTTCAAAACTATATCAGAGTTGGGCTGTGCTATGGGCTCGTTGGAAAGACTGGGGGACCACACAGTACAGTCGAGTCTCATCCACTTCCGGATGCGTCATTGAGGGTGTTGCTCAAATCTTCTGACCAGCACCGCAGGTGTCTGTATCTCTCGGGCCTGGTTGACACCAGGAGGTGTCTGTATCTCTCGGGCCTGGTTGACACCAGGATATATTATGATAGTAAGCGCAGAGCACAACCCTGCCACGCAGTCTTCATCCTAGATGGAACTCCATAGCCTCATGATTATCATCCTCATCGACATCATCACCATCGCATTGTTAAAAAAAACAACTGAGCCAGCTTCTGTGGCCATTAAGATGTCGTACAAAATGCGACGAAATAAAGGTGAGCACAAAGCAAAAGATAATGGTTTTGTTACAAGTTAAAAGACACAAAGTTCAAGTTCTCACATGTCGTGAATTGTCCGAGCTGCACATGTGGATGATAATTATCTTGGTGGTGATGGAGTATCCCGTCAACTGCACAGGTGAGTTGGACATACAGGTCTTCAAACACCTGGTGTTCTTCTTCATGTGGGATTCAACACTGATCCTGGAATACCAAAGGAAATAAGAGGGAAGCAGGGAGAATTTTAAATATCAACTAAGTAACATGACTCTTGAGAGTCACGGAGTTATCTCCCATGTAGAATTTCTCAAACCCAACACAGTTTGCGCTACCCATTCAGCTAGCATAGACGCAGCCACAAAGCATAAAGTGGTAAGCTCAGAGCTTTGTGGCTGCGTCTTCTGTATGCTTGCTGAATGGATAGCGCAAACTGGACTGATCCTAGAGCTAACATTTCCATCTGCGACCTTTTGTGTTATGTTTCCGGCAGTTTCTCTTCAACTGAACAGCAAGCTGTCCTGCACAGTCAAAAGTGTCTGTAGTCAGTCTGTGTGTGAACTGCTGTCACCAGCCAACTCTGTTGTTGACAATATCGTTCTAGTTGGCGTTGTTGACGGTTGTTCAAGTAGGAGCGAACCTATACCTTCCGACTGGAAACCGGGTGTCTAAACCACCTAACTATCGTGCCCATCAAGCGGATGTATGAATGTCATCATCATCATCATCATGTACCCTGCCGCATGGCGTTGGCGATCATGGCCCTCCATAAAAAAAATTATGTATCTACCCCTTGTTGCCGCAAACGCATCTTCCACCTTTTCTGTCCTCAGCCACCCTGCAAGTCCGATCAATATTTTCTCCCTGGGTCTACCGGTGCTCTCTTTCCTCCACTTTCCTATTGTGACCAGGTGCTCTAATTCCCCTTTCCTCATAAAATGGCCTGTAAATGCTGCCTGTCCCTTTTCCTAATCTTCCTTATCAATGATCTTCTTGTGTCTGCCGTCATCAAGACTGTCTCGTTTGTTTTCTTTGCTGTCCATGGAACTCTCAACATTCTTTTTAGAAACCACATCTCGGCTGCCTCAATCTTGTTCTGGCTTTGCTTGCTGACTGTCCATGCCTCACAACCGTATAACATTATCGATTCTATAAACATTCAAGAACTCTCTTTCCTGATGTTAATTGATATACATTTGTTGGTAAGAATGCTTTTCATCTTCTTGAATGCTGTTTTGGCTTGACCGATTCTGCTGGCTATTTCTGATGTGCATCGGGAGTATGGTGAGATGATCGTTCCCTTATATTTAAACTTAACAATCTGTCTCGAAGTTGTGCCGTTTGCTGTTATTTTACATGAGGGAATTTCATGTTTTTTTGTTTTTAATTTTTTCAACTGATTACTATGACTTCATGTATGAATGTGCTAGTATGCAATCTGTTTGTTGAAAAGCACGTATCGTGACAACACACGCGTTTGCTTGCGATCACGAACCCAGGATTATAAGGGCCATTTCCTGTTGTTTGGGGTTTATAGTAACGGGCTTTGTGTTGTTTGGGATTATTTCTATGTTAAGTGACACCATGCACGACCTTTGGCCTTTGGCCTATGTAAAGTGAAATGAATGTTACGATGCTGTTCGGGGTTGTTCTATGTTCAAGTGACAGTATGTACGACCTTTGACCTTTGGCCCATGTAAGTGAAATGAATGTTGTGATGTTGTTCAGGGTTGTTTCTGTGTTTAAGTGACACCATGCACGACCTTTGGCCTTTGGCCTATGTAAAGTGAAATGAATATTGTGATGTTGTTCGGGGTTGTTTCTGTGCTCAAGCGACACCATGCACGACCTTTGACCTTTGGCCTATGTAAAGTGAAAGGAATGTTGTGATGTTCGGGGTTCTTTCTATGTTCAAGTGACACCATGCACGACCGTTGGCCTTTGGCCTATGTAAAGTGAAATGAATGTTGTGATGTTGTGCTAACACGGAAACCGAAACATCTGTTGGTTTTCTGTTTTGTGTGAAAGTGTACTATAGGTGCCTTTTTAGACCAAAATTCTTGCAAGATTGCTAAGACTAATGATACTCAACACGAACCATTTTCGTAAGCTGTTTCAATATAGTAATGCTTAAAGAAAGAAAGAAATATTGAAAGAAAATGTGCTTTTAAATTTAGTGTTTAATAAACAAAAATTGAAACCATTAACCATTGGCTCATCTCACAATAAGAAAGTTCACAGATTCGTTGATACCCAATTGGAGGGCTGTTTACTATTATCACTATTATTTTTATAATTATTATTATTATAATTGTTACTATTAGTACTACTACTTACTAACTACTACTACTACTATTGATGGAAAAGATCTACGAATAATCAGAAATATGTATAGGGAACAAACAGCAGCAATCAGAATAGAAAACGATATAAGCTCTTTCCAAAATATCAAAAGAGCGGTCAGGTAGGGTTGTGTTCTGTCACCAGGTTTGTTTTCACTTTACAGCGAAACCATCATGAGAAACCTAGAAGAATGCTCCGGATTAAAGGTTGGAGGAAAAATGATAAACAACATTGGTTACGCAGATGACACCGTGCTAATTGCAGAAAATGAAAGGCACCTACAAAACTTTGTGAATATAATAGAAATAGAAATAAAGAATGAAGGGTTGGAATTAAACAGCAAGAAGACTGAAGTCATGGTAATCAGTAAAAGACATGAAATCCCCCCATGCAAAATAACAGCAAACGGCACAACTTTGAGGCAGGCTGATAAGTTTAAATATCTGGGAACGGTCGTCTCACCAGACGGCAGATGCACATCAGAAATAGCCAGCAGAATCGGCCAAGCCAAAACAGCATTGAAGAAGATGAAAAGCATTCTTTCCAACAAATGCCTTTTAGGCACTGGTAGGTCTGCACACACATGCTAACCTGAAAGATGCGGGGGTGGGGTGGGGGGTTGTGGGGGGTGGGGGGTTGTGGGTGGTGGTGAGGAGGGGGAGGGGAGGGGGATCTTATCCCTTTATCCCTCAGACGCGTTCAAACGGATCGAACCCAGGACCTTAAGACTGGAAGTCCGACGTTTGTTCACTTTCACTGCCGTTGAATAGATGTGTGTGTGTGTGTGTGTGTGTGTGTGTGTGGTGTGTGTGTGTGTGTGTGT
>JAPXFY010000026.1:12530784-12555784 GCA_030674185.1 Monoplex corrugatus | reverse complement strand
AACGAGTTTTGCAGTTGTTTCCACAGAGAGATACTTCCTGATCAAGCTTATACGATGGAGGTGATAGTAGCAAGATCTGGCAGTTTGAGAAACAAAGTTGTTCATGGAGAGGGTAGAGTCAATGCAGACACCAAGGTTTTTAGCTGAATCAGAAATTGGGACTGATGTGTTACATAATGGGAGAGAAAGAGAGGCAGCTGAGAAAGTTTCTGACGGGTGCCAATGAGGATAGCTTCTGTCTTGTCGTCATTAAGCTGAAGTTTGTTGAACGTCATCCAGTTCTTAATGTCCGAGTAACACTCAGTGGTGCGAGTCAAGAGGCGCTGTATATTGTCAGGTGTGTCACTGTCTAGAAGTTGGGTGTCATCAGCATAGAAGTGGTGTTTTATAGAGTGGGAGTTGATGATGGTGGACAGGGGGGAGGTGTAAAGAGTGAAAAGAACAGAGCCAAGGACAGATCCTTGTGGAACACCACAGGTCAGGCATGCAGGTTGAGAGTATGTGCCATTAATGAGAACAGTTTGTTTTCTGTTTGACAGATATGAAGTGAAAAAGGAGAGAGCAATGTCAGAGATGCCAAAAGTATGATGAAGTCTAGAAAGGAGAATACCATGATCAATGGTATCAAAGGCTGCAGACAGATCAAGGAGTGTGAGGAGAGAGACTTTGCCAGTATCAGGAGGAGATTGTTGAGAATGTGTAGCAGGGCAGTTTCAGTGCTATGGCACTGGCGGTAGGCTGACTGGAAAGGATTGAGAAGATTGTTGGCAGACAGGTGAGAGTTCAGCTGGTTGAGGACAACTTTTTCAAGCAGTTTTGACAAGAAAGAGAGATTAGAGATAGGCCGGTAATTTTTCAGTTCATTTGGGTCTAAATTGTATTTCTTGAGGAGAGGGTGAACAAGACCTACAAAACCTTGTGAATATAATAGAAACAGAAAGCAAAGGTAAGGGGTTGGAGCTAAACAGCATGAAGACTGAAGTCATGGTGATCAGTAAAAAAACAACAACCTTGAAATCCCCTCATGCAAAATAACAGCAAACGGCACAATCTTGACACAGGTTGATAAGTTTAAATACCTGGGAACGATCATTCCACCAGACGGCAGATGCATATCAGAAATAGCCAGCAGAATCCGCCAAGCCAAAACAACATTCAAGAAGATGACAAGCATTCTTACTAACAAATGCCTATCATTAACATCAGGAAGAGAGTTCTTAAATGTTATATAGAACCGATAATGTTATACGGTTGTGAGGCGTGGACAGTCAACAAGCAAAGCCAGAACAAAACTGAAGCAGCCGAGATGTGGTTTCTAAGAAGAAATATTGAGAGTTCCATGGACAGCAAAGAAAACAAACGAGACAGTCTTGATAGAGGCAGACACAAGAAGACCATTGATAAGGAAGATTAGGAAAAGACAAGCAACATTTACAGGCCATTTTATGAGGAAAGGGGAATTGGAGCATCTGGTCAAAACAGGAAAGCTGGAGGGAAAGAGAGCACCAGGTCGACCCAGGGAGAAGATACTGGACGGACTTGCAGAGTGGCTGAGGACAGACAGGGTGGAAGATGTGCTTGAGGCAACAAGGGACAGATGCATATGGAGGGCCATGATCGCCAACGCCATGTGGCAAGGCTTGATGATGATGATGATGATGATATGATGATGATGATATGATGATGATGATGATATGATGATGATGATGATGATGATGATGATGATGACGATGCAGTTTTTCGTGTTGTCCATTGCCTCCTTTGACCTTGCTGAACTGCCTTCTGGGTTCTTTTGGTATCCTCTTCTTTCAAAATCTCTTGTATCATGACGTCTGTTTTGTTTCGTTTTGTTTTGTTTTGTTTTTGTTTCCTTGGCCTTTGACTACCATTCCATTTTTGTTGATCCCAGTCCGTACCCATTGGTTTATGTCTCACCTGTCTCACCTGTCAGCGTCACTGGGTTCTTTGTTGGCCGCTGCACATCCAGACACCACCATCTCACTCCAGGCCGCTCTGTCTTGACTTCTGCGGACAATTCCTTGAATATTTAGGCCACTGATGTTGTTAGTTATGTTCTCGATGTATGAGATTAGAAGTCTGCCTTTCTTCCTTTTTGCCAATGTTTTTTCCTTGAAAGATGGTTGCCATGAGGTCTGTGTACTTGGTGCGTGACACATGGCCAATGTATTTTAGTTTGGGTTATGTAGGCCTATGCCTTGTTATTTCTCTGATTTGAGGCCGTCTTTCGCTGCGTCCACTGTATCCCAAACTTTCAATTTCATGCCAGTTTTCAGCTTGGGCTGGATTAACTTTTCATCCTTCTCTCCAAAATTCTAATCCGGGCATGCTTAAAAGCTTAAACTTTCCCACCTTGTACTGCTCAACAATCAATTCTAAAGCCTGACCTTTCCCACCTAGTACTGCTCAACAATCAATTCTAAAGCCTGATCTTTCCCACCTAGTACTGCTCAACAATCAATTCTAAAGCCTGACCTTTCCCACCTAGTACTGCTCAACAATCAATTCTAAAGCCTGATCTTTCCCACCTAGTACTGCTCAACAATCAATTCTAAAGCCTGACCTTTCCCACCTAGTACTGCTCAACAATCAATTCTAAAGCCTGACCTTTCCCACCTTGTACTGCTCAACAATCAATTCTGAAGCCTGACCTTTCCCACCTAGTACTGCTCAACAATCAATTCTAAAGCCTGACCTTTCCCACCTAATACTGCTCAACAATCAATTCTAAAGCCTGACCTTTCCCACCTAGTACTGCTCAACAATCAATTCTAAAGCCTGACTTTTCCCACCTTGTACTGCTCAACAATCAATTCTAAAGCCTGACCTTTCCCCCTAGTACTGCTCAACAATCAATTCTAAAGCCTGACCTTTCCCACCTTGTACTGCTCAACAATCAATTCTAAAGCCTGACCTTTCCCACCTAGTACTGCTCAACAATCAATTCTAAAGCCTGATCTTTCCCACCTAGTACTGCTCAACAATCAATTCTAAAGCCTGACCTTTCCCACCTAGTACTGCTCAACAATCAATTCTAAAGCCTGACCTTTCCCACCTTGTACTGCTCAACAATCAATTCTGAAGCCTGACCTTTCCCACCTAGTACTGCTCAACAATCAATTCTAAAGCCTGACCTTTCCCACCTAATACTGCTCAACAATCAATTCTAAAGCCTGACCTTTCCCACCTAGTACTGCTCAACAATCAATTCTAAAGCCTGACTTTTCCCACCTTGTACTGCTCAACAATCAATTCTAAGCTGACCTTTCCCCCTAGTACTGCTCAACAATCAATTCTTAAAGCCTGACCTTTCCCACCTTGTACTGCTCAACAATCAATTCTAAAGCCTGACCTTTCCCACCTTGTACTGCTCAACAATCAATTCTAAAGCCTGACTTTCCCACCTAGTACTGCTCAACAATCAATTCTAAAGCCTGACCTTTCCCACCTTGTACTGCTCAACAATCAATTCTGAAGCCTGACCTTTCCCACCTTGTACTGCTCAACAATCAATTCTGAAGCCTGACCTTTCCCACCTTGTACTGCTCAACGATGGATTTTAGGGGTAGCTGCAGTTTTACTCAGCAACATTAGAGCGCAACGTCAGTGAGACCAGGAGGTTGGATACCAAACCATTTCCGTCTGTATCTGTTGATTTTGACGGTATTGATTCTACTACGCTAGTGGTGATTACTATCATTATCATATTTGTAGAGGCCTGTGGAACTTTGGAATCAGCATGAAATGCGGGCACTAAACTTTGTACTTGCCATTCAAGGACACTGGGACACTTATACAACAGGTAAGGTGTTCCGTTAGGCTCCTCGGGTGATGACTTGGCTCTGGCATTTTTTTTATACTCTTTATTTTATCCACTGTTGGTGGCTTGTCATCAAAGACTTTTCCTGGCACTGCAGGCCGCACCAGACCCTGGACTTAAAGTGGTGCCTCTCTCTGAGGGTCGGAATATGTTTTCCTGAAATGCTGGCTCCTGGCTTATTTGTTCACTGTCAGCGTCCTGGATCAGTTTGGCTGCTCAGATAGTTTCCTGGTAAACTGAAAAAGGTCTCTAAAAGAAGCATTTGTTTGTTTGTTTGTTTTTTGTTTTTTAGTCTTTGCTCTCTTTTCTTTTCGCTGATTCGGCTTTACTGAGGGCACTGTGTTTCGCTTTCAAGTATTTTCTTAGTTTTTCTAACACTTGCTTCTCACATTCTGAGGGCAGCATTTAGTTGTTGTTTGTTTTTTTTTTTTTTTTTTTTTGAGAGTCCATCTTTTCCTTGGGATGTGAACCATTTCTTGTTGACGTGTGGTTTTCTGACATGTTTTCACTTTGGCTTTTAGTCTTTAGATGTCCATTCAGCTGCATATACTGTATCTCCGAATGTGTCAAGTTTGTGTTCCAGGTGCTCTAGTTTGTGTTCCAGGTGCTCTCAACAATTCTTATCAATTAATAAACTCCATTCTAATTAATTTTATCGCTAGCCTACTTCTGTTGTCATAGCCTTGTTGACGTAAAGGTAGAGCTGTCCAGCCTGGTAACACAGATTTTCGCCTGTTAACCTTTGACTCCCGCACCTGACCGCCAGCATCCTGCATTATCGACCATGCTAGCAAAGCAAAAACTTAACCCTGAAGAAGCTGGTGGATAGGGTGAAGGAATCAAAGGGTTACGTTTTTGCAGATAGTGTACAGTGTGCGGGAGTCAAAGGGTTAAGAAGGAAATGTACGTTTGACCTCCAGTCCAGCCAGCTATGAATAGAAACATGACCCTAACGTGGTTAAGGTTGGGAAAGATAAAGCCGCGCCGGGAGATTACAGGATAGGCAGTAATCTCATTATATTGGTCTCAAGAATAGTTGTAGTCTCTACCATCTCACTACCAACACACAAACTTTAGGGTTATACGACAACATTTCCAATTCATTTAATCATTCATTTATTTTCAAACACCAAGTTAAGTTTAGGCCTACTATGAACAACACAAAACAAAAACTGTGTCATTGTGGTAAAAAGACGGTCCCGTTGCACGAGCATTATCGCCCTTACACAAAGCGAAACGAAGCCTTGTTTGGGCACTGAAACACGTGCATGAGTTTGTAATGTTAGAGACGGAGCTTGAGGAGAAAATGGAGCTGGATTTCTTAGAGTTGTTCGTGGGTTTCAATACGATAAAAGTCTTACATCCTTAGTTTCTGGGACACCTGGGCCGAGACTCTGAGAGACTCCAAAGATATTGTGCTGAAAGCGACGAACTCGGTGTTGGTACGTCACTAGTAGTAGTACTTAGTAACACATCATCACATGCGACTGTCCGGGGTTGCCTGCACCAAACTCTGATTGACTCTTCGGAAGATGCCGCTGCCCGTTTTTTCTTTCTTTTTTTTTTTTACTTTGATCCGCCGCTGCACAGACAATATCTTTTGCTTTTCAGTTTCAGTTTCTCAAGATCATGATGATGAACTGATGAAGATGACGTCTCCGCGCTCGGAATGAATTCCATAGATATTGCACGAACGGCACAGGTGCCAGTGATGGATAAAAGTCATACTTATACTTTTTAAATACACATTCTGACCAGAGTCAATGGCATCAGACAGTACGCTCACTTTCCAGTTTTTATTTCCGACTATACCATTATATATAAATTATATATAAATGTAGCAGACGAATAAATCACGATGGCGGCCAGAATTTGACGCAGCCAATCAGAGCCTATTTCCTTTGGTGTAGGCTGCTTAGATAGTCGCATATAGTCACTAAAACAGTATCAATATGTGTTCGCTCCCATGGAGTCCATTTAATGTTCTTTTAATGTTATCTGTGTGCATGCATAAGAGAGAGAGAAATAGTTTCTGTCGCTGTCTCTTCTCTGTCTCTGTCTCTGTCTCTCTCTCTCACACACATTCTCTCTTTAGTTACACATTGAATTACTTCTCTCTCTCTCTCTCGCTGTCTCTTTCTCTCTCTCTCTCTCTCTCACACACACACACACACACAGTGTTACAGATAAGGGAGTGAAATAGAGGGGCAAATTGAGGGGGATGAGGTTAGAGGTGCCCACTGTATGTGTGCATGTGTCGATAGACTCACAGAAGTAAAGCATCCATATGGAAAATTAAAACCAAGTAAATGACTTATGAGTAATAGAAAGGTCATAGAAAAGAAAGACAGAGAATAATAACCAGTTTTTACTTATGGAATGATAATGATAGATTAAGCAAGCAAGTACTTGTATTCATTTAGCACATACCTGAGCAGACTCTGCACTATGACAGTATGAGTAAATGAAAATGTCAACAAGATAATTCAAAATACAGTAAGTGTAAAGCTCAGCTAAGACATTTTTGATGTGGGGGGGGGGGGGGGGGGGGAAATTAAATTCAAATTGACTTTATAACAAAACAGTTAGGAGAGAGCATGTATGTACCATAAGCATAACTATTATTGATCTGTTTAGTCTGTTCTTATGCTATTTATAGTCCTTTGTTTTGAGACAGAAGCACACATGATAATGATATAAATTTAGGATACATACATTGCCTCATCTCACAAGAGCCTTAAGTGCTTTTATAAAAGTATGAGGCAGACACAGGTAAAACAAATTACATGTCAACCACTACACTGTGATGAAAACTGATGAACAATAACCAATATAAGACATACAGTCAAGAATGATAAAATGTTTACTTCCATGTATGTCAATTGGTCATGGAATGATGATGAAAAAACAAAAACAAAGAACACCCACACATTTGCACCCACACCCAAAAAATGCATATGCACATGTACTAACATGTATGCTTGAAACATGCACACACTCACTCATTCACTCATTTAAACACTTAGACACATCACACCACACCGCACCACATATACACACATTCACACACACACACTCACACACAGACACGCATACACACACACACACACACATACAACACACACACACACACACATACACACACACACATACACACACACAACCACACACACACACACACACACACACACACACACACACACACACACACACACACACACACACACGTCTAATATCACTTATACTGCAGTTATAGTGAAAAGACGTTAAATCAAGCAACGAAACACACACACACACACACACACACACACACACACCACACACACACACACACACAACACACACACACACACACACACACACACAAGTACATCCTCAAAACATTAATACAAGAGCAGAGGTTTTCTACTATCACATTACCTATTCATTTCACGATTACAATATTATGGGACCACCTTTATTATCTGTACATATTTGTCATCCGAAAGATATAATTTAAAGTGTACATGTAAAATTTGTAAGTTAGCATGGTAATGTGATAAGCAAATTGAACACAGTTGCATTAATCAATTTAATGTAATTCTTTGTTTTACAAACTTTTACAAAACCTGTGTGAACAGTCTTACTTGTTTTCTATAGTGTGTGAAATGAGAACTGTTACAGTGTTAAGTAAATTTGTTATGAAGCTCTCTCCTGCCTTTTTAGTTTAAGGATGGACTCTGAGGCATGATTACCAGTTCCTTATCAATGGGTACTACTGTGTCTGTGGCAGCTTATCGGCTTTGGCTTTTATCATCCTTGACAGTTTGCATGCTCCAACCTCCTCTTCTGCTGCATGGCCCCCAAGGTGGCCGTCCTAGAGGTGGCCATCCCATCTGGCCAACTATGCACCTCTTTTCAAAGATGGATTCTGATGCGTGATTTCCAATTCCTTATCAGTGGGTACTACTGTGTCTGTAGCACTAGCAGCTTATCAGTTTGGCTTTTACTTGCTTGACAGTTTGCATGCTCCAACCTCCTCTTCTGCTGCATGGCCCCCAAGGTTGCCGTCCAAGGGGTGGCCATCCCATCTGGCCAACTATGTTCCTCTTTTCAAGTGGATCCTTGTCTTTGCCTGTGTAGGACATTCACATTCTGTTGCAATTGGTGCTATAACATGTCTCCACAGCCAACCCCTGCAGCCACTTCCCCATCTCTATCAGTCACCACAGCAAGTTGCATAGGCTCTCAAAATGATCAAGTTATGAATTACTGAGAAAATTCCCATTGAAATTTTTGCTGCTCAGAAGACAATCCAGATTTAGCACTTCTGAAGTTCATTGTGATGGTGCAGAGGCATTAGATGAAATAATCTGGACATGAGGTGAGGACAGTGATTGACAGTCGCAACAGTGAAAACAAAAGTTAAATGATCTGAGAAGTTCTTGAGAAAGTGCCGGTTTTAGGCATTTCGTTAGTCCATATGACCTTGACCTTGGTGCAGTGACTGTCAAATCTATGCATTTGTAACTCCTGAGTAATTCATACTTTTGATCCAGATTTGGTAAAGATCCATCGATAAACATTTGAGAAAATCTTGCTAACACATTTTGGTAAAACACACACGCCACACACACACACACACACACACCACACACCACACACACACACACACACACACACACACACGCACTCACGCACGCACGCACGCACGCACGCACGCGCGCGCACACACACACACACACACACACACACACACACACACACACACACACACACACACACACACACACACACACACACACACACACACACACCTCTCTCTTGTCGATAGGAAATAATCTCCATATTTTTAAAGGGGGCATAAGGAAGAAAAAAAAAAAGGGACAAATATGGGTGCTGCATGAACCTTCATGCAACTCACCTCACTCCTTCGATGGGATCAGCAGTAGAAGCCATGCTCAGTGTCACAAGTCTTCTCCTGGTTACATGACTGAGATGTCTGTGAACGACTTCCCCAGACCACAGACATCAGTGATGTTGTTGAGATAGGAGGTGTGCCGTCACGCAACTGGTGTCCATTGAAAAGAGGAAAAAAAGACGGGGAATAATTTGTTTACTAATGAGTGTTATCGCCTTTTGTCAAGTGGAACAAATGCATAAAACTGTCAGTGCCTCACAGTACATGTGGCACTTGTGGCACTAGTCATTGTCTTTGGTTGTAAGCATACAGAGAGAAAATGGATTTACTTGAAGCTGAACGAAGTAGAATTGTATATGAGTATGCGTTAGACCGCAGTCTATTTTCTGTCATGGGTGGCTTTCCTGGACCTGAGACACTGGAAACATGTAAAGACATCATGCTCAGAGCTACCAGTTTTCTGTTGGTATGTGTTTGTAGTAATTAATAATAATAATAATTACAATATTTATATAGCGCAAAATCTTGATAAAATCAAATCTAAGCGCTGAAGCAGACACACACGCAGCACGCAGACGCACGCACGCACAGCACACGCACGCACGCACGCACGCACGCACGCACAACACACACACACACACACACACACACACACACACACACACACACACACACACACACACACACACACGCATGGCTATAAATGGGGAGAAAGAATAAAAGCAAGAATAAAAGCAATGGAAAATTATAGAGAGCATAGCATATACAATTATATATTATAACCATGTGATTCCCTCCGAGCGGAGACAGGCTGCAGGGGGGGGGGGGGGGGGGGGGTTGAGTGAGGTTAGGATTTTATGCGGAGGAGAAAAGGTGAGTTTTGAGAGCGGACTTGAAGGAGACAAAAGTAGGTTGCTGACGGATTGAGAGAGGAAGTTTGTTCCAGGAGAGTGGACCAGAAACAGAGAAGGCTCGTGGACCATAGGTATTGAGCTTAGTGCGTGGAAAGCGAAAAGTCAGAGGATCAGAGGCAGAGCGGAGGGTACGTGAGGGAACATAGATCTCAAGTAGGCTTGACAGGTAATCGGGGGCTGCGTTATTGAGGCTTTTGTAGCACATGGTGTCTAGTTTGTACTGTATGCGCTTTGATACAGGGAGCCAGTGAAGTTGTGCCAGGAGAGGAGATATGTGGTCAGCTTTTTTCTTTTTGAGTACAAGGCGTGCAGCATTGTTTTGAATGCGCTGTAGGATGTGAATGGTGGAGGCAGGAAGACCAGACAGGAGTGAATTGCAATAGTCAATGCGAGACATTATGAAGGAGAGAACGAGTTTTGCAGTTGTTTCGACAGAGAGATACTTCCTGATCAGCCTTATACGATGGAGATGATAGTAGCAGGATCTGGCAGTTTGAGAAACAAAGTTGTTCATGGAGAGGGTAGAGTCAATGCAGACACCAAGGTTTTTAGCTGAATCAGAAATTGGGACTGATGTGTTACATAATGGGAGAGAAAGAGGAGGCAGCTGAGAAAGTTTCTGACGGGTGCCAATGAGGATAGCTTCTGTTTGTCGTCATTAAGCTGAAGTCTATTGTGTGTCATCCAGTTCTTAATGTCCGAGTAACACTCAGTGGTGCGAGTCAACAGGTGCTGTATATTATCAGGTGAGTCACTGTCTTGAAGTTGGGTGTCATCAGCATAGAAGTGGTGTTTTATAGAATGGGAGTTGATGATGGTGGACAGGGGGGAGGTGTGTGTTTGTAGTGTGTACAATGCATGACTCTTGTGTGTGTGTGTGTGTGTGTGTGTGTGTTGTGTGTGTGTTTGTTTGGTGTGTGTGTGTGTGTGTTGTGTGTGTGTTCGTTCATTATTTCTTTTAACGTCTGTTCACATATGTGCTTTAAGATGATTTTGTGTGTGTGTGTGTGTGTGTGTGTGTGTTGTGTGTGTGTGTGTGTGTGTGTGTTTGTGTGTGTTGTGTGGTGTGTGTGTATTGTGATGTGTGGTGTGTGTGTGTGTGTGTGTGTGTGTGTGTGTGTGTGTGTGTGGTGTGAAAGGGGAGACAATGGGAGAGAGAGAGAGGGTGTATAATGTGTACACGCGTGCATGTGTTTACAACAACGAACTGTTGTTTTAACATAATTATATAATTACATAATTATATAATTACATAATTATATACTTTCAGATGAGCCCTCCACAAATTCAGTTTTTTACAAAATCGCCATTGGCCAATACACAAAATCTTTTATTCATGAGCCCATTGTTCATGTTCTGTTGATCAGAAAAGGACAAGCATTATACATATGAATGTGACACTGATGATAATGCTTGTTTTACATATAATGTATGCTTGTTTGCTGAATTATCATTGAACTTGAAATTCCTGCAGGAACTGGTGGATAGGGTGAGGAAGTCAAAGGGTTAAGTTTTTGCAGTTGGTGGATAGAGTACAGGAGTCAATGGGTTAAATATGCTTTTCTCTGCACCAGTCTCTCAGGACTTTCTGTGTTTTATTGCCATGAAGGAATATTCAGGGCAGACCTGTTCCCTGGCCACATGTCATGATGAAAGGTGGAGAAAGCTGAAACAACAGCTTGGGCATTCTCATAGATGTTGACACAAGATTGTCAGTTCTGCTATGAATCTATGTTTCAGACACTTTTCACACTTTCCATGTGTGGCTTAACACTGTCCCATTAGACTGTCCCTGTCCCCTTTCAGTTCAAGCGCTTGGAAGGGATGGTGTGTGAACCCCAAGTGTTTGTATAGAACTCCAAACACTGTTTAATGAAAGTGATCAGCATGCCATCTGGGAAGACATCACAGTTTCCCTGAAAACACTGCACTGTGATTGACTGTCCTTTCACAACAAATTGCATCTGG
Organism: Monoplex corrugatus; assembly: GCA_030674185.1. Taxonomy (NCBI): domain Eukaryota; kingdom Metazoa; phylum Mollusca; class Gastropoda; order Littorinimorpha; family Ranellidae; genus Monoplex; species Monoplex corrugatus. The sequence goes on along the minus strand of JAPXFY010000026.1, from coordinate 12,544,164 downwards.
ACATCAGATTGGTTTGACACAATATGTAGGCGCAGCTGTGTTAAGTTTCTGTTCATGTTGTGTTTGCAGACATATTATTGATACATTCATGATCTGTTTGCAATGATTGGCCATTAGCCTTTTGATTTTTTGACTCGCCATTGGTGATTTATAGACTGGTATTCAGTCACCTAAGCAAAAATTCAGTCAACAGTGCAAGTTTTTTACTTACATTGTAGAGGGCTGTAAGTGTGAATAAACACACATGCTTTGTAGTGTAAGGTTGTATTTTTACATTTTATGATTCACTTTTATTTTGCATTTATGAAAGCACTGCATTTGAACTTGAAGAAAAGCTGTTTGATACTGTTCTTGTTTATTGACACATCTTTGTTTTTGATTTTGAAGATCATTCTCTTTTCCTGTTTTTGCTCTAATATTTGACTGACCTGGGAACGATCATTTCACCAGACGGCAGATGCACATCAGAAATAGCCAGGAGAATCGGCCAAGCCAAAACAGCATTGAAGAAGATGAAAAGCATTCTTACCAACAAATGCCTATCAATAACATCAGGAAGAGAGTTCTTGAATGTTGTATAGAACCAATACTGTTGTACGGTTGTGAGGCGTGTGGACGGTCAACAAGCAAAACCAGAACAAGATTGAGGTAGCCAAGATGTGGTTTCTAAGAAAAATGTTGAGAGTTCCATGGACAGCAAAGAAAACAAACGAAACAGTCTTGATGGAGGCAGACACAAGTAGATCATTGGTAAGGAAGATTAGGAAAAGACAGGCAACATTTATAGGCCATTTTATGAGGAAGGGGGAATTGGAACACCAGGTCACAACGGGAAAGTTGGAGGGAAAGAGAGCACCAGGTAGACCCAGTGAGAAGATGCTAGATGGACTTGCAGACTGGCTGGGGACAAGGAGGGTGGAAGAGATGCTTAAGGCAACAAGTGATAGCAACAGATGGAAGTCCATAATCACCAACGCCATGCGGCAAGGCATCTGATGATGATGATATAGGGTGTTAATGGACATGGTTCCCCTCCCCCCCCCCCCCCCCCAGTATCTATTGAGTAATTCTTTTTTGTGGGATATGCATTTGTTTCACTCTTTTGTAGAGTTTTGTCATATGTTGTTTTCATTCCATCTGAAAATTAAGATTTTCTTTCTTCCTTTCTACTGTCCTTGTACTGTATGTCATTTACAAATTTCTTTCTTTCTTTCTAATGTATTTTGACTGACTTTCAATTTTGTAATCTCAGTTAAAAGGAGATTATATCATGTCAGCTGGAGAGAGGCAGTGTGTCTACCTATGACTATGAGAAAAATGTGTGAACAAGATTTTCTCAGCTTTTTAATGATGGATCTGTACCAGTTTTGGCCATATGTGTGGCTGTTGTGGACTTGAAGGCACCAAGACCAACATCACATGGATCAACTTCCCCATGATGATGCCGGGGGCTCTTTCTGTAAAAACAGTATTCCCACCTGGAGATTCCATGCTAGAAGTTTCCTCTTTTCTGTCAATCTCTTTGTTTCTTCCATGTTCATTTACTTTCTTCGTATCATTTTCTGCCTTGTTGGTCCATTCGCCTGTATGCGTTCGATATGTCTTACATACTTTTTCTTAGGATTGATAATTGGGTACATGTATTAACTGCATTTTTGGCTATAGGGAAATTGCACATATGAAAATAATTTAAGGTAATTTTGGCCTGTTTTTATGTATGATTTAGTGTCCTTCGTTATGTTTGAATGTGTATTCAGGTGTGTTTTTTAAATCCTGTTGTGATAAGCTGTATGAAGTGATCTACACCAGGGACATCTCTTTAGATTATGTACTCGAATGCATTGATGTGTACATATTTCATTTCCTTTTTTCTTTCCTGTTGAAGTACTGTGTATGTTTTGAAATGGCTAATAACCCTGATATGGCTGTGTGCAGTCGGCTGGGCTTTAAATAAAAATAACAATAAGAGTAAAAATAACATAGATCAAAGATGCTTGCAATTTGAACTTTTCAGGAAATGAATGAGAACAGCAATTGCTCAGGAAATTCTGTTGAAGTTGCTAATGCACATCAGGTTTTATCTCAGTTGAAGCTTCTTAAAGGTCACAGTGACTTTTGAAAGCGCAAAATGGATTTATTGAATCATGCTTTCTTCAAAATAAATGATCTGGAATCATTTTTTTTTTCTTTTCTTCCTTTCTTCCTTCGTTTCTTTCTTTCTTTTTCTTTCTTTCTTTCTTTCTTTCTTTCTTTCTTTCTTTCCTTCTTCTTCTTTCTTTCTTTCTTTCTTTCTTTCTTTCTTTTTTTTCTTTCTTTCTTTTTCTTTCTTTCTTTTTTTCTTTCTTTTTTCTTTCTTTTTTTCTTTCTTTTTTTCTTTCTTTTTCTTTCTTTCTTTTTTTCTTTCTTTCTTTTTTTCTTTCTTTCTTTTTTCTTTCTGTTCTTTCTTTCTTTCTTTTTTTTTTTCTTTCTTTCTTTTCTTTCTTTCTTTCTTTCTGTTTTCTTTCTTTCTTTCTTGTTCTTTCTTTCTTTCTTCTTTCTTTCTTTTCTTTCTTTCTTCTACGATCTTTCTTGTTTCTTTTCTGTTACGTGATATTTTCAAACTAATGAAGTGGTTACCAGATCTTCTTCTTTCTGTCTGTCTTTTCTTTTCTTCTCTACATTTTTTAAAAGACTCTAATTGTGAGCCCCATTTAAGATGCAGGTCTTAGTATGAACTGAAAGAACATGATGAATCATCTAGAGTTCACAGATATTTCATGCAGAACACATTGTTTGTCGCACTACCTAGAAGAATACATCATGCTTATTAACTTCATTTACAATGCAGACCACGTCAGAACATAGTTGTTGAAGCGTACATGCAGTTCACAGATCTTGCGCAGACACACAAGAGTGCGTGTGTGCACACTCACACATTTAAACATACTTTTTGTGCAAACGCATACAGAGCGTAGAAGTGTGTACGCATGCATGCACGCATTAATATACAATGCACACAACAGCAGACAGACAGATGCAGACATCTATGCACGCAAGCATGCAAGCGCAAACACACACACAACACACACACCAACACACCAACACACACACACACACACACACACACACACACACACACACACACACACAACACACACACACACACATGCTTACACACACACACACACACACATGCTTACACACACACACACACACACACACAACATAACACACACACACCACACACACACACCACACAACAACAACACACTCTTTGTTAGTTAGAATTTCAGAATCATTAGTTCACAGTCCTGTTAATGCATTACTTTAACTTTATTCGGTTTGTGTTTTAGTGTTACAATTTCCCTTCACGTTGTTGAAGTTAATTGTTAGTGTTAAGTTCTCGTTCCATTTTTCTGTTCCCCCACCTACTAATATCTTTTTCCTCTGTCTTCCCTCTGCCCCAATCCAACCCGTCCAACTATCGTTCTACATTTCATTTTGTTCATTTATTTTATTCCCCCCTCCCCCCTCCCCCGTCTAATATCACTTATAGTGAAAAGACGTTAAATCAAAGAATGAACGAACACACACACACACACATACAGTGATACACACACACACACACGCTTACACACACACACACACACACACACACACACACACACACACACACACACACACACACACACACACACACACACACACACACAACACACACACACAACACACACACACACACACACACACACACACACACACACACACACACACAACACACACACACATTTTCCAAGTCTGTTATTCTTGTTTTCACATCTTTGGTACAGGAGCCATCATTTGCGTTTACAGATCCTAGAGACTTGAAATATTGGACATTTTCTACGTCTGTTTTATTTATTTGAATGTTTGGATGCTCCTGGCCTTCTTTTCTTGCTATGTGCATGAATTTGTTTGATTTTTGTTTTTGGTTTTGTTTTTGTTTTTAGCATTCAGTTTCAATCCTGCCTGCAACCTGCTGCATCTTCTCTGTAAAGAATTCTCTTCATGCTTGTGATATTATCTGCCATAAATGCAGTATCGTCCACATATAATCTTATCTGCCATAAATGCAGTATCATCCACATATAATCTTATCTGCCATAAATGCAGTATCGTCCACATATAATCTTATCTGCCATAAATGCAGTATCATCCAATATAATCTTATCTGCCATAAATGCAGTATCGTCCACATATAATCTTATCTGCCATAAATGCAGTATCGTCCACATATAATCTTATCTGCCATAAATGCAGTATCGTCCACATATAATCTTATCTGCCATAAATGCAGTATCGTCCACATATAATCTTATCTGCCATAAATGCAGTATCGTCCACATATAATCTCAGGTTGGTGATGTTTCTTCCTCCAATGTACAGAAGATGGGGCAGGGGAAAAAACATCAATGAGAAGAAGAAAAAAAGTAAGAAAAGGAAAAAACAAACAAACAAAGAAACGGAAATAATAGGAGCCTGAGATAATGTATCTTTTTCTTTGTTGTGCATGAAGAATGAAGACTCGGGCATCACCTCAACAATGGGCTATGGGTCTGGCATGGGTGACTTGGGGTATCGTGAGCAGCTGGCTGAGTTTCTGACACAGCAGTATGGAGATAAGGTGGACAGGTAATCTCATGTACATGTATAACACCTGGCTCTTACTTTCTCTGTTTGCATGTGCATTTGTGAGAGAGAGGGACAGAGAGAGAGAAAGAGAGAGAGAGAGAGTATGTGTGTGTGTGTGTGTGAAGAGAAAGAGAGAGAGAGAGAGTGTGTGTGTGAGAGAGAGAGAGACAGAGAGAGAATGTATGTGTGTATGTGTGTGTATGTATTTGTGTGTGTGTGTGTGAGAGAGAGAGAGAGAGAGAGAGAGAGAGAGTGTGTATGTATATATATATATATATATATATATATATATTATATATATGTGTGTGTGTGTTATATATATATATATATATATATATATATATATATATATATATATATATATATATATATTATGTTGTATTATATATATATATATATATATATATATATATATATATATATATATATATATATGTGTGTGTGTGTGTGTGTGTGTGTGTGTGTGTGTGTGTGTGTGTGTGTGTTTAGTGGTGTGTGTGTGTGTGTGTGTGTGTATTTCTTGGCAGAATTTCTGACTGTACAGCAGTATAGAGACAAAATGGACTGATAGTCTTTTACTGTTTCTATATAAATCTTTTCATGCTCTCTTTCTCTGTGTTTGTGTGTGAGTGTATGTGTGTGAATTCACAATTCAGAGAGAGAGAGAGAGAGAGAGTGTGTGTGTATGTTTGTGCATGAGTGAGAGTGTGTGTGTGTGTGTGTGTGAAAGAGAGAGAGAGGGAGAGAGAGAGAGAGAGAGAGAGAGAGAGAGAGAGAGAGAGAGAGAGAGAGAGAGAGAGAGAGAGAGAGAGAGAAGATGGTTGAATTTCTTGTACAATATAATAGTATGGAGACAAGGTGGGCAGACAGGTAATCTTTGTAAATCTCTAGATTCAGCAGTTCTGTCTGGGCAGACCAACCATCTCCTGTATGAACAACATCAGCAACATCAGCAGATCAACGGCCTAGGAAATAGCACAGAGAAGTCAAGAAGACAAGAGTTAATATAGGAGAGTCGTTGTGATGTGTGCTGCTGCAGCTGCTACCATCAAACTCGATGGTGTTGACGGGTGACATGTGAGATTCATGTCCTGTTCTGTGTGTGGCGATGAAAGAGGAAACTTCTGTCAGTCTGGTTTTCTGGATTGTGGGAAGGCAGGGTATGTGTTCCACAGACCAAAATAACCAGTTGGTGAAAACGAGAGAGAGTTTAGTGTGACTGAGTGCGGCTGCCTAATGGATGGGTGAGCAGTTGCGTGGCCTTGTTTAAAACCCTTTGACTCCTGCACCCAAACCACCAACTGCAAAAACTTACCCCTTTGAACCCCTCATTCTATCCATCAGCTCACTGCAGGAAGCTGGTGGATAGGGTGAGGGAATCAAAGGGTTAAGGTTTTAGTTTGCTTGCAATGTTGTCAGTGCAGGATGCTGGTAGACAGGATGCAGGAGTCAAAGGGTTAAACACACTGCCCAGATGTCCTCCCAGTCCTTCCAGATGTAAATGAGTATATAGTAATCTTTAAGAAAAGGCAGATAAAGCAGCAAGGGGGAGCCTCAAGAAGGAATAGGTTCCATATCCATATATTTTCTGGCTCTGCACAACATCACTTCATTATTGCTTCCAGATGTTATGCTTGGTTTTATTCCTTTTGTTTTGTTAAACCTGCAAAGTCTTAATGCTGTCACTTGCCAGCTGCAAAGTCAGTCTTGTTGACAAATCTTTGTTGTTGACAGTTGATAGCAGCAAGACAGTAACTGGCGGATGACAGCAACAAGACTGCAGCTGGCATATGTCAGTGAAAAGACTACAACTGGCAAATAACAAGTCTGTAACTGGCAAATTACAATAATGAGACCTCAACTGGAAATGACAGTGACATGACTGTAACAGGCAAATGACAGCAGCAAGACTGTAACAGGCAAATGACAGCAACAAGACTTCAACAGGCAAATGACAGCAACAAGACTGTAACAGGCAAATGACAGCAACAAGACTTCAACAGGCAAATGACAGCAACAAGACTTCAACAGGCAAATGACAGCAACAAGACTTTAACAGGCAAATGACAGCAACAAGACTTTAACAGGCAAATGACAGCAACAAGGCTGTAACAGGAAAATGACAGCAACAAGGCTGTAACAGGCAAATGACAGCAACGTAACAGGCAAATGACAGCAACAAGACTGTAACAGGCAAATGACAGCAACAAGACTGTAACAGGCAAATGACAGCAACAAGACTGTAACAGGCAAATGACAACAACAAGACTGTAACAGGCAAATGACAGCAACAAGGCTGTAACAGGCAAATGACAGCAATAAGACTGTAACAGGCAAATAACAACAACAAGACTGTAACAGGCAAATGACAACAACAAGACTGTAACAGGCAAATGACAACAACAAGACTGTAACAGGCAAATGACAGCAACAAGACTGTAACAGGCAAATGACAACAACAAGACTGTAACAGGCAATTGACAGCATCAAGACTGTAACAGGCAAATGACAGCAATAAGACTGTAACAAGCAAATGACAACAACAAGACTGTAACAGGCAAATGACAGCAACAAGACTGTAACAGGCAAATGACAGCAAGAAGACTGTAACAGGCAAATGACAGCAACAAGACTGTAACAGGCAAATGACAGCAACAAGACTGTAACAGGCAAACGACAGCAACAAGACTGTAACAGGCAAATGACAGCAATAAGACTGTAACAGGGAAATGACAGCAACAAGACTGTAACAGGCAAATGACAGCAACAAGACTGTAACAGGCAAATGACAGCAATACGACTGTAACAGGCAAACGACAGCAACAAGACTATAACAGGCAAATGACAGCAACAAGACTGTAACAGTCAACGGACAGCAATACGACTGTAACAGGCAAATGACAGCAACAAGACTGTAACAGGCAAATAACAGCAACAAGACTGTAACAGGCAAATGACAGCAACAAGACTGTAACAGGTAAATGACAACAACAAGACTGTAACAGGCAAATGACAACAACAAGACTGTAACAGGCAAATGACAGCAATACGACTGTAACAGGCAAATGACAGCAACAAGACTGTTACAGGCAAACGACAGCAACAAGACTGAAGCTGATAAATGATAGCAGTAAGACTACAGCTGGCAAACAGCAAGAACATTTTAAGGTAGAAAAAAAACATTGGACAACTTCTTGTTCCTATTATCATTTATTACTTATATTTTCATGGACAGCTCCAATCTGATGGTGACGGGCGGGGCCAGCCAGGGTCTGCACATGATTGCCACCATTCTCCTGTCGTCCAGCTCTGTGGTGTTCATGGAGGACCCCTCCTACTTCGCTGCCTACAGGATGCTGAAGGATGACTTGAATCTGAAGCTGGTACCAGGTCAGCACGTTTTTGTTTGTTTGTGTTTATGCTGGCCCACCTTCTGTACCACTTTGTGTTACTGCGTAATGTTCTCACTTTGGCTTCCAACACACGTGTGATCCCACCATGACACAAGTCACCACCTTTAACTCAGTCGAGTCGCAGTCTTCAGGGTCATTCTGCCCCCTCAATTCGGAGGATTTTTAACACATTTTAAAAAAATATAAAAAACAACCAAATAAAGTAGACAAACAAAGTAAAGTGATACAGAAAGACCAGGATTAGATCTTTACAAATAATCTTACTTTATTTATGGTATTCCGTGTACTTGTAAATGATGAGGTATCCAAATAGGTATCCAAAGGGGGGTAATTTTTTTGTTTTAATGGATATGAACACACACTGTGAAACAGTTTTAGATGAAGTCCAGATCATGATTTCCATGCCATGGATGTTTCAAATCACAAGATTACTGGTAATTGTCACTTTTTGCGTATAGTTGCTCCAGAGCACAAAATATTTACAGAATTGTGAGGTTCGACTTGCTTTCCTTGACGCCATTTGCGAAATTCGCATGTCGCGGGTAGCGATGAAAAAAGGCTACTGTTGTCTTTGTTTCACATTGCCACAAACGGTCTAAGGTAAATAAATGCTGTAAACATACCCTAGTTTTGGTTCCCAGTGAGTTTTCCCTATAACTGACGCTTCTGACGTAAAAAAAAACAACAAATGTCCGCCGTCGTTAAATCGACGTCGCGTATCTAAGTAGTAAACGGAAGTGACGGAGATTTTCTTCCGGCACGAAGCAATTGAGTTAAGAGTGGGGCCTAAAGGGAGAGAAATCTGTGGTGTCATTTCTCACAGTAAACTGAACTTTTTTTGTATCGTCCCCCTTGGTTCAGTTTGTAGAGCTTTTGGACTTGAGGGTCTCCTCTGGTTCAATGCTTCTCTTAGCCATGTTTTTAACTATATATGATGAATAATGTATTGACATGATGTACATGAGGTGGTGATATTAATGTGTGTGTGTGTGTGTGTGTGTGTGTGTGTGTGTGTGTGTGTGTGTGTGTGTGTGTTGATATACATGAGTGTGTGTTCATGTACCTGTATCTGCATAATTGTGTGTGTGAATTTGTGTATGTTAACATTTCTTTTTTACCAATGGACATGTATATGAAGTTCACTTTTATCACTTCATTACCATTGTATTATTACAGTTCATTTCATCAGAACAATAGAGGGTTAATTTCATCAGAACAACTGGGGTTAATGTACAATTGCTTTACATATGTCTGTTTCTCTTGCTTTTGTGAAGTGTTTAGGGCTCTTGTGAGATGAGGTGCATTACAGATAGGCCCATTCATTTTTATAACTATTATTAGACTACAGAATGAAAATTTAGTTATTGCCTATGTAAATGTTGTGGTTTGTTCTTTGACCATGCATCAGTCATGTTCATAGTACTGGCTCCTTCCCCCCCCCCCCCCCTTCCATCCTGAAGTGGGAATGACAGGGCTCTGTCAGTATAAATAATATCCCTATCTTCTTGAAATTCTGTGCTAGAAATTTCCTCTTTTCTATCAATCTTTGTTTCTGCCTTTTTCCTTTGGTTTCTGTCATTCCTTTGTATCATTTTCTGCCTTGCTGGTCCATTCACTTGTATGTTTTCAGTAAAGTCTTACATATTTTCTCTTAGGATTGATCATTGGGTACATGTTTGAAGTGCATTTTTGGCTCTAGGGTAATGTGATAGGCAAAAGCAATTTTAGGTAATAAGTTATTTAGGCCCATTTTTATATATGTTTTAGTGTCTTTAGTTATGTTCAAATTTGTTCTCAGGTAAGTTTTTTAAATCCCCTGTGCGATGAATTGGAGTGGTCAGTACCAGGGGCATCTTCTTAGATTATGTGTGCAAATGCATTGATATGTATAATCAATTTTCTTTTCCTTTTCTTTTTCCTGTTGAAGAATTGTGTATGTTTTGAATGGTTATAGCCCTGATATGGCTGTACGTAGTTGGCAGGGCTTTAACTCACTCGGTACGGAGAGTTTTTCCCCTTGCGTTTCCCCAGGGACGGCCCATTTTGAAGGGTTAGGAAAAAAAATCACAAAAAATACAAAACATAAAGGAACAAAATGAAACTTTCAGATCTGAATATTTACATGTTGGGTTAGTTCATGCCAAAATATTGAAGTTCTTCCTTGAATTTTTCTTCTTCATGTGCCACGTTGAAAATACCCCAAATTTTGTGGTCAGGATGACCGTACAGTTACACACTTTGATCAGCTCCATGAACACACAGTCAAAGGTGAGAAGGTCTTTGTATGCACAAAACAACATGAATAAAGTAGACTTTGCTCAGGGTAAAAAAAAAAAGAATATTAGTGATATTATATGAATAAATGTTACAAATTGTTACACAGGGGAGTTATGGGGGCGTGGCACTCAGATGAGACATGCAGGCCACAAGAGCCAGAGAAGGAGGCAAAGTGGGCGAAAAACTAAAATCTTCGTGCCAGTCATGCATAGGAAAGTGAATGAAACCTCCATCAGACATGTGACTCACTGTACTGGTACTTGGCTCGCTGACTGCTCGCCTCTCATGACGTGTACGCCCACCTCCCTCCCACTTCACCGTCGTCTGAAACTGGGTCACTGTCAGTACCTTCTTGCTGGCATCTTCCATCACTTGATACACTTTCATCATTATCTTCAGCATACTCCTCGATGTCCAATCCTTCAGTTTGAAGCTCTTCAATCACTTCAGCAGCAGTAAAACGCTGCCGTCGAGATCTACTTTGTTCGAAAACTCATACTCGCCTGCAACGCCATTTTCGACACGAATGCAGATTACCAGTCGTTGTGGGGTGCCGAAGTCAATCGTTTCCTGACGAGTGTATGGCTACGGAATCTCACGAAGCAACTTTTCCCTTGACCCTTGACACGTTTGCAGTGACCAGTGTGGCTATGGTAGGCGTGCAAGGTCTAAAGGGGAGCGTCGAAAAATTTTTAATTATCGAAACTGCTATAGCGTTCCGTCGTACGCAACTGTGCCTTTCACCACAACCGCTATAACGTTCCGTCGTACCGAGTGAGTTAAACAAAATAACCTAACGGGTGCTGGTTCCGTGATGGATATAGAATGCATGTCTTTTCCTCCTTTGTTTCCAGGCTTTGCTTGTACATACGATTTTGTGTTGGCTTACCAAGACTTCAAGATGTTTTTTGTTCTTTATTGTGAATGGTAGGTCTGCGTGTTCTTTACTGGGTGCACAGTAAAGCAAAATAGTTCAAAAGAGCGGCGAATCCCACTTAAAGAAGTTCCAAGCTACAGTTCCATATGATGATTATTATGCCATTTAGGGTAATGGCTGTGTTAATGGCATATTTGTGTTTTATTTGATCATATTTCTTTCGGGTTCCAGCGTTTTGTTGTCGTCGTTGTATTTGTACTTAAATATGATGATGTGGCATAAATGAGATGATGATAAACCGTTAAATAATTGGAAGCGAATGATATATAAAAAGAACATGTCGAATGTCGTTCATTCAGTGCCATGTGACGAGGAAGGAATGGACACAGATGCTCTGGAACGTCTTTTGACAGAACATCAACCCAACTCCAAAGAGAAAAGGACACGGCCATTTTGGGGCATGGTCTACACCATACCTGTCTACAACAACCCTACAGGACGATGCTACTCACCTGGTCAGTGTCTGTCTGTTTTTATATTTCAGTAGGACTTTTTTCTCTCTTTCGAAAGGATTAAATGTTGGTTTAGTCTACTGAGAACTTCCAGTTGAAAAAAAAGGAGATATCTATTTTAGGTATGAGAATTTTCCTTTTAATTGGGTGTTAACCTCAGTTGTGAACCTGGAGAGAACTTCCAACTGAAAAAAAGGTGATGTCATTTAGGTATGAGAATTTTTTTTCCTTTTAATTGGGTGCCCCCCATGGGAGTGGCAGGGGTTCTTTTAGTATAAATAGTATCCCCACCTTCTGGGACTTCTGTGCTAGGAATTTCGTCTTTTTCTGTCATTCTCTTTTGTTTCTGCCTTGTTCCTTTGCTTCCTGTCATTTCTTTCTATCATTTTGTACCTTGCTGGTCCATTCACCTGTATGTGTTTGATAAAGTCTTACGTATTTCTGTTAGGATCGATAATTGGGTACATGTATTAAGTGCATTTTGACTCAAGGGAAATGAGATGTGAAAGCAGTTTTTTTTCTAATTTAGGCCTGTTTTTGTATATATGCTTTAATGTCCTTAGTTATGCTTAAGTTTGTATTCAGGTATGTTTTTGAAGCTCTTGTGTGATAAATTGGATGGAATGGTCAACGCCAGGGGCATCTCCGTGGATTGTGTGCGCGAATGCATTGATCATCATCATCATCAGGTGCCCTGCTGCATGGCGTTGGCGACCATGGACTTCCAACCATCTCTATCTTTCGTTGCCCCCAGCATCTCCCCCACCCTCCTCATCCCCAGCCACTCTGCAAGTCCGTCCAGCATTCTCTCCCTGGGTCTACCTGGTGCTCTTTTTCCCTCCAGCTTTCCCGCTGTGACCAGGTGCTCCAAATCCCCCTTCCTGATAAAATGGTGTATAAATGTTGCTTGTCTTTTCCTAATCTTCCTTATGAGTGATCTACTTGTGTCTGCCTCCATCAAGACTGTCTCGTTTGTTTTCTTTGCTGTCCATGGAACTTTCAACATTCTTCTGAGAAACCACATCTCGGCTGCCTCAATCTTGCTCTGGCTTTGCTTGCTGACTGTCCACGCCTCGCATCTGTACAACAGTATTGGTTCTATATAACATTCAAGGACTCTCTTTCTGATGTTAATTGATAGGCATTTGTGTACTTAATTTTCTTTTCCTTTTCTTCCTGTTGAAGTATTGTGTATGTTTTGAAATGTTTGTAGCCCTGATATGGCTCTACGCAGTCAACTGGGCTTTAAACAGAAATAACAGATAACAGATAACCTCAGTTGTGAACCTGGAAAGCAGATTCTTTTCTGTTTCTGTATACAGTACAGTTTCATCTTTCTTTTGACAGAGATGAGTTAGCTGAAAATTTGACCCTGTCTTGTTCTGTCCTGTCCTGTCCTGTCCTGTCTTGTCTTGTGTGTGTGTATGTGTGTGTGTGTGTGTGTGTGTGTGTGTGTGTGTGTGTGTGTGTGTGTGTGTGTGTGTGTGTGTGTGTGTGTGTGTGTGTGTGTGTGTGATGTAATCAAACAAGCATTCTGATTCTGTTTATCAGGGCTTAAAACGTTCCACGTCAGGGCGGAATTCCGCGATTTCGGTTTGTAAAAAAAAAAAAAAAGGCATCCGTGATCGGCTTGCAAGCATTCATAGCAACG
>JAPXFY010000026.1:12500784-12525784 GCA_030674185.1 Monoplex corrugatus | reverse complement strand
GCTTCGTACAGTGTGAGAAAAGGACTGAAAACCAGTCCCTTTACCAAAAACAAAACATAAAAATACTGTAGACAATTACCGGCCGATATCACTGTTATCAGTGATCTCTTAAACCGATTGAAAGACATGTTCACAAACGCTTGATGAAATTCATGGCAGACCATTTATTATTTTGCCCACTTCAATCAGGATTCTGTCAGTGTTGTTTATGAAACACTGCTATGGGTTACCAGTCATAAATGATACACGTTTATCGGGGGTTGTCTTTTTAGGTTTTGACAGAAAGCATTTGATCTCATAGACCATAAAACCTTTCTGTCGGAACTTATTGTCTGTGTAAATAAGCCCCATATTCTTCCTTTCTTCCAGTCATACCTTAACCCTTTGACTCCCGCACCCTGCCCACCATCGTCCTGCATTGCCAACTGTGCTAGCAAAGCAGAAATTTAATGTTTTGATTCCCCCACCCTTCCTGCAGGAAGCTGGTGGATAGGGTGAGGGAGTCAAGGGGTTAAGATTTTTCAGTTGGTGATTATGGTGCGAGAGCCAAAGGGTTTGGGAAAGGGTGTAATATGTATATTCTCATAGTAGATTCTCTTCTGAAGGAAGGGTATTGATTGTTGTACTCAGGCAATCCAAATGTCCGCGAATTCGCGGATATCCGACGAAAGGGAAGTATTTGCATGTTTTGTTCATTGTTAACATGCTTGCGCCCCCTTTTTTTTCTTTCATTGAAATACTTGATTTATCTTTCACCAGAGGGGTTAAATCTCCATTTACTAGACTAAAATGCTTCAGCATCTGGGGCACGCTCCAGACCCTACAGGCTTGCCTGACCCGGCATTTTTTTTTCCTTGAAACACATTGCTGTTTGAATGGATTGCCTGTGTACTACAAGGTTCCATCCTTGACCCTATCTTATTCTGTATCCCATCAATAACTTACTCTTTCACATAACACAAACTTTGTTGAATGTCATATGGTTGCTGACGACACTATTCTAAACACGTATGGGAAACATATTTCTAATATCCAAGAAAAACATTACAACCATGTATAAACCAAGTATTAGTATGGTGTAATGCAAATCGTGTGCAGATCAATCCTACAAAAACAAAATCATGGTGATAACAACTCGCCAAAAAACCCACTCTCAAAACTCCCTTTTCAGTTTACTTTAGATGGTATAGATATAGAGCAAGTTTCTGAGCGCTGTATACTTGGTGTACCATCATCATCATCAGGTGCCTTGCCGCATGGCGTTGGTGATCATGGACTTCCATCTGTCTCTATCTCTTGTTGCCTCAAGCATCTCTTCCACCCTCTTTGTCCCCAGCCACTCTGCAAGTCCGTCCAGTATCTTCTCCCTGGGTCTACCTGGTGCTCTCTTTCCCTCCAGCTTTCCCGTTGTGACCAGGTGCTCCAATTCCCCTGTCCTCATAAGATGGCCTATAAATGTTGCCTGTCTTTTCCTAATCTTCCTTATGAATGATTTTCTTGTGTTTGCTTCTTGGTGTATACATAGTCAAAAAAGTACATGCGAAGTCCACATTGATCATCTCAGTAAAACTCTTTTTGAAGAATCTATTTCTTTTTGATAAACTCTAGAAGTTTATCAGGAAAGAGAGCACCAGATAGACCCAGGGAGAAAATGCTAGTCGGACTTGCGGAGTGGCTGAAGACGAGGAGGGTGGAGGAGATGCTTGGGGCAACAAGAGATAGAGACAGATGGAAGTCCATGATCGCCAACGCCATGCGGCAGGGCACCTGATGATGATGATGAGAAGTTTATCAACACTGAAGCAAAAGAGCTATTTTACATGGCCCATGTCAAACGCAGTATTGACATGCGTCATTGACATGGGATGGTTGCAGTGAAGCTCTGTTGAAGAAAATTAATTCCCTGCACAGAAGAGCAGGGAAATTTCTGGTGACTGACAGTTCCTTAATTACAGACACCCCCCCCCCCCCCCCAAAAAAAAAAAAAAGGCAGAAATTTTATCATTCGAAAACCAACTAAAATACAACAGAAGCACACAAATGTTCAAAATTGTGCACAGATCAGCCCAAAAATATTTGACATAATAATAATAATAATTATAATAATTACAATATTTATATAGCGCAAAATATTGATAAAATCAAATCTAAGCGCTGAACAGACACAACGCACGCATGCATACACACGCATACACACGCACACACATGCACATGCATGCACGCACGCACGCACGCACGCACGCACGCACGCACACACACACACACACACACACACACACACACACATATGCATGGCTATAAATGTGGAGAAAGAATAAAAGCAATGGAAAATTATAGAGAGCATATAACAGAACTATTTGTGTTTTTTAAGTACAACAGAAGCACACAAATGTTAACATTGTGCACAGATCAGCCCCAAAAATAGTAATACAACTACTAGCAGTAGTATCATTTCATTGTTGTTGCTCTTGTTGTTATTGTTGAGGCTTGTTATGTATTTTCACATGTGTGCTTTTTGTCTCTCATGTTTTTGTAAAGCTCATGATCTGTTGGCGTATATGTAAATTCAATATTTTAACCCTTTGACTCCTGCACCCTATCCACCAACAGCAAATCAACCCTCTGACTCCCTCACGCTAACCACCAGCTTCCTGCGGGAAGTTGGTGAATAGGGTGAGGGAGTCAGAGGGTAAAGTTTTTGCTTTGCTAGCATGGCTGACAATCCAGGTTGCTGTTGGACAGGGTGCAGGAGTCAAAGGGTTAACAGAACTCATGACTTCTTTATTATGTTTTTTATGCTTATAGTTTGTGTGTAGAGTTATAGGGACCAGCTGTAAGACAGGTTCAGTGGGACCTAATGCTACTATCCTTGAATAATGAAGTGTTCTGAAGTCTGTCTGCCTGTCTGTCTGTCTCTGTCTGTCTGTCACTCATTCTGTCTCTCTCTTTGTCTCTGTCTCTCTCTCTCTTTGTCTCTGTCTCTCTCTCTGTCTGTCTGTCTCTTTCTCACTGTCTCTGTCTTTCTCTCTCTCTCTCTCTCTCTCTTTGTCTCTCTCTATCTCTGTCTCTTTTTGCCTCTGTCTGTCTGTCTCTCTGTCTATCTGTCTCTGTCTGTCTGTCTCTGTGTGTCTGTCTCTGTCTCTGTGTGTGTGTCTGTCTGTCTGTCTCTCAGCTGTTCTCCGGATGGATCTTTACAAATTTGGGTCAAGTGTGTATACAGACCATTGAAGAGTCAGAAATGCACAAATTTGGAGGAGAAGGTGTCAAGTAGTGAAGGTCACATGGACTAGAAACAATGTCTAAAAATCATCATTTTTTAAAGCAGGAACTTTAGACAGTGTTTACAATCTGTTTTCATTGTTACGACAATCTACCATTGTCCAGATTGCACATCAAGTTTTTATTTCAGCTGAAATTCTTCAAGATCTCGGTGATGTTGAGAAGTAAAAAACAAAACAAAAAAAACTAACTTCTGTAAAATCTACTTTCTGTAAAAGTTATTTTTGTATGAAAAGGACAGTAGTTAAAATGGTTTGTTTATCTTGTTTGTTTTTTTTTATTTGTTGATTGTGTGAATAGTGACAATAGTTTGTTTGTCTTTATTTTTTAATTATGTTGCTACGTTATGTAGAGCAGAGACTGGTAATGACAGTAATTACACTAATACCAAATGAAAGAAACGTGCATGTGTACACGCGCTCACACATACACACTCATTTGCAACCTCAAGTCTCTCACACACCTCATGGTTCAGTCTGTCGCCCTCTCTTATTCACTCATAAGGGACGATTTTTGGAGACAGTTTAATCCGTCACATTGCATTCGCACATAGTTGTCAATTGAAAAATAAATAGAACTGTAAAGTATGCTACATTATGATAAAGTTTAGGCTTGTGTTACTGAGATTTGTGTACATTGTTATCGCTATAGACTACATGACATTTATGATCTTGTTTGTCCGTTGTGTAGAAAGGCAAGAGAAATTAGAATTCATTTTGAGAGTGTATGTTCGTTTGTTATTTCTTGCTTTTAGACGAAAAATAAACAAATAAATATATAATTAATTAAACAAACAAACGTTGTGTAGAAAGGCAAGTGAAAATAGAATTCATTTGTGGAGACGGTTCAGCCGCCTAGCAGGCACGGCCACCTTTCTCTCGTGTTTGTGGCGTTATTCTCTGTCTACAGTAGGTGTTCGACTGAATGATTTGTTGTGGTGTTGTGGGAAGTGTTGATGAAGATGTGGTCAGCAAGAGATGTCGACATGCCACCTTACTTCAAGGTTCTGTTTATTTTCTTGTTTCTACGTCTGGCCTTAGTCAGCTATTTTAAACGCCCGCCATGTTCTTCGCTATTCCACGTGCACGTGCACTCACTTCAACCCAGTTCGGCGCATGCTGCTGCCTTCGCTGTCCGTGGTAAGCCTAACGTAACTTTCTCATACCCCCTACTTCCATCCACCCACCCCCCTCACTTCCCCTACCCTCCAGCGGCGTGTGAGATCTTGACCTTTGACCCCAGCCAGCCGACACGTTACACACGAGCGCAGTTGCTAGCGGGCTAAAACCACAGGCGCCCGACTCGATGTCTCTGTTATTGCCCGACTGAAAGAACTGTCGATAGGGGTAAATCTTCCCCGCAAACGCTCGTGTCGTGGGGGCACGAGGAAGCGTCGCAGGATTCAGGCTGTCTGCGGCATACCTGATAGGGATCCGGCTGCTCATGGACCTGTACCGCCCTCCATCCTGTCTGACATCACCTCACTGCCTCCACGACCCCAGGGCGCCAACTTCTCCAACCTAATCACCGTTCCTCTTCAAGAAGCAAAAACAATTCCCAATCAGCTGTGCATGGGTGTTTTCAATGCGCAGTCTGTAGGCCCTTCTGTCAAACGTTCGGCCATTCGTGACTTTATTCACGAGCACGACATTGATGTCCTCTTCCTTACGGAAACCTGGCTTCGTAAGACTGGCGACGAAGCAAAGCTCAACGACCTGACTCCACCAGGCTACAAACTGCTCTCCTTCCCGAGACAACACACAACCAAGATCAAGCGTGGTGGCGGCCTTGCTGTCATCATCAAAGACCATCTTGCTGAGAATTGTTTCAGTGTGTCTAATTTTCCTTTTAATCATGTGTCTTTTGAACTGGCCCAGCTAACACTAACAGTAAACGAACAACGTGTAAGCTTCTTCCTTGTGTACAGGATTCCACCAAACCAGAAAAATGAACTCACGACGCCTCTGTTCTTTACTGAACTTACCGGTTTCCTTGATTTTTGTTTACAATGCCCAAACAAACTTGTGATTTCTGGCGACTTTAATTTTCATGTTGATGACACTACTAACACAAATGCTTTGAAGTTGATAGAACAATTTGAAATGTTTAATCTGATACAGACAGTCACCGAACCAACTCAGAAGTGTGGACATATTCTTGACCTAGTTATACATAGAAATGATGACGATATCATTCATTCCACCAATGTGTGTCATGATCTTGCTTCTGATCATTTCGCCATTTTGTGCCATCTATCTACACCTAAACTTAAACGTCCTCCGAAATATGTTTCCACTCGTTCCATCGGAAAAATTGATCACGATAAACTTGCACACGACATCGCGCAGTTCTTAACACCAAATCTGTCAATCTCAGAATTAAACTCAAATCTTTCATCTATTTTTGACAAGCATGCGCCTATGCGACAGATGAAAGTTCGCGATGGAAAACCAAGCCACTGGTACAACGCTGTCTCTGGTCCACTTCGCGAAGCTAAAACCGCACGCAGACGTGCAGAGCGTGAGTGGAAAAAAACAAAGCTCACTGTTCACAAACAAATCTACGATGCTGCGAAGCGCAATGTCACGGACATAGTGCACACTGCAAAAACGACCTTCTATTCGTCGCTAGTGTCAGGTTCTCGCACATGCAAGCAGCTCTTCCAAAATATGTCACACCTTCTTGGTAAAAATAAGTCCGTTTCACTTACCTTCTGTCTCAGATATAAAGCTCCTTCCGAATATGTTTGCCGAATTTTTCAGCAACAAGATTGCAACCATTCGAAACAACTTCCCGTCAACATTACAGTCTCATAACATCAGCCCGCCCTTCTCTAGCACCCCTTTGTCTGCTTTTGTTCCCGTTAGTGAAGATCTAGTGAGAAAAACGATCATGCAGACAACTCCAAAGACTTGTGAACTAGATCCAATGCCCACCAAATTTCTAATTCAGCATATAGACCTTCTTCTGCCTAGCATTACTCATATCATGAACGAATCACTCATTTCCGGCGTCTTTCCAACTGAATTTAAAACAGCCGTGTTAAAACCCCTTCTGAAAAAATCAAATCTGGACCCCAACGAGTTGAAAAATTACAGACCCATCTCCAACCTTCCATACCTCTCTAAACTTCTTGAACGACTTGTGCTTCGCCAGCTTTTCTCCCATTTGACCTCTCATTCACTTCTCAGCGATCACCAGTCTGCTTACAGGCCTGGCCATTCTACAGAAACTGTTCTTTTACGCATTGTAAATGATCTTTTGAATGCTATTGACCAAGACAAAATATCTGTTCTTCTACTTTTGGACCTTTCTGCTGCCTTTGACACAATAGATCATGACATCCTTCTCTCACGCCTGAATACAACATTTGGAATTACAAATATCGTGCTCAACTGGTTTCGATCATATCTCTCTGACAGAAAGCAAATTGTTCTAGTAGACGGAAATAGATCCTCTGAATCTACTCTCACTTTCGGCGTTCCTCAGGGCTCTGTTCTGGGCCCTGTTCTTTTCATACTCTACACCACTCCACTCACTCATCTCATTGATACTCATTCCATTCGTCATGAAATGTATGCTGATGATACTCAACTGGAACATTCTGACACGCTTTCAAACTACGATAATCTTATTCAATCTCTCCAAGATAGTGTCACAGAAGTTAAAAATTGGATGACCGAAAACAAACTGAAACTAAATGATGACAAGACTGAAGCTCTTAGACTCCTTCCTCCATCAGTTGATGCCACTTCCCTACCTCCTACTTTTGACCTAGGAAATACGCCCGTCTCATTTTCAGACAATGTACGTGACCTTGGCTTTTTCCTTGATAAAGAGATGTCCATGAAACATCATATCAGTAAAACCTGTCAAGTAGCCTACCATGAACTCAGACGCATCAGCTCTATACGTCGCTACCTCACAGTTGATGCAACAAAAACACTTGTCAGTTCTTGTGTACTATCTAGACTAGACTATTGCAATTCTCTTCTTGTCGGTTCTCCACATACCCTGATCAGACCACTACAACAAGTACAGAACTCAGCAGCCAAAATAGTGTGCAAAGCAAAAAGATCGGCACATTGTACACCCCTTCTACGAGAGTTACACTGGTTACCTATTGAACAAAGAATCAAATACAAAGCTTCTTGTCTCTGCTACCAAGTCATAATTGGCACTGCGCCTAAATACCTTTCTGACATCTTTACGATCTATGTACCACCCAGATCTCTTCGCTCTGCTACCGATGATAGAACATTCCGCGTTCCAAAATATAAACGAGAGAGGCATGGTGGTCGAGCTTTTTCATCATCTGCTGTGCAGATGTGGAACTCCTTGCCTCACAATCTCCATCACAGCCCTTCATTTCCCTCCTTTAAAACTAGTCTGAAGACTTTTCTCTTCCAGCAACATTTCTTGTAGACCCTCTTTCTGCCGCTCTGTATTTTTGATGTGCGTGTTTTTGGGTGTAAATGCGTGCGCGTGTGTGTTTGTGTGCGTGCGTGCGTGCGTGTGTGTGTGGTTTGTGTGTGTGTGTCTGTGCGTGTTTGTGTGTGTGTTGGTGTGTGTCTGTGAGTTCGTGTGTTTGTTTTACTTTTATTGTTGTTGTAAAGCGCTTTGTGCAAGTGGAAAGCGCTCATAAATAACCATTTATTATTATTATTATTATTTTGAGAGTGTATGTTCGTTCATTATTTCTTTTAACGTCTATTTACATATGTGCTTTTAGACGAAAAATAAACAAATATATAATTAATTAAACAAACAGATAAATAAATGAATAAATAAATAAAATAAAATAAAACAAACAAAAACGAATGGACAAATAAATAGATAAATAAATAAATATTTGAATAAATAAATAAAGAAAGAAAGAATATAGAGAGGTGACTATGGGATGAATGAATCCATGAAATCATATTGGCATTGTACCGTATAAGGTATCGTACGATTTAACGAGCAACAAAAAAGCATTCAGAACGTTAGAACAGCCAGGCTTCATTAGTTTGTACAGGGTGTGTGTGTGTGTGTGTGTGTGTGTGTGTGTGTGTGTGTGTGTGTGTGTGTGTGTGTGTGTGTGTGTGTGTGTGTGTGTGTGTGTGTGTATGAAGCCTTTGCATGTGTGCCAAGGGCATTTCCTTAGATTATGTGTGCAAATGCATTGATGTGTGTGCTTAATTTTCTTTTCCTGATGAAGTATTGTGTATGTTTTGCAACGGTTATAACCCTGATATGGCTGTACGCAGTCGGCTGGGCTTTAAACAAAAATGACAATGACATATGACTCATTCACTGTCAGCATGTTATGTGGCACTGTTTCTCTGTTCATACCTGTCAACCCTGTCACTCATTAACTATCACCATGTTATTTGGCATTGTGTAGCTACTCATACCAGTCAACCCTGTCACTCACTCTTTTACTGCCACCATGTTATGTGGCGTTGTGTATCTATTCATACCTGTCAACCCCTTAACTCACTGTATTATGTGGCATTGTGTATCTGTTCATACCTGTCAACCCCGTAACTCACTGTGTTATGTGGCATTGTGTATCTGTTCATACCTGTCAACTCCTTAACTCACTGTATTATGTGGCATTGTGTATCTGTTCATACCTGTCAACCCTGTAACTCACTGTGTTATGTGGCATTGTGTATCTGTTCATACCTGTCAACCCTGTAAATCACTGTATTATGTGGCATTGTGTATCTGTTCATACCTGTCAACCCTGTAACTGACTGTGTTATGTGGCATTGTGTATCTATTCATACCTGTCAACCCTGTAACTCACTGTATTATGTGGCATTGTGTATCTGTTCATACCTGTCAACCCTGTAACTCACTGTGTTATGTGGCATTGTGTATCTATTCATACCTGTCAACCCTGTAAATCACTGTGTTATGTGGCATTGTGTATCTATTCATACCTGTCAACCCTGTAACTCACTGTGTTATGTGGCATTGTGTATCTATTCATACCTGTCAACCCTGTAAATCACTCACTGTGTTATGTAGCGTTGTGTATCTATTCATACCTGTCAACCCTGTAACTCACTCACTGTGTTATGTGGCATTGTGTATCTATTCATACCTGTCAACCCTGTTACTCACTAACTGTCACCATGTAATATGGCGTTGTGTATCTACTCATACTTGTCAACTCTGTCACTCACTCTTTTACTGTCACTATGTTATATGGTGTTGTGTATCTACTCATACCTGTCAACCCTGTCACTCACTGTCACCTTGTTATGTGGCATTGTGTATCTATTCATACCTGTCAACCCTGTAACTCGCTCACTGTCACCATGTTATATGGTGTTGTGTATCTACTCCAACATGCACTGATGGCAAAGCCGATGTCATTGCTGACTTTATCGCAGATGAGCATGTTGACATTGCTTTTATCACCGAAACATGGCTTAACCCCCTTGGTCATGAACCTATACATGCGAGTCTCACTCCGAGTGGTTACAGGCTTGCTTCTTTCCATCGCTCATCTCGAGGTGGCGGTATCGCCATCCTCTACAACGACTCACTCCATTCCCGCCTATCTTTCTCGCAGTCTCTGCCTTTCTCCCATCCTTCTTTCGAGCACGTTGAAGTATCCTTCCAATCCACCCTTCACCCCATCACCTTCTCCTGTGTCTATCGACCTCCACCTAGCTCTGCCAACAAACTCACCACATCCACGTTTCTCTCTGACTTTGACCAACTGCTTGACCACTACTGCCTCTTACCTGGAAATCTCATCATTCTAGGTGACATCAGTGTCCACTATGACAACACTCACCGTTATGACACAAGACATATCATCAACTCTTTGTCCAATCACAATATGACTCAACACATTTCTGAACCAACCCATCAAAAAGGTCACATTCTTGACTGGATCATTTCTCGTGATCACCACAATTCAGCTACTAACAACTGCTTAGTTCTTTCTACCCGTCTAACTTCAGCCCTTCCATCTAACCACTCTGCAATTCTCTGTTCTCTTGACATTTCTCCTCCTTCCCGTACCACGCGCACAGTGACTCGACGCAATCTCAAATCTATCGACCTCTCCACATTTTCATCTGATGCCTCCCGTCTCCTTTCTGAAAAGTCACATAACCTTGGCGATGAATTCTATACTACTCTCCACCATCTTCTGGACACTCATGCTCCAGCCACAACCCGTCTTTTACCTGACCGCCCCCCTATCCCCTGGCTCACTCATGAGATAGCCTGTGCAAAACGTGCCCGCCGCAGAGCAGAGCGCCGCTGGCGCAAATCCAAACTCACTGTACACAGGCAACTTTTCCAAGCCTCTAAAACAAAAGTATCCACCCTCATTGCATTTGCAAAAACAAGCTATTTCCAAACCAAAATCCTGAATGCCTCTTCTTCAAAAGAACTCTTTACAACCATGAATCATCTCCTTGGCACACGAAAAGACTTACCTCTCCCAACAAAACATACAAATGAAGAACTCCCATCTGTATTCTCTAAGTATTTCACCACCAAAATACAAACTCTTCGTGACAGGCTTGACAGGACACCCTGTCAACCATGCCCACCTGACCCTTCCTTCTCTGGCACACCTCTCACTACTTTTACCCCAGTCTCACAAGAAGAAATTTTCAACACAATCAGATCCATGTCGTTCAAAACCTGCGAACTGGATCCTCTTCCAGGTTCTCTCTACTCCGATTGTCTCCCTACTCTTTTCCCATTCATCACTGACATCATCAACACTTCTTTTCAAACTGGAACTGTCCCAGATTCTTTCAAGTCTGCTATTGTTCACCCTCTCCTCAAGAAACACAATTTAGACCCAAATGAACTGAAAAATTACAGGCCTATCTCTAATCTCTCTTTCTTGTCAAAACTCCTTGAAAAGGTCGTCCTCAACCAGCTGAACTCTCACCTGTCTGCCAACAATCTCCTCAATCCTTTCCAGTCAGCCTACCGCCAGTGCCATACTACACATTCTCAACAATCTCCTCCTTGCAACTGATACTGGCAAAGTCTCTCTCCTCACACTCCTTGATCTGTCTGCAGCCTTCGATACCATTGACCATGGTATTCTCCTTTCTAGACTTCATCATACTTTTGGCATCTCTGACATTGCTCTCTCCTTTTTCACTTCGTATTTATCAAACAGAAAACAAACTGTTCTCATCAATGGCACTTACTCTCAACCTGCATACCTGACCTGTGGTGTTCCACAAGGATCTGTCCTTGGCCCTGTTCTTTTCACTCTTTATACCTCCCCCCTGTCCACCATCATCAACTCCCACTCTATAAAACACCACTTCTATGCTGATGACACCCAACTTCAAGATAGTGACTCACCTGATAATATACAGCGCCTGTTGACTCGCACCACTGAGTGTTACTCGGACATTAAGAACTGGATGACACACAATAGACTTCAGCTTAATGACGACAAGACAGAAGCTATCCTCATTGGCACCCGTCAGAAACTTTCCCAGCTGCCTCCTCTTTCTCTCCCATTATGTAACACATCAGTCCCAATTTCTGATTCAGCTAAAAACCTTGGTGTCTGCATTGACTCTACCCTCTCCATGAACAACTTTGTTTCTCAAACTGCCAGATCTTGCTACTATCATCTCCATCGTATAAGCCTGATCAGGAAGTATCTCTCTGTCGAAACAACTGCAAAACTCGTTCTCTCCTTCATAATGTCTCGCATTGACTATTGCAATTCACTCCTGTCTGGTCTTCCTGCCTCCACCATTCACATCCTACAGCGCATTCAAAACAATGCTGTACGCCTTGTACTCAAAAAGAAAAAAGCTGACCACATATCTCCTCTCCTGGCACAACTTCACTGGCTCCCTGTATCAAAGCGCATACAGTACAAACTAGACACCATGTGCTACAAAAGCCTCAATAACGCAGCCCCCGATTACCTGTCAAGCCTACTTGAGATCTATGTTCCCTCACATACCCTCCGCTCTGCCTCCGATCCTCTGACTTTTCGCTTTCCACGCACTAAGCTCAATACCTATGGTCCACGAGCCTTCTCTGTTTCTGGTCCACTCTCCTGGAACAAACTTCCTCTCTCAGTCCGTCAGCAACCTACTTTTGCCTCCTTCAAGTCCGCTCTCAAAACTCACCTTTTCTCCTCTGCATAAAATCCTAACCTCACTCAACCCCCCTCTGCAGCCTGTCTCCGCTCGGAGGGGAATCACTTTGTTTTAATATATAATTGTATATGATGTGCTCTCTGTGGTTTTCCATTGGTTTTATTCTTGCTTTTATTGCTTTTATTCTTTTCTCCCCATTTGTGGCCATGCGTGTGTGTGTGTGTGTGTGTGTGTGTGTGTGTGTGCGTGCGTGCGTGCGTGCGTGCGTGCGTGCGTGCGTGCGTGCGTGCGTGCGTGCGTGCGTGCGTGTGTGTGTGTGTGCGTGTGTGTCTTTTCGGCGCTTGGATTTGATTTTGTCGAGATTTGCGCTGTATAAATGTTGTAATTATTATGTATGCATGTGCGTACGTATGTATGTATGTATGTATACGCTTAGATTTATGTATGTATGTATGTATGCATGTATACGCTCAGCTTAGATTTATGTATGTAAGTATGTAAGCATGTATGTATGCATGTATACGCTCATATGTATGTAGGTATGTATGCATGTATACGCTCAGCGCTTAGATTTGATTTTGTCAAGATTTTGCGCTATATAAATAAAATATATTATTATTATTATTATTACTCATACCTGTCAACTCTGTCACTCACTGTCACCTTGTTATGTGGCATTGTATATCTACTCATACCTGTCAACCCTGTCATTCACTCACTGTCACCTTGTTATGTGACATTGTGTATCTACTCATACCTGTCAATCCTGTAACTCGCTCACTGTCACCTTGTTATGTGGCATTGTGTATCTGTTCATACCTGTCAACCCTGTCACTCACTCATTCACTGTCACCTTGGCATTGTGTACTACTGTGTCAATCAGCCTTTCACTCACTCACTCACTCACTCACTCACTCACTTGTTCACTCACTTGTTCACTCAATTGCTCACTCACTCACTCACTCACGCACTCACTCGTTCACTCACTCATTCATTCTCGCATCACTCACTCACTCACTCGTTCACTCACTCACTCACTCGTTCACTCACTCGTTCATTCTCACACTCACTCACTTGTTCACTCACTCACTCGTTCACTCACTCACTCGCTCACTCATTTGCTCACTCACTCACTGTGACCATGTTATTTGGCATCGTGCAGTTTCTTTATATGGAGTGGAGGTAGCCCCAATCACTATGCATCAAGACTGGTCAGTGCTGCCATCAAGCTGGGACTGCAGACTGAACATCTGAAACGTGTTAGAGGCATTTACAAGGTAGGCTTTATATTTTTGTTCTCGTTTTTGTCAGTTTCAGTTTCTCAAGACGACATCTCCGCACTCGGAACAAATTCCATATGCACAGGTGCCATGTGATGGAAAAGATTTAGAATGATCATGGCGCAAGCCTTAAGCCTGCACATAAACCCACGAGCTGGCCAGGTCCTGACGTCCTACCTTGACAGTTCCTCAACCCTAGGGTTGTAGGGGGGTGAGGTGGCAGAGACCTCAACTTTTGCCGGGGCTAGCACCACGAGGGTGGCGTGGCGCCTTTCCCCTCTCCTTCGCTTCAGATTCATACTCATATTCACTTTTTTTTTTCAACAAAGATTTCAGAAAGGCAAGAAGGCTGATTGGTCTTCAAGGGGTGGGACCTGGGAAATCAGCCTATCTCTCCAATGATTTATACCGAGGCAGTCGGGCGATGCCCTGCTCTTCACGATTTTCAACTGCCGTGGGATCTTTAGCGTGCGCAGCCAGAAGGCACACGGGTCAGACTCGTTTTTCGTGCCCTTCCGAGGGACCAGACGTTCCGTTCGTTTTTTCCGGTCATACTGAGGAGAAAAAAGTCGAGGCCTCTGCGAGGAGAGAACCCTGGAACCTCGAGTTTAGTTATTGGCATGTGAACGTCTGAACCATTCTGCCACCCTTCTTCCTACAGTAGTGGAATAGCGTTCAGTTTGGAGTTTGTTCCAGAGGGATTCATCGTGCTCAGACACTTCCATATGCGTTCCACCCAAATCTACCAGCAGTTAATTAGCAGACCCCTTTCT
Organism: Monoplex corrugatus; assembly: GCA_030674185.1. Taxonomy (NCBI): domain Eukaryota; kingdom Metazoa; phylum Mollusca; class Gastropoda; order Littorinimorpha; family Ranellidae; genus Monoplex; species Monoplex corrugatus. Next base: position 12,511,351 of record JAPXFY010000026.1, on the reverse strand, counting down.
TTTCTTTTTTTTTTGTGGGCTGTATAAGTCTTCTATGTTTCAGATATATGTGAATGAGTTTTTACATGTTTTTTGTAATTGTCTTATTAGCGCCACGATATGTGTATTCAGATATATGTGAATAAGTATTTACATGTATGGTCATAATTGTCTTATTAGCACCACCATATGTGTATTCAGATGTATACATAGATGAGTTTTTACGTGTACGGTCGTAATTGTCTTATTAGCACCACCATATGTGTATTCATATATGTGACCCTCCACCACGGAATGAGTCGGATTGCAACCTGACACACTTTTTCGCTAGCAGCGATAGTTCATGTAGGGGGGTCAGGGTACCAATTTTGAGATTTTCACTGAAAATGATTCTGTGGTCATTTTTTTATGTCTTGCTAAAATACTTGTGCTTATTTGATCTTATAAACGGGTGAAAAGTGTAGCTCTATTAGAAGTACCTGGTTGCTATGGGCATAAGTGTGACATTTTCAAACTGCGATTTCTCAATATGCATTTTTCCACATATCCAACTTTAAAAGGTCATAACTTTGAAAAGGAATGCCCAATTTTAATAAAATTTGGATCTGTGAAAACTGCGCTTTTTGCTTATTCATTTCATTTTAAAACAAAAAAAATCACCCCAGGTGCATTGCGACTCATTCTGTGATGGAGGGTCACATTTATAAAGTGTACTTTAATCTTTCTAATTTTCAGTTGAGTGCTGATCGACACATTTCTGAGTTATTCTGTTATCTGTTTCTTTTTGTTTTGCAATCGAGTTGTTTGAGAAGAATATAAAGTGTGCTTTTTTTTGTTTATGTTGTTTGTTTGTTTGTTTTTTTTGCTCTGGTTGGGGAGGAGAAACTTTGTATTGTAGTTTGTTCAGTCCTACACCCTTCTTTCCAGTCGGGCAGAATGTTTCTGGTGCCAGCTCCCATGTGTGTCTGATAAATGGGAATCTTACGATTCTTGTTAAATATCGTATCTTGTGCAATGAGCATTTAGGTTTTTATCATTTTAAATCTTTTTTCCTGTTCCTTTCAGGGGAGCTCCATTTTCACAGTTTGAGTTTGTGTATGGACAGGGCTGAATGGATTAACGTAACAAGTGATTTTTTTTTTTTCACGGTTCTCGATGCTACTGCTATGTTACTGCTTTGACTTTACTCATTTTGATTGTTCAACACACCTTGAAACTGAGTCACCTCGTAAGCAGGGTACAAAGGGACACAGAAATCAGGACAATTTTTCGCAATGCAATGATGATGAAAACAGAAATTAGGAAAATTTTTCACAATGCAATGATGATGAAAACAGAAATCAGGACAATTTTTCACAATGCAATGATGATGAAAACAGAAATCAGGACAATTTTTAGCATTGCAGTGATGATGAAAACAGAATCAGGACAATTTTTAGCATTGCAGTGATGATAAAAACAAAATTAGACAATTTTTCACAATGCAATGATGATGAAAACAGAAATCAGGACAATTTTTAGCATTGAAAGTGATGATAAAAACAAAAATTAGAACAATTTTTCACAATGCAATGATGATGAAAACAAATCAGGACAAGTTTTCACAATGCAGTCATGATGAAAACAGAAATTAGGACAATTTTTAGCAGTGCAATGATGATGAAAATCGGGATAACAATGATGATGTTGTGGAGTTCTATTTTGGATTGAGACAGCGCGACAGGGCTGTACTCTGCGCTTCCCTTCATAATATAATCTGGTGTCACTAAGGCCTGAAGTGTATAGATATCTACAGTATTGAACCCAGAATTTGAGCAACACTGTGAATGATGTATCTTACAGTGTATGAGATAAGACTTTGTGGTTGCAGTCTTTCCAGTAAACTCATAGCATGCTCAGCTTTGAAATATCATAAGTTATTAAATATGTGGTTTTATGTCTGACAAGGCTGAAAATGAGACAATAAATAAATGCAACTATACATAAACAAGTAAGTAAACAAGTAAAAAAAAGTCTTTATTTCTGTAGCAAACCAGCTAGAATATGTACATGCTTACACAGCTTGAACTCATGTGTATACTCACATTTGCATTGTGAATTAGTCCTAAATGAGGAACATACTGAAATGTACATTGTCGATTATTCCTACAGGAATTGTTTGTGAAGGCTACTGTGTTTTGACAAACTCATTATCTCTGCATATGTGTGTGTGTGTGTGTGTGTGTGTGTGTGTGTGTGTGTGTGTGTGTGTGTGTGTGTGTATGTGTGTGTGTGTGTGTGTGTGTGTGTGTGTGTGTGTCATGTGCTTGTGCCTGTGGTGTAGTATCTGTATCTGCATCTGTATGTGTGTGCAGCAAAGAAGGGACGCTGTGTGCAAAGTACTAAGGGAAAATCTACCAGAGGGAACAGCTTTGTAGAACCTCAGGTAAAGATGAGTCTCTGTTGTCAGTCTTCCTTTGAAAAAAAAAGAAATTGTTTCATATTGACCAGACAGGTGTGTGTAATTGTGACAAAAAATATCGTTGGCAATCTTTTCTCAGCTCTTTTTGGATGGATCTAACACATTTTTGTCAATGATATAGTTGGTTTAGGTGGACAGGTAAACTCCAAGGTCAAGTTCATAGCCAAAAACAGTGCCTAAAATGAGTGTCTTTCAAGGGAAATAAGTGAATAGCACTTTCTCAGGAGCTTCTGATAATATTTACAATCTGTTTCCACTTTGTGACAGTCTGCTGTTGTCCTCAATGCATGTCAAGTTGTATTTCAAGGGAGCTTCTTCAATTGCAGCAGTGACCTTGAAAAGAACAAAATCTTGATTTTCTGTAATAATTTTTGTATGAAAAGGGAGATTGTTAGGATGGGTTGACTGTCTTTCTTGCTTTTATTCATCTTAACCATTCAGCTACTAGTCCTTGTGTTGCGGCATGTTTTGTGGGTCGGCACTTAAGTTAGTATGGCTTTAGAAAACAGATATTTTCTTTCTGTTGAATTTTTTTTGTTTCACCTAAATCATTTACTAGATTCATCATTTCATGTCACTTTTTCTAAAGATGTGTGTAAATGGTGTTGGTTTGTCTTAGGCACCAAAGTGTTTCAACTTCAGACCTGGTTCTTTGGGTTGGCCATAGTTCCATGCTTCTTCACTGGAATTATCAGAGACCTCTTGTCTCCATGTCCGGGCCAATGGCGTCAGACTTTGGGTCTACCTGGACAGTTGGTGATCTTGAATTCCTTCCAGGATCTCTACCTCCAGTTGGTTGTGGACGCACTGGACCTCTTTCGTTCTCTGGGATTTATTTTGAACCAAGATAAGTCAGAGCTGGAACCTTCTCAGCATTTAGACTTCGTCGTCGATGCAGTGATGTGGCGATTGTGCCCAGCCTTATCTTATCTTTCAGCCATCAAAAGTCCGTTGTTGAATGTAGGCCTTCCCCAGCTGCTTCCATTCACTTCGTTCCAGCACTTTTCCTCTCCAGTTCTTGTCAAATCCATTTAGGTCATCCCTTCCTCTAGGTATTTGTCTTCCTTTATTGCGAGTGCCGTCTCTTGGTATCCAGAACGTGGTTTTTGTTGTCCAATGATTGTCCATTCTCCAGATGAGATGTCCTGCCCAGTTCTATTTCAGTTTGTTGGTGGTTTCCAGGATGTCTCGCACATTTGTTCTTTCTCTGATCCACTGAGCCATTTTGCGGTCTTTCCAGGTGATCCCAAGCATGATTCTTTCATGTGCTCGCTGAATGGTTCCTAGTTTCAAAGAGAGGTGGTTTTTTGTTTTGTTTGTTTTTTTGTTGTTAGATTCACATTTCTGCATCGTAGGTGACTGTAGGCAGAATGCGTTGGTCGTAGACTTTTCATTTCAGGACAGTTGGAATTTTGTCATTCTGGAAAACCAAACTTGCTGTTCCAAACGCTTGCCAGCCAAGGGTTATCCTACGTTTGTTTTCTTACTCTTTGGAGGAGGAATCTGCTGAAATGCGTTGGCACTAAGTAGATGTAGTGGTCAGCCCTTTGTAGCTCTTCATTTTCGATCTTTACATTTCTGTCTAGGTTTTAATGTAGTTTTGTTTTCTTTTCTTGCCCAGTCTACTTCTGCATAAACTGCAAGTGTCCTCTCTCACCTATGTCATTCCCCACAGAGTCACAGCCCGAGAGCTAGCTTCCCTCCTCCCCTGCGTGGGGATGCCGGGGACTCTTTCAGTATAAATAGTATCCCCACCTGGAAATTCTGTTTCTGCCTTGTTCCTTTGCTTTCTGTCATTTCTTCCTATCATTTTGTGCCTTGCTGGTCCATTCACCTTTATGTGTTCGATAAAGTTTTACATACTTTGTTTTTTAGGATTGATAATTGGGTACATGCATTAAGTGCATTTTTGGGTCTATGGAGATGAGATATGCAGAGGCAATTTTAGGTATTTTATGCCTGTTTTTATGTATGTTTTGGTGTCCTTTGGTATACTTGAATTTGTATTCAGGTGTGCTATTTAAATCACCTAAATCCCCAGTGCGATAAATTGGACAGAGTGGTCAACGCCGGTTGCATGTCCTTAGATTATGTGCGCGAATGCATTGATACTATACTTTATTTTCTTTTCCTTTTTTTTTCCTGTTGAAGTTTCGTATATTTTGAAGCGGTGTACGTAGTCGGCTGGGCTTTAAACAACAACAACAGCTTCCCTCCTGGGTCTCATGGAGTCTTCTGCTCCTCTATGGAGTCTTTACTTTGGAACCCAACTTGAACAGTGGCATAACTGAGTATGGCTCCTGACACAGGTGCCGATTATTCTTCCACGCTTTCAGGCCGACCTGTTTATGGTTGTCTCTATGGTGGGTTGGGAATCCCATGTCAATCAATTCTTGACGCCAGGTGTCTGGTCATCGCTTCAGTAAACACGACATGTCAGTCGCCTGGAACTGGAGCTGGTTTTTCCTAGCACTTCTGGTCACATCCTATGTATAAAGCTATGTCAACAAACAAGGAATGGGGGATGGGGAGCAGGGAAGATGAGGTCACACACGCACTCTTAAAGAGAGCAGAAGATGTCTTATTCTGGGGCAAAGCTCAGAAGATTTTGATCGCTGCCAAATATTTTCCAGGCAAAGTTAACATCCTGGTGGGCTCTCTCGGCGTGACTCACATGATTGTGCACACAGAGTGGACCTTAGTCCACCTGCCCTTCAGCCTGTGTGGGATCATTGATTCTTTCATCATCAGATGGACCTAGTTGCATCCAGGTTCAGTCCCCATTTCTTGCTTATGTGTTCCCAGAGGCTTGGGCAGTCGGTGTCCTGTCCAGTTCGTGAAAGGGCCTGAGCGCATATGCATTTCCCCGTCTTCCCATCATAGGGAAGGTTCTCAGGAAAGCGCACTAATAATCTCTCATGCTCACTCTCTTGGCCAACGCATCTCTCATCTCATCTCTCTCCCTCACCAGGATCGGCAGCAGGAGCCACGTCACAAGTTTTCTCCAGGTAACGCTATTAAGACATCTGTGGGCGACCTTCTGGATCTCCAGACCACATATTTCAGCGATGTTGTTGAAGTAGGAGGTGTGTGGTCATCCCTTTCTTCTTCTCAGCTCAACTTTCCCTGCAGGACTGTTGACATCAGAGCTGTTTTGGTGTTTCTGATCGCATGGCCTACATATTTTCAGCTTTCTTGTTGTGATCTCAGTCAGCAGCTGGTGCCTGACATTCAGTTCCTTTAACACACTATCGTTTATTCTTCTGTCTGTCCATTTGACTGAAAAGTCGTCTATAGAGCCATTTTTTTTTGCTGCATTGATTTTATTTTCTTCGTCTTTTCTTATGTCCAGGCTTTGCAACTATACATTAAAACAGGCCAAATAAAAAATTTCAGGAGTCTTAGTTTAAATCTTTGGCCCACTGAGACCTGCTTAACCTTGGTTTCTAGACCTTCTTCTACGCTTTCATGTTCCACCTGTCGTGCTATGTGTTGTGGATTGATCCTTGTTCCAGCCAAGGTCCGTTATTTGTCACAGAAATTCAGCCATGCTCCACCTGTAAGCTTCTGTGCAGGACACTCCATCTTAATGAGATGTGTCCCAAAGTGTCCTCGACCACATAGGTCAGTTTTACAGGCCACCACACGCAGGATGTATACTACATCTATTGGTCAAGATGGCTGAGATGATGTGCGGATCACTCCGTCAAATCTGTTCATCCCCCTTCTTTTAAATTATCCAATTTTCTGGGTCATCTTTCCATGGACCTTCGCTGTGCTGGTACGTAGAGTGGGAGCGTCCTGGAGGGAGACAGCGGCCTGGAGGGAGATGGTCGTGTCAAAAAGTGCAGCAGCCAACTGTGACGGGTGAGACAGATGAGACATAGAGTGGCAGTTTGTACCACGATCCTTCATTTTCTGATGATCCTTTCTGGCTGGGTGCATGGTGCAGCCTTAGAAGAGGCTACAGGACAGCCCCATGTCGGTTCCAAGCATGGGTTCTTTATTTTTGTCCTGTTATTTTTTGTCCCGGGATCCGCTATATGAGCCCTTGTAGTCTCGTTCTTCGAAACATCTGACCATGAAAATGGCCTGTTTAATTTCCCTGCCCTTGGGCCGAAGGTGTAGTGTGGTGTATGCCCTTGGTGGCCTTCCCTAAAATGTTTCCTCCAAGTGGGGCAGGCCTGTTTCCCTCTCTTCTTCCCCAAGTTTCTGGCCAGAAATCAGTTTCCCGGAGACCCTTCCCCGTAACCTTTATTCGGCCTCTTTCCTGTACTCTGGTTTCAGACCATGAGGACAGTTAGGACTCTTCGCTTGTTCCAGGATCGGAATTGGCTGTTTGTTTTCCAAGCCCCTATGAAATCAGAGCATTGACCCTCTCTCAGCTTTGTTTTCCAAGCTACCCTATGAAATCAGAGTGTGGACATTTTACTCAGATTTGTTTCCAAGCTACCCAATGAAATCAGAGCATGGACCTTCTCCTCAGCTTTGTTATTCCAAGCCCTGTGAAATCAGAGCATGGACCTTTTCTTCGCTTTGTTTTCCAAGCCCCGATGAAATCGGAGTGTGGACGTTCTCTGCAGCTTTGTTTTCCAAGCCCCTATGAAATCAGAACATGGACGTTCTCCTCAGATTTGTTTTCCAAGGCCCTATGAAATCAGAGCATGGACCTTCTCCTCAGCTTTGTTTTCGAAGCTCCTGTGAAATCTGGACCTTCTCCTCAGCTTTGTTTTCCAAGCCCCTATGAAATCAGAGCGTGGTCGTTCTCCTCAGCTTCCTCGCACACACAGAATCAGGGGGAGGTTCTTGATGCAGCATACAGGTGCTTCTGTGGGACTTTCCATCTGCTTTTTCCTGCGGAAAGTCTCCTAGTCTTTGGTAAGACAGTTCTTGAGGTATTGCCTCCTTGGCTGTGGCTTAGCATGCCGTTTGTACTAAGTCTCTTCTTCTCTTTGTCATGCTTTCACTAAAGTTAGTCCATCATCCTGTAATTACTATTCTGCAGTGGCGAGACAGGGCAAAGAGTGTGTAATTGAAAGATATTTTGTCTTAAAATTATGTTTAATAAACATACTTACCATATATATATATATGTGTGTATATATATGAATATATTTATACATATCTATCTATCTATCTGTCTATCTATCTATCTATCTATCTATCTATCTATCTATCTATCTATCTATCTATCTGTCTGTCTGTCTATCTATCTATCTATCTATGTCTATCTATATATATATATATATTATATATATATATATATATATATATATATATATATATATATATATACATATATATATATGTTGTGTGTGTGTGTGTGTGTGTGTATGTATAAATGTACGTATGTATATATATATGCATTTGCATATACATATATATATTTGTGTGTATATGTATATGTGGCATGGCACTTGATGATGATGATGATATGTATATGTGTGTGTATGTATATGTGTACATGTACACATATCTATGCATATGTGTGTATGTGTATATATATATGTATGTGTGTACATTGTATGTGTATATGTATGTGTCTTCATAAGCATGTATGTATGTATATGTATGTATATATGTATATATTAAAAAAAACTCCCACTGCAATTTTTCTAAATTTCAAACTAATTACCAATGATATACATTACTCACTGTATATAATGTGATTGTACATTGAATCACAGTTGCGTGTTTTGCTATTGTCATGTTTGCATTTCAAAGAAAAGAACCTTCTGAGCAAGGGTGAAAAAAAGAAACTTGATCATCTAGGTCTATACCGTTCTAGCTAAAAAAACAACAACCCAGCTTACCTTTCCTCACTGGAAATGTCCACACATACTCCCTGCTATAGGGATAGTTTACAATGAGTTTCACTGCTTTCATTGAGGAAGTTACAGGACATGTGCTGTACACCTATATTTTTGTGATTTCCATGCTAGGCAGACGAGTATTGGTATGGGACAGGTAAACCAAGTGCTGCTAGCTATTGCAACAGTGAGACATGGTAAGTGTGTTCATTAAACATACGAGTTCTTTGTGTGGTCATCATCATCATCAGGTGCCCTGCTGCATGGCGTTGGTGACCATGGACTTCCAACCATCTCTATCTCTCATTGCCCCTAGCATCTCCCCCACCCTCCTCATCCCCAGCCACCTGCAAGTCCATCCAGCATTCTCTCCCTGGGTCTACCTGGTGCTCTCTTCCCCTCCAGCTTTCCCGTTGTGACCAGGTGCTCCAAATCCCCCTTCCTCATAAAATGGCCTATAAATGTTGCCTGTCTTTTCCTAATCTTCCTTATGAATGATCTACTTGTGTCTGCCTCCATCAAGACTGTCTCGTTTGTTTTCTTTGCTGTCCATGGAACTGTCAACATTCTTCTGAGAAACCACATCTCGGCTGCCTCAATCTTGCTCTGGCTTTGCTTGCTGACTGTCCACGCCTCGCATCCGTATAACAGTATTGGTTCTACATAACATTCAAGGACTCTCTTTCTGATGTTAATTGATAGGCATTTGTTGGTAAGAATGCTTGTCATCTTCTTGAATGCTGTTTTGGCTTGGCCGATTCTGCTGGGTATTTCCGATGTGCATCTGCTGTCTGATGAAATGACCGTTCCCAGGTATTTGAACTTATTAACCTGTGTCAAGGTTGTGCCATTTGCTGTTATTTTGCTTTGTGTGGTAAATATTCATAATTTTTTTTTTTTTTTACCCTTGTGGCTCCCACACCCTTGCCGCCACCATCCTGCATTGTCAATCATGCTAGCAAAGCAAAACCTTAACCCTTTGAATCCGTTTTTTTAACCCTTTGACTCCCACACCCTGGCCACCACCATCCTGCATTGTCAACCATGCTAGCAAAGTAAAACCTTAACCCTTTGAATCTGTCACCCTATCCATCAGCTTCCTGCAGGAAGCTGGTGGGTATGGTGACAGAGTCGAAGGGTTAAGTTTTTGCAGTTGGTGGATAGGGTGCGGGAGTCAAAGGGTTTTAATCTCATGTTACGTGATGTGTTCCATTTGCCAAAGTGGTATTTGTTCTCAGCGTGTATGTTATTATTTTTTTTCTGTGTGTGTTATGTTCAGTTATATTTTCCATACACATGACCACTGTGTGTTATTTTCACTGTTTTAGGGTGGGTACTTCATTTGGCTCGAGTTCCCCCAGGACGTAGACACGTTTGAGATGGTGAAATGGTTGGTGGATAAACACAAAGTTTTCTTCATGCCTGGTGTCTGGTGAGTTGGCCCAAGTTATGCAAGTGATGATGTTGGTGATGATGCTGATGCTGATGCTGATGATGTAATGATAGTTGTATTAATTGTGGTTATGATGATGATGATGATAATGGCAATGATGATGATGATGATGATGATGACCACCACCACCATCATCATCATCATTATCATCATCATCATCATCATCATCATCATCATCATCATCATCATCATAATTGTTGTTGTTATTGTTATTGTCAGACAATGAAGCATTTGTGTGGGACAGTTCTTTAATAGTGTGTAAGCTTTTCAGGCTTTACAGACGCTTTCATGCAGCAGTTCCACTTCTTCAGGTATCTGCAGCATCATATGGCAAGATCGAATTTTCCAACTAAACAAGTTATGAAGAAGTGTGGCTTGCTGAGCATTGAGCGTCTACTCATTATGTGCCAGCTTTGTTGGACAGGACACATTGTCCATACGAAACAACAGTTACATCCCAGAGACGCTGCCGTACGGAGCAAGGACATCATGATGAGGGAAGACCACTAAAATGATACAAGGGTGCTCTGAAGGTTAATGTCATCAGTGTTCATATTACCACCACCATTTTAGAGAAGACACTGACTGAGTCCCAGAGATGCTGCCTTACTGAGCAAGGACATCATGACGAGGGAAGACCACTAAACTGATACAACGATGCTGTGAAGGCTAATGTCATCGGTGTTCATATTAGCACTACCATCTTGGAGAGGACGCTGACTGCTACAGGTTATGCTGTTAACATTTCCAGCTCTGCCTCCAAAGGACAGCCCAAGAACAGAAAATGAAAACTTTAGGAGGAAAGATGCAGCAGTAAAACTCAAACAAAAAACAGGACGTAGGGCACAGTTACATTTGAACATT
>JAPXFY010000026.1:12488284-12495784 GCA_030674185.1 Monoplex corrugatus | reverse complement strand
GGGACGGTTGGGGAGTCATGAATGAACAATTTGGATATGTGAAAGTTAAAATTATGTAGATGTAGAAAGTACCTAAAATCAGCATTTTTGAAAAAAAAAAAAAAAGTGTGTGAACGACACTTTCTTGGGAACTCATGATAATGCTAACAATCTGTTTTCACTGTTGTGAGAGTTTACTATTGCCCTAGACATACATCAAGTTTTATTCCACATGAAGTGTCATACTGACCTTGAGGAGTACAAATCTGGATTTGAATTTATTTTTTTATAATGTTTTACATCTTGTTGAATCTTCATATAAACGGAAGATGTAATTTTCAACTGTTTAAGCAGACTTTCTGCTTTAATTAATACAATGGCAGTTTTGTAAATAATCTTTTTCCTTGTCTACTTTCAGCCAGTTTTTGCTTGAATGCAATGGCAATGTTTGTAACAATCTTTTTCCTTGTCTACTTTTTCATCTTGTCATCATGGTCATCATTATCATCATCGTCGTCGTCGTCATCGCGTCATCATCATCGTCGTCATCGGCATCATCGTCGTCATCGTCATCGTCATGTTGTCTTCCACAGAGTTGCTCATTATTTCTATTGGTACTGTTACTGTTGTTACTTCTACTGCTGCCACTACTGCTGAGGCTGTTGTTGTTACTTACTGCATGTACTGCAGTGCGTACATCTTGTTTTAAGAAGTCTTCCATCTTCGAGTGAAGTGTCAGTGGGTGTTGAGGTGTGTTGGAGAGCAGAAATGAGCGTTGTAAGGGTAGTGCAATGCCGACGGAGCAGGGGCAGAAAATGGGACAGTCAAAGATTAAAATGTCTTCCATCTTGTCATCATGATTATTGTTGTTATTTTACTAAAACTAATCCTTTACCCTTTGACTCCCGCACACTGTCCACCAACTGTAAAACATTTAACCTTTTGACTCCCTCACCCTATCCACCAGCTTCGTGCAGGAAGCTGGTGGATAGGGTGAGGGAGTCAAAAGGTTAAGTTTTTGCTTTGCTAACATGGTTGAAGTGCAAGATGTTGATAGACAGAGTCAAAGGTTAAGTTTGTCTTTCCCTGTTTCCCATTCCGAACCATCCTTCATGCTTGTAACTTTTTTGTTTTGTTTTTATTTTGTTTTTACATCTGGCAGTGAATATGGCCATTTTTCTAGTTCCAAATGACCACGTTGGAGTTTAGAGGTCATATGGGATGTAAATAACGGTAAATGTTTGCATTATGTTGCATGGTACCGTGGTGTGTGAGAGGAAACCTGCAGGTGCTGTGATAATACAAATTGTGGTTCTTAACAACAACAACAAAAAAATAAAAAAGTTGAGGAAAAGATGCTGTTTTGAATACAATCACATTGCTGTTTGTTATCAACCTTGTCCAGATGATAAACAAGATGCCTGTCAGGTCCGGTTCTGCACACTTATTTTGACATGCTGTCTCCGAATCAGCGATTCATTTTGTTTTGCATATTTTCAGTTTTGCATACCAGAAAAAGAAATCACAGACTCTACAAGTTTGTAATGATACTGATTTTATTTCTGTACTGTGAAAAATTGATGGAGATAACGGGGTTTGAAAGTCTGTAAATGAGGAATTATCGGTTTTGAGAAAACAAGGTTCAAAGATTTTGGTAATACAAAACAATTTAAGCCCGTAGAAACGGGTCTAAGTCTCACTGAAGCTTCGTGATTAGATGAAAGTGCAATCGAACTGCAATTTTCTTGCATTTAATCAACTTGGGTGCCTTTTCGTTGTTTAGTTTTAGCCCAGTGAGAAAATGGTTGTGCCTTAAACGTCTTTACCGCACAATCGAGTCTCATCCACTTTATGGATGCGTCATTGAGAGTGCTGCTTCAATTTGCTGCCCAACACAGCAGGTGTCTGTATCTTTTGGGCTTGGCTGACGCCAGGATGTAATATTGACATAAGTGTAGAGTACAACTCATGTCACCTGGTCTCAGTCCAGAATGAATCTGTAGCATCATCACTCATCATCATCATCATCAATGACTTGCCACATGGCGTTGGCGATCATGGCCTTTCAGCTCTTTCTATCCCTTGTTGCCTCAAGTGTCTATTCCACCCTCTTTGTCTTTAGCCACTCTGCAAGTCTGTCCAATATTTTCTCCCTGGGTCTACCTGGTGCTCTCTTCCCTCCACCTTTCCTGTTGTGACCAGGTGCTCCAATTCCTTTTTCCTCATAAAATGACTTGTAAATGTTGCCTGTCTTTTCCTAATCTTCCTTGTGAATGATCTTCTTATGTCTGCCTCCATCAAGACTGTCTCGTTTGGTTTCTTTGCTGTCCATGGAACTCTCAACATTCTTCTTAGAAACCACAATCTCGGCTGCCTCAATCTTGTTCTGGCTTTGCTTGTTGACTTTCCACGCCTCACAACTGTATAACAGTATTGGTTCTATATAAAATTCAAGAACTCTCTTCCTGATGTTAATTGATAGGCATTTGTTGGTGAGAATGCTTTTCATCTTCTTGAATGCTATTTTGGCTTGGCCGATTCTGCTGGCTATTTCTGATGTGCATCTGCCGTCTGGTGAAATGATCGTTCCCAGGTATTTTAAACTTATCAACCTGTGTCAAGATTGTGCCGTTTGCTGTTATTTTGCATGAGGGGATTTCATGTTTTTTACTGATCACCATGACTTCAGTCTTCTTGCTGTTTAGTTCCAACCCTTGCTGTTAAGTTCCAACCCCATACCTTTGCTTCTATTTCTAGTATATTCACAAGGTTTTGTAGGTCCCTTTCATTTTTTTCCAATGATCACGGTGTCATTTGCTTTTCAAATGTTGTTTATCACCCAGTCAGAGTCCAGAATGAAGTCTGTAGCATCGTCACAGCAGTCCCCAGTCTCGTGGTCATAGCATTTTAAAAAATAATCCCATATCGATTTGCCTAATTGTGAGAAAAGTTCTTGAACAAAATATCCATTCCTGTTTCAGTGAAGGCAGCGTTTTGCATCAAACATCTATTGTATGCAGTGTTTGGTGGTTTACCAAGCCAAGCCTGAGTACACGTTTGTCTTCAAACAGAAAAAATAGTTTTCACACAACTATATGTATATACTAATTTGACATGGACATTTCAAGCTTGTAACGTGCTTGGTTCCTGGCCGGTATTCCCTCATGTTTACACCTATCCTGCTGTCATGGGAAAGGGGAGAAACTGATGGTTCTTTTTTGATTTTTTGATTTAGGCTTTGGGTTAAGTCCCCTGTGCGATAAATTCGACGGAGTGGTCAACGCCAGGGCATCTTCTTTGATTATGTGCGTGAATGCATTGATATGTGTACTTAACTTTCTTCTCCCCCCCCCCCCCCCCTTTTTTTTTTTCCTGTTAAAGTTTTGTATGTTTTGAAGCGGTTTTAGCCCTGATATGGCTCTAAGCAGACGGCTGGGCTTTAAACAACAATAACAGTAAACAATAACAGGATTTGGGTTGTATTTTGGAATCTCCTCTTGTTTATGATTAAAGGTGGAAAAACAAAATGGTTTGGTTGTGTGTTTTTTTATGTTTGTGATCTTCGTGAGTGTAGATTTTTTTTCTTTTTCTTTTTGTCAGATGTGTTCGTTCGTTCTTTGATTTAACGTCTTTTCTCAACAATCTAAAAACTATCTGTCTGTTTCCAGTGTCCCATGGCTGTCCAATGGCCTTGAGCATATGGTCTCATTGCAGCTGATGAGTCACATAGAAGGCAATAATCTCTTTGAACCTTTTCAGTCAGCCTCTCATAAAGTCCACAGTACAGAAACTGCTTTGTTAAAAGATTTTCAACGACCTTTTGCAGGCTTGCGATATCTGAAAAATGTCCATTCTATCACTACTTGATCTTTGACACTATTGACAGTGACATCATTATCTCAAGATTGTCATCCACATTTGGCTGGGTTGAAACTGTTTCGGAGTCCATACCTTTCTTGTCGAACTCAAATTTGTTCTCACCAAATGACGTTAGGTCGGCTCCATCTCTGCTGAAATGTGGTGTCCAGCAGGGATCTTTTCTGTACCTTGTTCTGTATGCTGTGTAACTACAACCACTTTGCTCTGTTATGAAACAATCAGAAGCACTCTTCCTTTTCTTTGCCCATGACTCACAACCGCACTGCTCTGCTTTCCCAATAGACATCTCAAGCACTTTTAAAGAAATTAAAAAGAAACTCCATTAACAACATAGCTGTCTGGACGAAAGCAAACTTAAAGTGAATGAAGAAAAATAGAAACCATGTATGTCGATACGAAATCAAATCTTAAAAAAGCAACCTCAAAGACCATGGTTATCTCAGACAGTACTACAACCTTCAGCACATCTGCAAGAAATGTTCGTGTTTTTCTTGAGAAATTTCTGTCCATGGCAGTGCATGTTAACTACCTGAGTAAAATCCTATATAAACAACCAGAATAAGCAAAACCCTCCCATTTCTCTCATACTGCATTTCAAGGCAAGACTGAGGCAAAAAGAAAAAGAGGCAGACCACCAGCTTCTCTCATTGGCAACATCACCGAATCCAGCTGCATGAAGTCAGCAAGGCCAGCAAAGACGAGAACAAATGGAAAATAACCCTGTCGGTGTCATTGACTGCAGCAGCCAATGCCGCACCCGGTGAAGCCGACAGATGAGATAGATGAGGATGCCACGAACAAGTTGTATGTATCCTTCATTCTATCCAGACTAGACTACTTGCAACTATCTCTTAGTTGGACTTACTGATGATAAGCTATCCAAAGTCCAACGATTTTCAAAACACGACAGCTCGATTTGTCCTATGAAAGAGCAAATGGTGCAGTGTAAAAGTGCTTTTGTGAAAACACACTGGCTTCCAATCAGACCAATCAAATCAAAGTTAATTTATATTCTCTCTATCTCTCGCTCTCCCCTCTCTCTCCCTCTCTCTCCCCTCTCTCACTCTCCCCCTCTCTCTCCCTCCCCCTCTCTCTTCCCCCCCTCTCTCTCTTTACTTTTGAAGGGGGAGGGATGATTAGCCAGAATACTCTGGAGAGGTGGATTTATATTTGCACGTTTTCTGGTGAAGCTGAGTTACTCTTTGGAAAGGTTAGCTTCGACTTTTTGGTGAGGCCAGATCTATTTGGGAAAGTTTAAGATTTTTTGAGAAACTGGATTATTCTTTGGGAAAGTTGATTTGCTTGGGATCTCTGTGATATGACTTGTCGTGGAGATTGACATTATTGGCTGTGGTTCCATTGTTCAGTGCAATGCGGTAGGAGGGGTGGCAGTGTGTGTGTGTGTGTGTGTGTGTGTGAAATGTTGGATATTTTACACAGTTGAAATGTGTGTATGTGTTTTGTTGCTCTGTATATCGTTATGATGTAATCGCGTTTAGAATTTATAGTTTAGGCAGTTGTAACTTGTGTATACGTTTTGTTACTCTGTAGACTGTTATCATAAAATCACGTTTATACATGCGCTTGTATGCACAAAAAATGTTAAAACACACACAATGAAAAACAATCAAACAAAAGTCACACGCACACAAATGCACACATTATAGGTCTATATAATATTGCTATTTAAACTAACAACAACAACAACAACAACAACAACAACGACACACACACAAGAGGAGCAGCTGTTGCAAGCTTTTTTTAAAAAAATCTGCAGCTCAGAGTGTTAGTGTTCTTTGTCTTTGTCGCTAATTGAAATCACGACAAAGACGAAATTGCATCATGTGAGATGGGTGAAATAAAATTGTCAAAACAACCGTTTTGATGGCTTCGTTTAATCCCTAAAGAATATTTATGTTAATATTATCCTAAACTCTTGGTGATTGGTCAATCGCGTCAACACAACTTAACCCTTTGACTCCTGCACTCTGTCCACCAGCATCCTGCATTGTCAACCATGCTAGCAAAGCAAAATCTTAACCCTTCGACTCCCTCACCCTATCCACCAGTTTCCTACAGGGAGCTGGCGGATAAGGTAGAAGGGAGTCAAATGGTTAAGTTTTTGCAGTTGGTGGATACGGTGTTGCTGACAGCATTTGTGATCTGTCAGCAGCAAAAAGTCTGCTGTTGCCTGGAAGACCGTGAACGAAATAAGTGGTAGAAAATGCTGTAACAGAGCTAAGCTAAAAGCATCTAGCCAAGAAGAGCAAGTAAAACTGTGGCAACAACACTTCCAGGACCTACTCGGGAAACCTCCAGACATCTCTGAAGAAGAAATAACTCCAGTCTTCACGGAGGAGCTGAATATCAAGAAAGGGCCGTTTACGTTCGACGAACTACTAATAGCAGTGAAAAGCATTCAGTGTGGAAAAGCATGCGGACTCGATGAGATACCAGCGGAAGTATAGAAAATAGAGGAATTTCACCAGATACTGCTGGAATACTGCAACAACGTTTATAGCCAAGATCCAATAAACAAATGGACTAAAGGATGCCTGCTTCCTTTCCCCCAAAAAGGTGACCTCGGAATCACAAAGAACTACCGTGGAATCACATTAACTACAATTTCTGCAAAGATCTATAACCTAATGCTCCTAGATAGGATAAGGCCGGAGATAGATCCAGTTTTGAGGAAAAACTAAAACGGGTTTCGCCAAAACAGATCGACATCAGGACAAATACTCACCATCAGACGTATATTGGAAGGCATAAAAACCAAAAACCTCATAACTGTTCTCCTATTCATCAACTTTTCCAAAGCTTTTGATTCGATCCGCCGAGGAAAGATAAAGGAGATTCTAACTGCATATGGACTACCCAAGGAAACAGTAGATGCCATCATGATGCTGTATCTGAATACCCGCTGTATGGTTCGCTCCCCCGACGGAGACACAGACTTTTTGACATCACTGCTGGAGTCTTTCAGGGAGATACGCTTGTCCCCTACATTTTCATCATCTGTCTCGATTATGTGCTGAGGAAAGCAATGGATAAGAACAAAAAACTCGGCTTTACCCTCACAGAACAGAAGAGCAGACGCTACCCTGCGGCGGATTACGCTAATGACCTGGCTGTTCTCGCAGACTTTCTAAAGGATGCAACATCTCTCCTTCACAGTGTCGAAAAAACAGCAATGGAGATCGGGCTCCACCTCAATGCGAACAAAACAGAGTTCATCTGTCTGAATCAAGACACATCAGAAGGTATGAGAAGTCTCAATGGAGATACGATCAAACAAGTTCAAGACTTTAAATACCTTGGCAGCTACATTGACTCCACAGAACAAGACTTCAACACCAGACCTGGAAATGCCTGGGGCGCACTTAATCAACTGGACAAAATGGGGAAATCCAATCTACCAGACAACCTGAAAAGGAACTTCTTCTGAGTAGCATTTGAGTCCGTTCTTACATATGGCTCAATCTCTTGGACCCTAACAACGACATTGGAGAGGAAGATTAATGGAGAATACACATGAATGCTGCGTGCAGCCCTGAACAAATCCTGGAGAGAACATCCAAGTAACAAAGAGTTATATGGTAAGATCCCACCAATCAGTATATCAATACATCAACACAGACT
>JAPXFY010000026.1:12465784-12480784 GCA_030674185.1 Monoplex corrugatus | reverse complement strand
CAGCCAGCCAGCCAGCCAGCCAGCCAGACAGACAGACAGACAGACACACAGACAGGCACGCAGGCAGACAGACGTATTTTCCAGGCTAACAATTGGTACAAAATGATTTCGGTTATTGGTGTTTTTGTATTTTGTTGTTTTTTGTTTTATGTTTGAAGGGAGTTTAAAAAAAAGAAAGAAAAGTAAACCCAAAAGTGGTCACATAACCGCACGCTGGGCCATAGGAGGGTGGGGGTTTAAATACCCCAATGCTCACAGGTCGTTTTGTTTGTTTGTTTGTTTGTTTGTTTGTTTTTGAGAGCAAATCACACACTCCTCTTCTATGCTGCTTTACCTTTCCCGGTCATGGAAAACGGTTAAACTCCTCTTCATAACTGGCAGGACTGGAAACCGCTGACACAAAGTTCCCTAAGCCAGGTTTTGAACTTGTGCCGTCAGTTGAAAGGCAGAAGGTGTCCCTCTGAGCCAGCGAGGACTCTGAGTAAAACAGTTTCAAGTACAGGGCAACACAAGGAATAGAGCACACGTCCCCTAAGGCTGTGTGTGGGTTGAGTGCGATCCAGAGTGGCCACCACAGAGATAGTTGAGCCGTTTAATGACCTTGTTTGACCCTTTTGACTCCCTCACCCTGCCCACCAGCATCCTGCATTATCAACCACACCAGCAAAGCAAAAACTTAACCATTTGACTCCCTCACCCTGCCCACCAGCATCCTGCATTATCAACCACACCAGCAAAGCAAAAACTTAACCCTTTGACTCCCTCGCCCTATCCATCAGCTTCCTTCCTGCAAGAGTCAAAGGGTTAAGTTTCTGACGCTTGGCATTAACAGCACGTACACATTTCTCAGTTGAATCATCAGCATGGAAGTCTTTGGCAATGGCTTTCGCCCCAACCTTGGTTTTTCGACATCTTATCTGCTGACTCAGTGCGTCGCCGCTCATTCATCAGTATCATCACACAGCCCTTTCTTTTAATTCTATGACTTTTTATTCCGTGCTTGGTAGAGAATCTCCTTCCACAGATACACGGGAATTCCATTTATTCTGTATTCATATTCCATTGTGGATGTCCAGTCATGATCGGGTTGGCGCCAATGAATTCATCATTCTCTTCCCCTTTCCGTGAATCCAGGGAGCATCATGACTCTATGAAACTAGAAGCAAGTTGGAGAAAGGTAAAGTGGGGAAGCCATTCTACAGAGCTCGTAAATCAGGCATAAAGACTACAGCTGGCAAAAGCCATTCTACAGAGCTCGTAAATCAGACATAAAGACTACAGCTGGCAAAAGCCATTCTACAGAGCTCGTAAATCAGACATAAAGACTACAGCTGACAAAAGCCATTCTACAGAGCTCGTAAATCAGACATAAAGACTACAGCTGGCAAAAGCCATTCTACAGAGCTCGTAAATCAGACATAAAGACTACAGCTGGCAAAAGCCATTCTACAGAGCTCGTAAATCAGGCATAAAGACTACAGCTGGCAAAAGCCATTCTACAGAGCTCGTAAATCAGACATAAAGACTACAGCTGGCAAAAGCCATTCTACAGAGTTCGTAAATCAGACATAAAGACTATAGCTGACAAAAGCCACACTACAGAGTTCGTAAATCAGACATAAAGACTACAGCTGGCAAAAGCCATACTACAGAGTTCGTAAATCAGACATAAAGACTATAGCTGACAAAAGCCATACTACAGAGGTCGTAAATCAGACATAAAGACTATAGCTGACAAAAGCCACACTACAGAGTTCGTAAATCAGACATAAAGACTACAGCTGGCAAAAGCCACACTACAGAGCTCGTAAATCAGACATAAAGACTACAGATGGCAAAAGCCATACTACAGAGCTCATAAATCAGACATAAAGACTACAGATGGCAAAAGCCATACTATAGAGCTCGTAAATCAGACATAAAGACTACAGATGGCAAAAGCCATACTACAGAGCTCATAAATCAGACATAAAGACTACAGATGGCAAAAGCCATACTATAGAGCTCGTAAATCAGACATAAAGACTACAGATGGCAAAAGCCATACTACAGAGCTCGTAAATCAGACATAAAGACTACAGATGGCAAAAGCCACACTACAGAGCTCGTAAATCAGACATAAAGACTACAGATGGCAAAAGCCACACTACAGAGCTCGTAAATCAGACATAAAGACTACAGATGGCAAAAGCCATTCTACAGAGCTCGTAAATCAGACATAAAGACTACAGCGGGCAAAAGCCATTCTACAGAGCTCGTAAATCAGACATAAAGACTACAGATGGCAAAAGCCATTCTACAGAGCTCGTAAATCAGACATAAAGACTACAGCGGCAAAAGCCATTCTACAGAGCTCGTAAATCAGACATAAAGACTACAGCGGGCAAAAGCCATTCTACAGAGCTCGTAAATCAGACATAAAGACTACAGCTGACAAAAGCCATTCTACAGAGCTCGTAAATCAGACATAAAGACTACAGCGGGCAAAAGCCATTCTACAGAGCTCGTAAATCAGACATAAGACTACAGCGGGCAAAAGCCATTCTACAGAGCTCGTAAATCAGACATAAAGACTACAGCTGGCAAAAGCCATTCTACAGAGCTCGTAAATCAGATATAAAGACTACAGCGGACAAAAGCCATTCTACAGAGCTCGTAAATCAGACATAAAGACTACAGCTGGCAAAAGCCATACTACAGAGCTCGTAAATCAGGCATAAAGACTACAGCTGACAAAAGCCATTCTACAGAGCTCGTAAATCAGACATAAAGACTACAGCTGACAAAAGCCATTCTACAGAGCTCGTAAATCAGACATAAAGACTACAGCTGGCAAAAGCCATTCTACAGAGCTCGTAAATCAGACATAAAGACTACAGCTGACAAAAGCCACACTACAGAGCTCGTAAATCAGACATAAAGACTACAGCGGACAAAAGCCACACTACAGAGCTCGTAAATCAGACATAAAGACTACAGCGGGCAAAAGCCATACTACAGAGCTCGTAAATCAGACATAAAGACTACAGCTGGCAAAAGCCATACTACAGAGCTCGTAAATCAGACATAAAGACTACAGCTGGCAAAAGCCACACTACAGAGCTCGTAAATCAGATATAAAGACTACAGCGGTCAAAAGCCATTTTACAGAGCTCGTAAATCAGACATAAAGACTACAGCGGGCAAAAGCCATTCTACAGAGCTCGTAAATCAGACATAAAGACTACAGCTGACAAAGCCATTCTACAGAGCTCGTAAATCAGACATAAAGACTACAGCGGGCAAAAGCCATTCTACAGAGCTCGTAAATCAGACATAAAGACTACAGCGGGCAAAAGCCATTCTACAGAGCTCGTAAATCAGACATAAAGACTACAGCGGCAAAGCCATTCTACAGAGCTCGTAAATCAGACATAAAGACTACAGCTGGCAAAATCTACAGAGCTCGTAAATCAGACATAAAGACTACAGCGGGCAAAAGCCATTCTACAGAGCTCGTAAATCAGACATAAAGACTACAGCTGGCAAAATCTACAGAGCTCGTAAATCAGACATAAAGACACAGCTGGCAAAATCTACAGAGCTCGTAAATCAGACATAAAGACTACAGCTGGCAAAATCTACAGAGCTCGTAAATCAGACATAAAGACTACAGCTGGCAAAATCTACAGAGCTCGTAAATCAGACATAAAGACTACAGCTGGCAAAATCTACAGAGCTCGTAAATCAGACATAAAGACTACAGCTGGCAAAATCTACAGAGCTCGTAAATCAGACATAAAGACTACAGCTGGCAAAATCTACAGAGCTCGTAAATCAGACATAAAGACTACAGCTGGCAAAATCTACAGAGCTCGTAAATCAGACATAAAGACTACAGCTGGCAAAATCTACAGAGCTCGTAAATCAGACATAAAGACTACAGCTGGCAAAATCTACAGAGCTCGTAAATCAGACATAAAGACTACAGCTGGCAAAAGCATCTACAGAGCTCGTAAATCAGACATAAAGACTACAGCGGCAAAAGCCACATACAGAGCTCGTAAATCAGAATAAAGACTACAGCTGGCAAAGCCATTCTACAGAGCTCGTAAATCAGACATAAAGACTACAGCGGCAAACCATCTACAGAGCTCGTAAATCAGACATAAAGACTACAGCTGCAAAAGCCATTCTACAGAGCTCGTAAATCAGACATAAAGCACAGCGCAAAAGCATCTACAGAGCTCGTAAATCAGACATAAAGACTACAGCTGGCAAAAGCCATCTACAGAGCTCGTAAATCAGACATAAAGACTACAGCGGCAAAAGCATCAAAGCTCGTAAATCAGACATAAAACTACAGCTGGCAAAATCTACAGAGTCGTAAACAACTAAAGACTACACGCAAACCATCTACAAGCTCGTAAATCAACAAAAGACTACAGCTGCAAAAATCACAGAGCTCGTAAATCAGACATAAGATACAGCTGGCAAAATCTACAGAGCTCGTAATCAACATAAAGATACAGCTGCAAATTACAGAGCTCGTAAATCAGACATAAGACTACGCTGGCAAAATCTACAGAGCTCGTAAATCAGACATAAGACTACAGCTGGCAAAATCTACAGAGCTCGTAAATCAGACATAGACTACAGCTGGCAAAATCTAAGAGCTGTAATCGACATAAAGACTACAGCGGCAAAACTTAGAGCTCGTAAATCAACATAAAGACTACAGCGGCAAAGCCATCTACAGAGCTCGTAATCAGACATAAAGACACAGATGAACAATAAGCCACACCCTACAGAGCTCGTAAATCAGAATAAAGACTACGCTGCAAAAGCCATACTACAGAGCTCGTAAATCAGACATAAAGACTACAGCTGCAAAAGCAACTACAGAGCTCGTAAATCAGACATAAAGACTACAGCTGCAAAGATCTACAGAGCTCGTAAATCAGACATAAAGACTACAGCGGCAAAACAATACAGAGCTCGTAAATCAGACATAAAGACTACAGCGGCAAAAGCCATTCTACAGAGCTCGTAAATCAGACATAAAGACTACGCTGGCAAAACTACAGAGCTCGTAAATCAGACATAAAGACTACAGCTGGCAAAAGCCTACAGAGCTCGTAAATCAGACATAAAGACTACAGCTGGCAAAAATTCTACAGAGCTCGTAAATCAACATAAAGACTACAGCTGGCAAAAGATCTACAGAGCTCGTAAATCAGACATAAAGACTACAGCTGGCAAAAGCTCTACAGAGCTCGTAAATCAGACATAAAGACTACAGCGAATGGCTCTTCAAAAAGACTACAGTGCAAATCTACAGAGCTCGTAAATCAGACATAAAGACTACAGCTGGCAAAAGCATCTACAGAGCTCGTAAATCAGACATAAAGACTACAGCGGACAAAAGCCATTCTACAGAGCTCGTAAATCAGACATAAAGACTACAGCTGGCAAAAGCCATACTACAGAGCTCGTAAATCAGACATAAAGACTACAGCTGCAAAATCTACAGAGCTCGTAATCAGACATAAAGACTACAGCTGGCAAAGCACTACAGAGCTCGTAAATAGACAAAGAACAGCTGGCAAAAGATCTACAGAGCTCGTAAATCAGACAAAGACTACAGCTGCACCACACTACAGAGCTCGTAATCAGACATAAAGACTACAGCGGACAAAACCACTACAAGTCGTAAACAGACATAAAGACACAGCTGGCAAAATACTACAGCTGTAAATCGAATAAGGATACAGTGCAAAATCTACAGGCTCGTAAATCAGACATAAAGACTCAGCTGGCAAATCCTCTACAGAGCTCGTAATCATAAAGACTACTGCTGCAAAGCATCTACAGAGCTGTAAATCAGAATAAGCTACAGCTGGCAAAAATCTACAGAGCTCGTAATCGCTAAAGACTGCAGCTGCAAAATCTACAGAGCTGTAATGACTAAGACTACGCGGCAAAAATCATACAGAGTCGTAAATCGACATAAGATACAGGGCAAAAGTTACACATAAAGACTACAGCTGCAAAAGCCTTCTACAGAGCTCGTAAATCAGACATAAAGACTACAGCTGGCAAAGCATCTACAGAGCTCGTAAATCAGACATAAAGACTACAGCTGGCAAAAAGCCTCTACAGAGCTCGTAAATCAGACATAAAGACTACAGCGGACAAAACATACAGAGCTCGTAAATCAGACATAAAGACTACAGCTGGCAAAAGCCATACTACAGAGCTCGTAAATCAGACATAAAGACTACAGCTGACAAATGACAGCAACAAAACTGCGGCTGGCAAATGACAAAAACACTTTAAGGGGAAAAAGATCTAAAAGACAGCGACATCAACCACCACCACCACCACCACCACCACCACCACCACCAACCACCACCACCAACCAACAACAACAACAACAACAATAACAACAACAACACAATAAACCAACAATAACGTTAAACAGCTTCTTATGACCACTATCAGTATAACTATTTTTGTTATTATTATCATTATTGTTATGGACAGTTCCAATCTTATGGCGACGGCCGGGGCCAGTCAGGCTTTACACATGATCGCCACCATTCTCCTGTCGTCCAGCTCTGTGGTGTTCATGGAGGATCCCTCCTACTTCGCTGCCTACAGCATGCTGAAGGACGACTTGAATCTGAAGCTGGTACCAGGTTAGCAATAATTCGTTTTGGTTGATTGATTGATTTGGTTCAGTTTTTACGTCGGCACCCACCTCTGGTGATATGGCCGACGGGAATAACTATCCCAGGGAAGTGGGGGAAGGGGGACTTATCTAATCTTATACTGACACCACCAAAAGAACAATGATGTTAAGATGGAACAGTGAGTGATAACCATCCCAGGGAAGTGGTGGAAGTGGGACCTATCTAATCCTACACTGACACCACCAGAACAACAATGATGTCAAGATGGGACAGTGAGATGGCCATTTTTAATGTATCTAATCTTATACTGACACCACCAGAACAACAATGATGTTAAGATGGGACAGTGAAATGGCCATTTTTAATGTACCGCACAGAGGGATTCGAACCACAACCATTAGCCTGTGAATCTGACGCTCAAATCAACAGAGCTACTGGGGCCCTCGTTTCGTTCTGTGGTGTCGATGTTGTTTTCATACAGTCCCATCTTCCCCCCATGGGGGTGCCGGGGTCTCTTTCAGTGTAAATAGTATCCCAACCTTCTGGAAATTCTGTGCTAGAAATTTCCTCTTTTCTGTCACTCTGTTTGTTTCTGCCATGTTCCTTTGCTTTCTGTCATTTCTTCCTATCGTTTTCTGTCTTGTTGGTCCATTCACATGTATGTGTTCCATAACGTCTTAGTACTTTCTCTTAGGAGTGATAATTGGGTACATGTATTTAGTACACTTTTGGCTCAAGGGAAATGTGATATGCGGAAGCAATGTTAAGTAATTTAGGCTCGTTTTTATGTGTGTTTTGGTGTCCTTACGTTTAACTTTGTATTCACGTATTTTTTTTATTTATATCCCGTGTGATAAATGTGTCAGAAGAATGTTGAGAGTTCCATGGACAGCAAAGAAAACAAACGAGACAGTCTCGATGGAGGCAGACACAAGTAGATCACTCATAAGGAAGATTAGGAAAAGACAAGCAACATTTATAGGCCATTTTATGAGGAAGGGGGATTTGGAGCACCTGGTCACAACGGGAAAGCTGGAGGGAAAGAGAGCACCAGGTAGACCCAGGGAGAGAATGCTGGACGGACTTGCAGAGTGGCTGGGGATGAGGAGGGTGGGGGAGATGCTGGGGGCAACGAGAGATAGAGATGGTTGGAAGTCCATGGTCGCCAACGCCATGCGGCAGGGCACCTGATGATGATGATGATGTGTGATAAATGGGATGAAGTGGTCAATGCAAGGGGTATCTTCTTGAGGTTATGTGCACGAATGCATTGATATGTGTACTTCATTTTCTTTTCATTTTTTTCTTGTTGAGGTTTTGTGTGTTTTGAAACAGTTACAGCCCTGATAATTATGGCCGTACGTAGTCGGTTGTGCTTTAAACAGAAATAACAGTAACACTGTATTTTGTGAGGAGTGTTCTGAGCTTACGGTTTTTGTGCTTTGTATCTGCTTCTATGCTAGCTGAATGGGTAGCGCAAACTATGTTAGATTTGAGAAGTTCAACAACATGGGAGATAATTTCTACGTGACTCTCAAGAGTTATGTCCTTTGGTTGATATTATAAAAATTCTCCCTGCTTCCCTCTTATTTCTAATGTATTTGGTTAAGTGTATGTGTGTGTGTGTGTGTGTGTTGTGTGCGTGCGTGCGTGTGTGTGTGTGTGTGTTGTGTGTGTGCGTGCGTGTGTGTGTGTGTGTGTGTGGCGTGTGTGTATGTGTGTGTGTGTGGGGGGGTTGTGTATATGTGTGGCGCGGTGTGTGTGTGTGTGTGTGATAGTGTGTGTATGTGTGTGTGCGTGTGTATGTATGTGTGTGTGTGTGTATGAGCGTGTGTGTATGAACATGAGCGTGTGTCTATGTGCCTGTATGTGTATGATTGTGTGTGTGAATTTGTGTATGTTAACATCTGTGTTTACCAATGGACATATGAAATGGAATTGTTGATCTTGATTCATTTTTATCGCTTCTTTACCATTGTATTATTACAGTTCATATTTTTTTTATTAGACATTTTTTTAGGATCATGGCACTTAGGAGATTACCTTTGTGCTCACATTTTTTTCTTTTTCGTCACATTTTCTACGCCACCTCAATGGCCACAGAAGCAGGCACAGTTTTCACAATGCGGTGATGATGATGTCGATGATGATGATAATCATGATTCCATGGAGTTCCATCTAGGATTGATACTACATGACACGGCTATACTCTACGCTTACTATTATAATGTATCCTGGCGTCAACCAGGCCCGAGAGATACAGACACCTGTGGTGCTGGTCAGAAGATTTGAGCAACACCCTCAATGACGCGTCTGTAAAGTGGATGAGACTCGTCTGTGTGGTCCCAGTCTTCCCCATGAGGCTACAGCACGCCCAACTCTGGGTAGGAACCGCTTAGAGCCGAAAAATCTCACAATGATATATTTTTAAAGGGACTGATAGGGATTCAAACCCACAACCTTCCAGTCGGTAGTCCGTTGCGTTAACCACCACGCCACAGCGACTGGCTGTTCATCTGTTTTTCTCATAGCACTAGGTGCTGACATGGGATTACTTTACACGTGTGTCAGCCTTTGTCTAGGGAGAAGTGCAGCAGAATGGTTCAGACGTTCGCCTGCCAGTAACTAAACTCGAGGTTCCAGGGTTCGCTCCTCGAAGAGGCCTTGACTTTACTCCTCAGTTTGACAGGAAAATCGAACTGAACGTCTAGTTCTTCGGAAGGGGACGAAAAACGAGTCGGACCGTGTGCCTTCTGGCTGTGCACGGTAAAGATCCCACGGCAGTTGAAAATTGTGAAGAGCAGGGCATTGCCCGGCTGCCTTGGTATAAAACCAATATTAGATAGATAGGTTGATTTCTCAGGTCCCACCCCTTGAAGACCAATTAGCCTTCTTTCCTTTCTGAAGTCTTGGTTTAAAAAAAAAAGTGAATATGAATTTGAATTTGAAGCGAGGTTGGTTGGATGGGCGCCACCCTCGTAGTGCTGGCTCCGGGAAAAGTTCAGGTCTCTGCCACCTCACTCCCCTGCGACCTCAGGGTTATGGAACTAACTAGGTAGAACCCCAGGACCTGGCCAGCTCATGGCTTTATGTGCAGGCTTAAGGCTTGTGCCGTGATCGTTCTGGATCTTCTCCATCACATGGCACCTCTGACCTTTGTGCATATGGAATTCATTCAGAGCGCGGAGACGTCATCTTGACGACTTGAAATTGAATTGAAATTTGAAATTTGTCTCTCATGCTTTCGTGAAGCACATAGGGCTCATGTAAGAAGAGGTGCAGTATAAGTGGTCATTAGTATTACTATAATTAGCGTGGAAAATGGAAAAAGTATTGATTATTTCCCTTAGTGTAGCCATTATATAGCAGTTTGCTTTCTGGCCACCTCGATGTATCAGTCATGTTCATGGTCCTGCTTTAATTATTATCAACTCGACAAAGTGGGAGGAATTTTGGTGCGGGAATTCCCATAAGTCGCAGGATTTTGATGATTTAAAAAACATTGATAAAAAATCAACCATGCAACTCAGAAACAAACAACAGACATGTACAGAAAGGAACCAGAAGAACAAGAAAACCAATGTAAGCGCGTATTCAACAAAACAAGACAAAACAAGCGCAAATTTTCGGCCAACCGGCCTTTGTCAAGCGCGAACGCACGGTCACAAACAGACCACAAACACCAAACAACGGATAATAAAAAGAGGACTAAAAACTTCCCTGCCGCCTCGTCCAGTGGATAAAAAGGGACCAAATGGAATGCCCATGTCTTCATGAGCAGAAGACATGGGCATTCCATTTGGTCCCTTTTTGTGACCGTGCATTCGCGCTTGACAAAGGCCGATTGGCCGAAAATTTGCGCTTGTTTTGCCTTGTTTTGTTAAATACGCGCTTACATTGGTTTTCTTGTTCTTCTGGTTCCTGTTTGCTTGGGCGCGGGCAGTCGCACTTGTTTGGGATCATGTACAGAAAGATCAAACTTTACTGAACACAGGCAAGACTCGCCCCAGATGTCTTGTCTGTGGGTGGTGTATTCATACTTCAGTCCAAATAAGTATCCAAAACAGCTTTTTTTCAGAACAAAGTGAAATGTCGGCACACATGTATGCACAACAATTTCAGGATCATTGTCTTGAATCAGGTTCTTTCAAATCATCATTATCTGCATTTTATACTTCATAAATGCTAAATATAACAGTGTGGATATCCCAAACGTATTATAAAAAGCGCACAGTGAGTACAGCCACCGCGTACGACGTGGTCGACTGGACAACAATCAAATATCGGCAGAATTCAACATGGTGTCCGAACAAAGAGCCAGTCACTACAATGTACACTAATGATAGACTAATAATACTGTCTAAGGGAGGAAATCGATTGCAGTACTGTTTAGCTTTATAAAACGGATCATTTCCCCTGGAAGCGCCTATTATTTTACCGGGGAAAATTGTTTTTTAACCAGAAGATCTATCCGTCAAGACAGGAAACGTTCACGCTCTCGACGAGTAGGATAATCCGTGAAGACTTCATGTTAACGTTCAATACAGAATTATGTCCCTTCCTCCTTTATTTTCAGACTTTATTGTGCATTAGATTTTGTATCGGCTTATCAAGACTTCACGATATTTTTTTTTCATATATTGTGAACTGCAAGCCCATGTTTTCTTTTCAAAACGCACAGTAAAGCAAAAGTAGTCTGAAATTTCGATGAATCCCACAAGAACAAATTCCCAGTTACAGTACCAGTCGATGATAACTATGTCATTCATGCTGTCCACTGTACTTACTACATATTTGAATTGTATTGAGTCATTATTTTTTTCATTACAGCATTTTGTTTTTGTTGTATGTCTATGTATATATGATGAAATAAGTATAGATGTGCTGTAGATGAGATGACGATATTAACATATGTATAGACAACTAAATGATAAGAAGATGATTATAATGAAAATGATGATAATGATTAAAAAAAAGAAATTCATTGAATGTCGTACATTCAGTGCCAAGTGATGAGGAAGGAATGGACACAGATGCTCTGGAACGTCTTTTGACAGAACATCAACCCAACTCCAAAGAGGAAAAGACACGGCCATTTTGGGGTATGGTCTACACCATACCTGTCTACAACAACCCTACAGGACGATGCTACTCACCTGGTCAGTGTCTGTATGCCTTTTTTTTTCAGAATGATGTTTCCCCCTACTGTCTTTATAAGAGTCACATGTTGGTTTAATCTCACCATCATCATGTGCCCTGCCACAAGGGGTTGGCGATCATGGCCCTGAATACGAATCTATCCGCTGTCGCTGCAAATACATCTTCAACCCTCTCTGTCCCCAGCCACCCTGCAAGTCTGTTCAATATTTTCTCCCTGGATCTACCTGGTGTTCTCTTCCCTCCTAATTTCCTGTTGTGACCAGGTGCTTTAATTCCCCTTTCCTCATAACATGGCCTATAAATGTTGCTTGTCTTTTCCTAATCCTCATTATCAATGATCTTCTTGTGTACGCCTCCGTCAAGACTGTCTCGTTTGTTTTCTTTGCTGTCCATGGAACTCTCAACATTCTTCTTAGAAACCACATGTCGGCTGCCTCAATCTTGTTCTGGCTTTGCTTGTTGACTGTCCACGCCTCACATCCGTATAACATTATGGGTTCTATATAACATTCAAGAACTCTTTTCCTGATGTTGATTGATAGGCATTTGTTGGTAAGAACGCTTTTCATCTTCTTGAATACTGTTTTAGCTTGGCCGATTCTGCTGGCTACTTCTAATGTGCATCTGCCGTCTGGTGAAATGACTGTTCCCAGATATTTAAACAAATCAACCTGTGGTTTAGCCTACTGAGAACTTTCAACTGAAAAAAAAAAGAGAGTTGTCATTCAGGTATGACAATGTTCTATTTAATTAGGTGTTAGCCTCAGCTATGAACCGAGAAAGCAGATTCTTTTCCGTTTCTGTACACAGTTTCTTCGTTTTTGTCTTTTGTGTACGCTTGGTACGGGTCAGTTAACTGAAAGTTTGACCCTTGTCTTGTCTTGCCTTGCTTTGCCTCACTTTGCCTCGTTTTGTCTTGTCTTGTCTTGTCTTGCCTTGCTTTGCCTCACCTTGCCTCTTTTTGTCTTGTCTTGTCTTGCCTTGCTTTGCCTCACTTTGCCTCGTTTTGTCTTGTCTTGTCTTGTCTTGCCTTGCTTTGCCTCACCTTGCCTCGTTTTGTCTTGTCTTGTCTTGCCTTGCTTTGCCTCACCTTGCCTCGTTTTGTCTTGTCTTGTCTTGCCTTGCTTTGCCTCACCTTGCCTCGTTTTGTCTTGTCTTGTCTTGCCTTGCTTTGCCTCACCTTGCCTCGTTTTGTCTTGTCTTGTCTTGCCTTGCTTTGCCTCACCTTGCCTCGTTTTGTCTTGTCTTGTCTTGCCTTGCTTTGCCTCACCTTGCCTCGTTTTGTCTTGTCTTGTCTTGCCTTGCTTTGCCTCACCTTGCCTCGTTTTGTCTTGTCTTGTCTTGCCTTGCTTTGCCTCACCTTGCCTCGTTTTGTCTTGTCTTGTCTTGCCTTGCTTTGCCTCACCTTGCCTCGTTTTGTCTTGTCTTGTCTTGCCTTGCTTTGCCTCACCTTGCCTCTTTTTGTCTTGTCTTGCCTTGCCTTGCTTTGCCTCACCTTGCCTCTTTTTGTCTTGTCTTGTCTTGCCTTGCTTTGCCTCACCTTGCCTCTTTTTGTCTTGTCTTGCCTTGCCTTGCCTTGCCTCACCTTGCCTCGTTTTGTCTTGTCTTGTCTTGCCTTGCTTTGCCTCACCTTGCCTCGTTTTGTCTTGTCTTGTCTTGCCTTGCTTTGCCTCACCTTGCCTCTTTTTGTCTTGTCTTGTCTTGCCTTGCTTTGCCTCACCTTGCCTCGTTTTGTCTTGTCTTGTCTTGCCTTGCTTTGCCTCACCTTGCCTCTTTTTGTCTTGTCTTGTCTTGCCTTGCTTTGCCTCACCTTGCCTCGTTTTGTCTTGTCTTGTCTTGCCTTGCTTTGCCTCACCTTGCCTCGTTTTGTCTTGTCTTGTCTTGCCTTGCTTTGCCTCACCTTGCCTCGTTTTGTCTTGTCTTGTCTTGCCTTGCTTTGCCTCACCTTGCCTCTTTTTGTCTTGTCTTGTCTTGCCTTGCTTTGCCTCACCTTGCCTCGTTTTGTCTTGTCTTGTCTTGCTTTTGTCTTGTCTTGTCCTGCTTTGCTTTGCCTCACCTTGCCTCGTTTTGTCTTGTCTTGTCTTGCTTTTGTCTTGTCTTGTCTTGCTTTGCTTTGCCTCACCTTGCCTCGTTTTGTCTTGTCTTGTCTTGCTTTTGTCTTGTCTTGTATTGCCTTGTCTTGTATTGCCTTGCTTTCCTTGTCTTGCCTTGCCTTGCCTTGTCTAGTCTTGCCTTGCTTTCCTTGTCTTGCCTTGCCTTGCCTTGTCTTGTCTAGTCTTGCCTTGCTTTCCTTGTCTTGCCTTGCCTTGTCTTGTCTTGCCTTGCCTTGCCTTGATTTGCCTTGCCTTGCCTTGTCTTGTCTTGCCTTGTCTTGTCTTACCTTGCTTTCCCTTGTCTTGCCTTGTCTTGATTTGCTTTGCATTGCCTTGTTTTGTCTTGTCTCGCCTTGTCTTGTCTTGCCTTGTCTTGTCTTGCTTTGTCTTGCCTTGTCTTGTCTTGCCTTGCCTTGCCTTGTCTTGTCTTGCTTTGTCTTGTCTTGCTTTTGTCTTGTCTTGTCTTGTCTTGCCTTGTCTTGTCTTGCTTTGTCTTGTCTTGTCTTGTCTTGTCTTGTCTTGCCTTGTCTTGTCTTGTCTTGCTTTGTCTTGCCTTGTCTTGCCTTGTCTGGTCTTGTCTTGTCTTGTCTTGTTTTGTCTTGTTTTGTCTTGTCTTGTCTTGTCTTGTCTTTGCCTTGCTTTGCCTTGTCTTGTTTTGTCTTATCTTGTCTTGTCTTGTTTTGTCTTGTCTTGTCTTGTCTTGTTTTGTCTTGTCTTGTTTTGCCTTGCCTTGTCTTGTCTTGTCTTGTCTTGTTTTGTTTTGTTTTGTTAAACCAAATAAACGTTCTGACTCTGTTTTCATGTACTTCTGGTTTCGGTGTCTGTGTGTTACAAGCTGTGTATTTGATTTTCTCTTAGGTGTACAGTTTATGAATAATTTCACCTAAAAGTGCTTCAGATGGCACTGATTTCACTCTGTATTTTCGAAATATTCCGAGGCAGCATGCTTCTAGTTATCCCTAGACTTTTAGATTTTGTTCAGTTCCAACTTCTGCACCAGTGCCGTCCGTTC
Source organism: Monoplex corrugatus (assembly GCA_030674185.1). Lineage (NCBI taxonomy): Eukaryota > Metazoa > Mollusca > Gastropoda > Littorinimorpha > Ranellidae > Monoplex > Monoplex corrugatus. Next base: position 12,465,845 of record JAPXFY010000026.1, on the reverse strand, counting down.
GTTCCGGCTGCCCAGCACACCACCAGCCTGAAAGTTCATCCATTCAAAGTCCCAGTGCCAT
>JAPXFY010000026.1:12458284-12460784 GCA_030674185.1 Monoplex corrugatus | reverse complement strand
CTTGTCCTGTCTCTGTCTTTGTCTCTGTCTCTGTCTTGTCTTGTCTCTGTCTTTGTCTTTGTCTTTGTCTCTGTCTTTGTCTCTGTCTTTGTCTCTGTCTCTGTCTTTTTTTGTCTCTGTCTCTGTCTCTCTGCCTCTGCCTCTGTCTCTGTCTCTGCTCTCTGTCTCTCTGCCTCTGTCTCTGTCTCTCTGCCTCTGCCTCTGTCTCTCTGCCTCTGTCTCTGTCTCTCCTGCCTCTGCCTCTATCTCTCTGCCTCTGTCTCTGTCTCTCTGCCTCTGCCTCTGCCTCTGCTCTGTCTCTCTGCCTCTGCCTCTGTCTCTGTCTGTCTGTCTGATTGCCTGTCTCTGTTTATATCTCTGTGTGTGTTTTTTTTTTTTACATTGTGTAGCCACTCATATCAACTAGCCCTGTCACTCACTCACTCACTCACTCACTCACTCACTCACTCACTCATCATCACTCACTCAACACTCACTCACTCACTCATTCATTCACTCACTCACTCACTCTGACCATGTTATTTGGCATTGTGTAGCTACTCATATTAACTAGCCCTGTCATTCACTCACTCACTCACTCACTCACTCACTCACTCACTCATTCATTCACTAACTCACTCACTCACTCTGACCATGTTATTTGGCATTGTATAGCCGCTCATATCAACTAGCCCTGTCACTCACTCACCCCACTCACTCACTCACTCACTCACTCACTCACTCACTCACTCACTCACTCACTGTGACCATGTTATTTGGCATCGTGCAGTTTCTTTATATGGAGTGGAGGTAGCCCCAATCACTATGCATCAAGGCTGGTCAGTGCTGCCATCAAGCTGGGACTGCAGACTGAACATCTGAAACGTGTTAGACGCATTTACAAGGTAGGCTTTATATTTTTGTTCTCGTTTTTTTGTCAGCAGTGGAATGGCATTTAAGACGGATTTATCTCGTTTGGACGGTTCCATGCGCGTTCCACCCAAATCTGTCAGCAATTATTTGGTAGACTCCTGTGTTCTTTTGTTTGTTGGCTCTCGTCGTCATCGTCATCATCATCATCATCATCATCATCATCATCATCATCATCATCATCATCATCATCATCAGGTGCCTTGCCGCATGGCGTTGGCGATTATGGACTTCCATCTGTATCTATCTCTTGTTGCCTCAAGCATCTCTTCCACCCTCCTTGTCCCCAGCCATTCTGCAAGCCCGTCTAGCATCTTCTCCCTGGGTCTACTCGGTGCTCTCTTTCCCTCCAGCTTTCCCGCTGTGACCAGGTGTTCCAATTCCCCTTTCCTCATAAAATGGCCTCTAAATGTTGCCTGTCTTTTCCTAATCTTCCTTATGAGTGATCTACTTGTGTCTGCCTCCATCAAGACTGTCTCGTTTATTTTCTTTGCTGTCCATGGAACTCTCAACAGTCTTCTCAGAAACCACATCTCGGCTGCCTCGATCCTGCTCTGGCTTTGCTTGCTGACTGTCCACGCCTCGCATCCGTACAACAGTATTGGTTCTATATAACATTCAAGGACTCTCTTTCTGATGTTAATTGATAGGCATTTGTTGGTAAGAATGCTTGTCATCTTCTTGAATGTTGTTTTGGCTTGGCCGATTCTGCCAGCTATTTCCGATGTGCATCTGCCGTCTGATGAAATGACCGTTCCCAAGTATTTGAACTTATTAACCTGTGTCAAGGTTGTGCCATTTGCTGTTATTTTGCATGAGGGGATTTCATGTGAAAATGTAGCTCCACCGAAAGGAACAAGAAAAAAGATTTCAAATGCTAAAACTGAAATGTCCATTTCACAAGCAGTGACCTTAAACAAACAGAATCGTAAGGTGCCCATATATCAGACACATGACAGCTAGCAGCAGAAGCATTCTGCCGGACTGAAGAGTAGGGCGCACAGCTGAATAAATTACATCAGACAGTTTGTCCTCCTCAACTGAAGCAGAAATAGCATACAGTTTGTCCTCCTCAACTGAAGCAGAAATAGCATACAGTTTGTCCTCCTCAACTGAAGCAGAAATAGCATACAGTTTGTCCTCCTCAACTGAAGCAGAAATAGCTATACTTTATAATTCTGCCTCACACGAATCGATTGCAAAACAAACAGACACAAACAAAAGCATGACTTGGAAATTTGTCTGTCAGTGCTCAGCTACAAAGAAGACAACATATAAGTAGTATACCTTACAGTAAGTTTAGTACCACAGAACGAGCTGGCTGACTCGTTTCATAGAGTTGTGTTCTCAAGATTTGATGTCTGAACTTTAATTCCAGCCCACAACGTGAAAAATTGCAAGACTGCAACTTACATCAATGTTTTAGCCATTCTGGTGACATATGACTTTAATAAGTTCCACTTCCCCCATTTCAAGATTTCAAGACCTTGCCAGTACACGCGGTTTTGCGCAGTCTCAAGGAGTCTGCCCATTCTTGAAAAAGGAGTATGACTGCCTTAATGGTGGGGTTAAAAATCAATAATGGACATCG
>JAPXFY010000026.1:12445784-12448284 GCA_030674185.1 Monoplex corrugatus | reverse complement strand
AACTCGTATTTAATATTACCAGACAAGACAGGTGCAAATTTTTGGCCAACTGTTCTCACACTGGACGGAGCAGTAGGGAAGTTTCAGTCTTATTTTTCCTAATTTTTGTATCTGGTGTTTGTTTGTAATCTTAAGCTTGACAAAGGCCAGTTGGCCGAAAATTTGCGCCTGTCTTGTCTTGTTGTATAAATACGTGTTCTTATTCTTTGTTCGTGTTTTTTTCTTCTTCTGGTTCCTGTTCAACTGGCGTTCGTCAAGCGTAAACGTAAGATCACAAACGAACAAACACCAAACACAAAAATTAGGAGGAAAAGACTGAAACTTCCCTGCTGTTTCGTGCAGTGGGAGACAAGAACTCAGGGGAGACAGAAAAAAAAGAATGCGCGTCCAGAGCACTTCATCTGATGACATCACCCACATTGCCCTTCACTGGACACCATCATCATCATCAGGTGCCCTGCCGCATGGCATTGGCGATCATGGACTTCCAACCATCTCTATGTCTCGTTGCCCCCAGCATCTCCCCCACCCTCCTCATTCCCAGCCTCTAAGTTTGGAATCATACGAAAAGTGACTTATGATTATTTTTTAATCAGAAAAAAACCAGGAGACATGATTTATCCTTTGTAAACACAAGTTTGAATCACACCAAGTCTAAGAAATATGTAAACATGGCCTTTGTCTATGGTCCTGTTGTTCCAATGCTGGCCTCGTCTCGACAAGGTGTCATCAGCCAATCCCTTTTTTGTTTTGATTGGAGGAAAGAATTTTTTCCCTTTTGTTGATTAAGTGAAGGTAGCATCCAGTTTAAATATCTGGGAACGATCATTTCACCAGACGGCAGATGCACATCAGAAACAGCCAGCAGAATCGGCCGAGCCAAAAACAGCATTCAAGAAGATGAAAAGCATTCTTACCAACAAATGCCTATCAATTAACATCAGGAGGAGAATTCTTGAATGTTGTATAGAACCGATAATGTTATACGGTTGTGAGGCGTGGACAGTCAACACGCAAAGCCAGAACAAGATTGAGACAGCCGAGATGTGGTTTCTAAGAAGAATGTTGAGAGTTCCATGGACAGCAAAGAAAACAAACGAGACAGTCTTGATGGAGGCAGACACAAGAAGATCATTGATAACGAAGATTAGGAAAAGACAGGCAACATTTAAAGGCCATTTATTGAGGAAAGGGGAATTAGAGCACCTGGTCACAACAGGAAAGCTGGAAGGAAAGATAGCACCAGGTAGACCCAGGGAAAAATAATGGACGGACTTGCAGAATGGCTGAGGACAGAGAGGGTGGAAGATGTGCTTGCGGCAACAAGAGATAGATACATATGGAGGGCCATGATCGCCAAGCATGTGGCAAGGCACTTGATGATGATGAGCATCCAGTTTGTATGTGGAATCAATTTTGGCACCGGCATTCTTTTCAGATCATTGCCAAACAAGTTTTCTGTGACAGGCATGCCAGTGGATGCTAGGCACCTCTATTCTTTATTGATCTGGGGATCTTTGAGTACTTTGTTCTTATTTTTCCATGAGCATTGAATATTTTGTTCATTTTTTCATGGACGTTGAGTATTTCTTTTTTCGTTTTTTCCGCCATGGGCAATTCATGGCATGTTTTGAGCACAAGGCCAGTTGAGTCAGTTATGTCGAATCAAGTGGCGTGTGTATGTGTGTGTGCGTTTTTGTGTGTGTGTGCGTGCGTGCACGTGCGTGTGTGTGTGTGCGTGTGTGCGTGTGTGTGTGTGTGCGTGTGTGCGTGTATGTGTGTGTGTGTGTGTTTATGTGTTTGTGCGTGCGCGCGCGCGTGTGTGTGTATGTGTGTGTGACCAAATTGTATTAACAAGATTATAACAGATTTTTCAGGATTTCTTTTTAAAACTAAAATTTGGTCTAAGGTGTGGACCGTTGAAGAGTTGTGAATGCGTGAGTTGTGACAGTCTACCATTGCCCTCACCGCTCGTCATGTTTTAGTTCAGAGTGTTTTCAAGATTACATTGACCTTGAGAAGTCAAAATCAGGATCATTTTTAGAATGGCTTGGTGTCTTGTTTTTCTATTTTTTGTTTTTGTTTTTGTTTTGTTTTTCTAACAGGATGGTCATGGTGAAATTTTCGATGTATGATCTTATCTATTTCAACAGATAATGGAGGTGGTTTTTTTTTTTTTTTTTTTTTGATGATTGGGTAGGAGCCGGTTAGAGCCGAAAAATCCCACAATGATTTATGAACGGACTGATGGGGATTCGAACCCAGAACCTTCCAGTTGGTAGTCCGTTCTTTTGGCCACAACACCACAGCGACCGGTTGCATGAAATACAGGGGGGGGGGGGGGAGTGCAAAAGTAGGTATACAGTTATGAAAAAAGAAAACACGTACAATACTCATTGCATTTATTATACAAACAAATGAATATTGCATATACATGTAATAACAAGCACAGCCTTAATCCCTCAGATACTCAAACTGCTTGCCGTCGGTATTCACACAC
>JAPXFY010000026.1:12435784-12440784 GCA_030674185.1 Monoplex corrugatus | reverse complement strand
GCAAAAAACGTAACCCTTCAACTCCCGCACCCTATCCACCAGCAGGTCACTGTGACCTTGAAAAGTATCCGTGAAACAACGTGACGTGAAGCTAGGACAATGGCTGACTGTTATCACCACAATGAAAACAAGATAACGTCGGAAATTCCTGAGAAAATACTTTTTCCACACTTAAACAAAAACAAAACAAAACAAAATAAAACAAAACAAAACTAACCTCACCTAACATAACCTAACCTCACCTAACTTAACCTAACCTAACCTAACCTCACCTAACTAACCTAACCTAACCTAACCTCACCTACCAACTCAACCTCACCTCACCTCAACCTAACCTAACCTAACCTAACCTAACCTAAACCTAAAACCTCACCTAACCTCAACTAACTTAACCTCACCTAACCTAACCTAACCTCACCTAACCTAACCTAACCTAACCTAACCTAACCTAACCTAACCTAACTTCACCTAACCTCACCTAACCTAATCTCACCTAAACCTAACCTAATCTCACCTAACCAAACCTAACCTCACCTAATCTAACCTACCTAACCTCACCTAACCTCACCTAACCTAACTAACCTAACCTCACCTAACCTAACCTAACCTAACCTAACCTCACCTAACCTAACCTAACCTAACCTAACCTAACCTAACCTAACCTCACCTCACCTCACCTCAACCTACCTCACCTCACCTAACCTAACCTAACCTAACCTAACCTCACCCTCACCTCACCTCACCTCACCTCACCTAACCTAACCTAACCTAACTTCACCTCACCTCACCTCACCTAACTTCACCTAACCTAACCTCACCTAACCTAACCTAACCTAACCTAAACCTAACCTAACCTAACCTAACCTAACCTAACCTAGCCTAACCTAACCTAACCTAACCTCACCTAACCTAACCTAACCTAACCTAACCTAACCTACCTAACCTAACCTAACCTCACTCACCTAACCTCACCTAACCTAACCTAACCTAACCTCACCTCACCTCACCTACCTAACCTCACCTAACCTAACCTCACCTAACCTAACCTAACCTAACTTAACCTAACCTCACTCACCTAACCTCACCTAACCTCACCTAACCTAACCTACCTAACCTCACCTAACCTAACCTAACCTAACCTAACCTAACCTAATAACCTAACCTCACCTAACCTAACTAACCTAACCTAACCTCACCTCACCTCACCCTCACCTCACCTAACCTCACCTCAACTAACCTAACCTAACCTAACCTAACCTCACCTCACCTAACCTAACCTCACCTAACCTAACCAAACCTCACCTCACCTCACCTCACCTAACCTCACCATAACCTAACCTACCCTAACCTAACCATAACCCTAACCTAACCTAACCTAACCTAACCTAACCTCACCTCACCTCACCTCACCTCACCTCACCTACCTCACCTAACCTCACATAACCTAACCTAACCTAACATACCTCACCTCAATTACACTACACCTAACCTCACCTAACACTAACCACTCACCTAACCTAACCTAACCTAACCTAACATCACCTCACCTCAACTCACCTCACCTAACCTCACCTAACCTAACATCACCTAACCTAACCTAACCTAACCTACCTAACCTAACCTAACCTAACCTCACCTAAACTCACCTAACCTAACCTAACCTAACCTAACCTCACCTCACCTCACCTCACCTAACTCACCTAACCTAACCTAACCTAACCTAACCTAACCTAACCTCACCTCACCTCACCTAACCTCACCTAGCCTAACCTCACCTAACCTCATTTAACCTCACCTAACCTAACCTAACCTAACCTCAACCTAACCTAACCTAACCTAACCTAACCTAACCTAACCTAATCTAACCTAACCTAACCTAACCTAACCTAACCTCACCTAACCTAACCTAACCTAACCTAATAACCTAACCTAACCAACCTCACCTAACCTCACCTAACCTAACCTAACCTCACCTCACCTCACCTAACCTAACCTAACCTAACCTAACCTAACCTAACCTAACCTAACCTCACCTCAACCTCACCTCACCTCACCTCAACTCTACCTAACCTAACCTAACCTAACCTAACCTAACCTCAACCTAACTTAACCTAACCTATAACCTCACCTCACCTCACCTTACCTAACCTAACCTAACCTCACCTCACCTCACCTCACTTAACCTAACCTAACCTAACCTCACCTCACCACCTCACCTCACCTCACCTAACCTAACCTAAACCTAACCTAACCTAACCTAACCTAACCTAACCTCACCTCACCTAACCTAACCTAACCTAACCTAACCTAACCTAACCTAACCTCACCTAACCTCACCTAACCTAACCTACCTCACCTAACCTAACCTAACCTAACCTAACCTAACCTAACCTAACCTAACCTAACCTCACCTCATCTCACCTCACCTCACCTCACCTAACCTATAACCTAACCTAACCTAACCTAACCTAAACCAACCTAACCTAACCTAACCTAACCTAACCTAACCTAACCTAACCTCACCTAACCTAATCTAACCTAACCTAACCTCACCTCACCTCACCTCACCTAAATATAACCTAACCTAACCTAACCTAACCTAAACTAACCTAACCTCACCTAACCTATCCTAACTTAACCTCACCTAACCTAACCTAACCTAACCTCACCTAACCTCACCTAACCTAACCTAACCTAATCTCACCTAACCTAACCTAACCTAACCTCACCTAACCTAACCTACCTCACCTATACCTAACCTAACCTACCTCACCTAACCTCACCTAACCTAACCTAACCTACCTCACCTAACTCACCTAACCTACTAACCTAACCTAACCTAACTAACCTTACCTAACCTAACCTAACCTAACCTAACCTCACTCACCTCACTTCACCTAACCTAACCTAACCTAACCTAACCTAACCTAACCTAACCTAACCTAACCTCACCTCACCTCAACCACTCACCTAACCTCACCTAACCTAACCTAACCTAACCTATCCTAACCTCACATCACCTAACCTAACCTAACCTAACCTAACCTAACCTAACCTAACCTATAACCTAACCTAACCTAACCCAACCTCACCTAACCTCACCTAACCTCACCTAACCTAACCTAACCTAACCTAACCTAACCTAACCTAACCTCACCTCACCTCACCTAACCTAACCTATAACCTAACCTAACTAACCTAACCTAAACTAACCTAACCTCACCTAACCTACCTAACTTAACCTCACCTAACCTAACCTAACCTAACCTCACCTAACCTCACCTAACCTAACCTAATCCTAATCTCACCTAACCTAACCTAACCTAACCTACCTATTACCTAACCTAACCTATCCTCACCTAACCTCACCTAACCTAACCTAACCTCACCTCACCTAACCTCACCTAACCTAACCTAACCTAACCTAACCTAACCTAACCTAACCTAACCTAACCTCATCTGACCTCACCTCACCTAACCAAACCTAACCTAACCTAACCTAACCTACACCTCAACTCACCTCACCTAACCTCACCTAACCTAACCTAACCTAACCTAACCTAACCTATCCTAACCTCACATCACCTAACCTAACCTAACCTATAACCTAACCTAACCTAACCTAACCCAACCTCACCTAACCTCACCTAACCTCACCTAACCTAACCTAACCTAACCTAACCTAACCTCACCTCACCTCACCTAACCTAACCTATAACCTAACCTAACCTAACCTAACCTAAACTAACCTAACCTCACCAAACCTAACCTAACTTAACCTCACCTAACCACACCTAACTCACCTCACCTCACCTCACCTAACCTATAACCTAACCTAACCTAACCTAACCTAAACTAACCTAACCTCACCTAACCTATACTAACCTAACCTCACCTAACCTAACCTAACCTAACCTCACCTAACCTCACCTAACTTAACCTAACCTAATCTCACCTAACCTAACCTAACCTAACTAACCTAACCTCACCTAACTAACCTAACCTCACCTCACCTCACCTCACCTCACCTCACCTAACCTATAACCTAACCTAACCTAACCTAACCTAACCTAACCTAACCTCACCTAACCTAACCTAACCTAACCTAACCTCACCTCACCTCACCTCACCTAATCTATATCCTAACCTAACCTAACCTAAACTAACCTAACCTCACCTAACCTAACCTAACCAACTTCACCTAACCTAACCTAACCTAACCTCACCTAACCTCACCTAACCTAACCTAACCTAATCTCACCTAACCTAACCTAACCTAACCTAACCTCACCTAACCTAACCAAACCTCACCTCACCTCACCTCACCTCACCTAACCTATAACCTAACCTAACCTAACCTAACCTAACCTAACCTAAACCTCACCTCACCTCACCTCACCTAACCTATAACCTATAACCTAACCTAACCTAACCTAACCCAAACTAACCTAACCTCACCTAACCTAACCTAACCTACCTCACCTAACCTAACCTAACCTCACCTAACCTCACCTAACCTAGCCTAACCTAACCTAACCTAACCTAACCTCACCTAGCCTAACCTAACCTAACCTAAACTAACCTAACCTCACCTAACCTAACCTAACCTTACCTCACCTAACCTAACCTAACCTTACCTCACCTAACCTAACCTAACCTCACCTAACCTCACCTAACCTAACCTAACCTCACCTCACCTAACCTAACCTAACCTAGCCTAACCTAACCTAACCCAACCTAACCTAAACCAACCTATAACCTACCAACCATAACCTAACCTAAACCTAACCTAACCAAACCTAAACAAAACAAACCCATACCAAACCATAAAACTAAACTAAACTAAACTAAACCGAACCGAACCGAACCGAACCGAACCGAACCGAACCGAACCGAACCGAACCAAACTAAACTGAACTCAACTAAAACTCAACTAAACAAGCCCAGCACAGCACAGCACAGCCCAGCACAGCACAGCCCAGCACAGCACAGCACAGGGT
>JAPXFY010000026.1:12423284-12425784 GCA_030674185.1 Monoplex corrugatus | reverse complement strand
GCGGATCTCCCTTTTCTAAAACCCGCCTGGTTTACCGGAATAACATTATTTTTATCACAGTAGTGTAAAAGTCTGTTTAAGATCAATCTTTCCATTAGTTTGCTCGTGTGGGACGTCAAAGCAATGGGTCTGTAACTGTTTTTATCAGTTTTCGATTTTCCTGCTTTTAATATCGGTATAACTATAGACTTTTGCCAGATTTGTGGTACAGTTCCGCTAACCCAGCATTTCTGCAAAATTTTGTGTAGGAAAATAAGATAGTTTTCAGGGAGATGTTTAATCATTTCAGTCGAAACTGCATCAATACCTACCGAACTCGTTTTGTTGTGTAGAAACAGTATTGTGTTTTTTAGCTCTTCTAAGGTGATTGGAGAATTAAACCAGAGATCATTCTGAGATATTGGATCAGTGTAGATTGAGTTGTTATCTTCCATTTCTCTGTGATGTTTGCAGTCTGGAGATAAACCTTCAACTTTACTGTTTTTAGCAAATAAGTCCACAAAGGTTTCTGCTTTGTCCATGTCTGAAGGAAATGTGTTACATGTTTCTATCATTATTGGACACCTAGGTAAGTTGGTTCCATTCTTCATTTGATTCATTTTCGTCCAGACTTTATGGAAATCTTTGAAATCTGAAATTTCTTTTTTGCAGAATGATGCCCAATAATCTTTCTTTGCTTCAGCAATGATTTTGTTACATTGGATGTTAGCTTTTTTCATTTCCACATGATCTTCTGGTTTCCGGCTTTTGATGTAGATTTTGAATTTCTCCCTTTTATATTGAACTGCTTTCTCACATGCCTCTGTCCACCAAACATTACCCAATCGATTATTCGATTTAGAAGTTTTGAGTTTCGGAATTGATACGTCTGCAGCGGCTAGAATTGACTCTTGGAATTTAGAAAACATAATGTCTACATTTTCACTTTCATAATGTCTGTAATCCTGATTAGCAAGAGCAGTTCGAAATAAGGACCAGTCTGCACGCTTGTAATTATATTTTGGAATAATATCAGGAGAGCTGTCTTTCATCCTGATGTTTTTGTCAGTTATGGTTATGATGATAGGTAGATGATCGCTTCCCAAAGTGTCTCTGTGAGTTTCCCAGGATGAGGTACAGGATGGTGCTAATTCTGGTGATATCAGAGACAAATCGATGGCTGTCGCCCTGTGTTTGGAGACATCAGGGATCCTAGTGACACTACCATCATTTAGAAGGTAAAGCGAACTATCAACGATATTTTCTACCAAACGATTGCTCGTAACAGTAGAACAGTTCTTTTCCCAAAATGGGGAGTGGGAATTAAAGTCTCCACCTATTAGCCATTTACCACGCTGCTGATCTTGGATCGTGCGCAGCCATTCTGTGTTGCGGTCATTTGGACCTGTTGGCAGGTAGACTGATAAAACGTTGATGTTTAAAGAATTGCTTAATTGGACAGTGGCAGCACAAGCGTGCAAATCGTCGCTTGATTTCAAAACCGGGGAAGTAAGTATTGTAACTCTTTGAGTATGTATATCGCGGTGGATACCTTCTTCCCGTGATTCCCACATTCATAGACTGGAGGATAGTAATAATTGGGGAAATTGGGAAGCTTGGTTGCAACAACATTCTTTGAGTATTGTAACTCTTTGAGTATGTATATCGCGGTGGATACCTTCTTCCCGTGATTCCCACATTCATAGACTGGAGGATAGTAATAATTGGGGAAATTGGGAAGCTTGGTTGCAACAACATTCATCGACTGCAGAATCAAAACTTCACATCTATTTGATGTCAGGAAATGCTCCAAGTATGCCGAATTGGTGGAAAGGGATCTACAATTCCATTGCAAAAACTTGACTTGGGATTGTTGTCGCATTACTGATACTGGTTTATCTCCAACTTTCTATTGACTGTTATTTATGGTCGATAATAATGAATACTTTGATTTTCTGTGTACAGGAGAGATGGGCAGAAAGAAAATTACGCAATTACTTAGACTACGAAGTAAAGATAACAAAATTGTAGCAAAACGATGAAAAGAAAATTACACAACGTAGAAATAACTTATTGAAGAGATATTAGATTACAATGGATAACAAATAACCAATAAACAAAATAATAGCATACACGTCTTCAAATGAACAGAGTGTATAGTCTGAGTCTTGATAGTCGGACTAAAACCTAGTTATTGTATACTTTCAGCAGAAGAAATGTCAGAGATGACGAGGAAAAAGTCCTGTGACATGAACGTCAAGAATTGTATATATAATACTGTTATATCAAAACATTATATGGCCACCATGGTACGTAGTTGTCGAAAAGGTGGTACCGTTCTCTGGAGAATCTGGAAGGGTGTAGCTGTGCTGATCTTGATCTTGCTGTTCTCCTTGGAGTCTCCCAAAAGAGGTCTCGAATGTGTCTTCCAAGATTTCCTGCAATGATGCTGCTTCCTCTGGTGGTGAGGTGTATGTCATCTTTTAGAAATTGTTGAGTGGTACGAAGGTTTTCATGTGAT
>JAPXFY010000026.1:12408284-12413284 GCA_030674185.1 Monoplex corrugatus | reverse complement strand
TACCTGGCTGAACCTGTCTCTCAGTGACAAAAAAGCTACTTACTGCGTAGCTTTCATCGGCGATCCGGCCGACTTCTTCAGCGCAACTGCTGGGTTGAGAACTGGCTTCAGTGCGCACCGCCGTGAACGAACTCACGACAGTGCGACTGAATAAGTGATTAGATTAGGTTAAAACATAGGCTAGGTAGGACCTCAGGACCTGGCCAGCTCATGGGTTTATGTACAGGCTGGTGGATAGGGTGAGGGAATCAAAGGGTTAAGTTTTTGCTCTGCTAACACGGTTGACAATGCAGGGTAGTGGTGGCCAGTGTGCGAGAGTCAAGGGGTGAATGAGCCCATAGCAAGCTTATGCCATGATGACCTTCACATGGCACCTGTGACGTTAGTGTATATGGAATTCGTTCCGAGCGCGGAGGCATCTTTTTGAGAAACTGAAACTGAAACTGTATCATCATCATCATCAGGTGCCCTGCTGCATGGCGTTGGCGACCATGGACTTCCAACCATCTCTATCTCTCGTTGCCCCTAGCATCTCCCCCACCCTCCTCATCCCCAGCCACTCTGCAAGTCCGTCCAGCATTCTCTCCCTGGATCTACCTGGTGCTCTCTTTCCCTCCAGCTTTCCCGTTGTGACCATGTGCTCCAAATCCCCCTTCCTCATAAAATGGCCTATAAATATTGCCTGTCTTTTCCTAATCTTCCTTATGAGCGATCTACTTGTGTCTGCCTCCATCAAGACTGTCTCGTTTGTTTTCTTTGCTGTCCATGGAACTCTCAACATTCTTCTGAGAAACCACATCTCGGCTGCCTCAATCTTGCTCTGGTTTTGCTTGCTGACTGTCCAGGCCTCGCATCCGTACAACAGTATTGGTTCTATATAACATTCAAGGACTCTCTTTCTGATGTTAATTGATAGGCATTTGTTGGTAAGAATGCTTGTCATCTTCTTGAATGCTGTTTTGGCTTGGCCGATTCTGCCAGCTATTTCCGATGTGCATCTTTTGGAATTCATGGCAATTTCTGATACACCACATCTAAATTTTGCGAGAGCTACCAACCGCTGTTGTGCAGTGGTTAATGCAACAAACTATCGAATGGAAGGTTGTGGATTTGAATCCCATCAGCCTCTTAAATTCATTGTGGGATTCTTCGGCCCCAACGTAAAGGGCTTCTTTCCAGAGTTGTGCTTCCTATGGACTCATTAACCCCTTGACTCTTGCATCCTGGCCACCAACACTCTGCATTGTCAACCATGTTAGCAGATCGAAAAATTAATCCTTTGATTCCCTCACCCTATCCACCAGCTTCCTGCACGAAGCTGGTGGAATGGATGAGGGAATCAAAGAGTTAAGTTTTTGCAGTTGGTGGATAGGGTGCGGGAGCCAAAGGGTTAAGAAACTGGGACGACACGGTCGAGCGTCATCCACGTCGCGGATGCATTACCGAAGGTGTTGTTCAAATTTCCTGACCGACACTGCAGGTATCTGTATCTCTCGGTCCTGGCTGATACGTGTACTCAATTTTCTGTTCATTTTCAAACCCCTGTTGAAGTACTGTGTGTGTATTGAAACGGTTCATCATCATCACCAGGTGCCTAGCCGCATGGCGTTGGCGATCATGGACTTCCATCTGTCTATATCTCTCGTTGCCCCTAGCATCTCTCCCACCCCCTCGTCCCCAGCCACTCTGCAAGTCCGTCCAGCATTTTCTCCCTGGGTCTACCCGGTGCTCTCTTTCCCTCCAGCTTTCCCGTTGTTACCAGGTGCTCCAAATCCCCCTTCCTCATAAAATGGCCTATAAATGTTGCCTGTCTTTTCCTAATCTTCCTTATGAGTGATCTACTTGTGTCTGCCTCCATCAAGACTGTCTCGTTTGTTTTCTTTGCTGTCCATGGAACTCTCAACATTCTTCTTAGAAACCACATCTCGGCTGCCTCAATCTTGTTCTGGCTTTGTTTGTTGACTGTCCACGCCTCGCACCCGTACAACAGTATTGGTTCTATGTAACATTCAAGAACTCTCTTCCTGATGTTAATTGATAGGTATTTGTTGGTAAGAATGCCTGTCATCTTCCCTAATGCTGTTTTAGCTTGGCCGAATAAGCAACAAGAAGAATAAGAATAAGGATGATCATAATCTATATGATCAAAAACGAGACCGTGGTCGCCGGCAGAATGGTTGTCCCTCCATTGATGTCTCTGGAAGGACCTACAGGAATGGTCGTCTTGGGGTCGGAGGAGGAGGAGGAGGAGGAGGAGGAGGGTTGAGGGCAGGGTTAAAAGAAAATAGGGCAGTATGAGGGCCTGAAATGACCGAAATTGCGGAGAGCCGTTGTGTCCTTCATTTCCTGTGTCAGCGTGACCCTGCAAAGGAAACGAAATAACAATGGTCCCAGCACTTCATCTTAAGGAACCTTGAGGCACTCCGCTCTTTATTCATATCACACACAAGCTTTGTGTTGCTGCCCATTCACTACTGCCTGCAGTTTTGGTGGCTTGGTGGAAATGGCAAGGGGTCTCTGTGAGGTTACCGTGGTGACTTCACTCACTTCTAAAAGGCAAGAAGCGATTTCCTCCCCTTTCTCCTCTGTCTGTCTGTCTGTCCGTCTGTCTTTCTGTCTTTCTGTTCTGTCTTTCTGTCTGTCTGTCTATCTGTCTCACTCTGTCTCTACCTCTCTCTCTCCCTCTCTCTCCTTTCTCTCTCTGTCTCTGTCTGTCTCTGTCTGTCTGTCTCACTCTGTCTCTACCTTTCTCTCTCTCCACTCTCTCTCTCCTCTCACTCTCTTTCTCTCTCTGTCTCTGTCTGTCTGTCTGTGTGTCTGTCTCTCTCCGTGTCTCTGTCTGTCTGTCAGTTTCAGTTTCAGTTTCAGTTTCTCTCTCTCTCTCTCCCCTCTCCCACTCTCACTTTCTCTCGCTCTTTCTGTGTCTGTCTGTCTGTCTTTCTCTGTGTGTGTGTGTCTCTTTCTCCTCTCTCTCTTTCTCTCTTTCTGTTTCTCTGTCTCTCTTTTTGTCTCTCTGTGTGTCTCTGTCTGTCTGTTTGTCTCTTTCTCTGTCTCTTTGTCTCTGTCTGTCTGTCTGTCTCTGTCTCTCCCTCTGTCACTCCCTCTCTCTCTCCCTCTCTCTCCCTCTCTCTCCCTGCCTTTCTCTATATGTATACTCTGTTCTTCTCTCTCTCTCTTTGAATCTGCTTTTCTGTTTTTGTCGTTTTGTTTTTTTCTTTCTTGTTTTTGAATAGGTTGATTGTCTCATATTACCTGGGAAGGGCGCGCGCGCAGTGTTCGTTCTTCGTTCGTTCTTTGATTTAACGTCTTTTCACTATAAGTGATATTAGACGGGGGAGGGGGGGAATAAAAAAGGAATAAATAAAATAAAATGTAGAACGATAGTTGGGCGGGTTGGATTGGGGCAGAGAGGAGATAGAGTAAAAAGACACAAATAGGTGGGAGAACAGGAAAATGGAACGAAAACTTAACTCTAACAATTAACTTCAACAATATGAAGGGAAATTGTAACACTAATACACAAACCGCATAAAGTTAAAGTAATGCGTTAACAGGACTGTGAACTAATGGTTCTGAAATTTTAACTAATAAAGATTGATCTGATGTAACTTTTTGGAAATCAGTTTCAGAATACTTTTCTTGAGTAAACGTTTTTGGTAAAAAGGAACGTAGCAGTTTGCAGTAGAATAAGCAGTGAAACTGTGTGAACTGTTCGCAGCAAATACACTTGACATTTTTACAATATTTTGTTTTCAACGCGTTTAGCGCGCGCAGTGTGGTGTGTGTGTGTGTGTGTGTGTGTGTGTGTGTGTGTGTGTGTGTGTGTGTGTGTGTGTGTGTGTGTGTGTGTGTGTGTGTGTATGTTTGTATGTATGTGTGTGTATGTGTGTGTGAGTGTATGTGTGCATGAATGTGTATGTGTGTGTGTGAATGTGTGTGTATGTGTGTGTGTATGTGTGTTTCTTTAATTCGTTATTTCTTTTTACGTCTATTCACACATGTGCTTTTGGACGAGTGTATGTGTGTATGTGTATGTTTGTGTGTGTATGTGTATATGTGTGTGTATGTGTATGTGTGTGCGTGCTTGTGCGTGCTTGTGTGTGTGTGTGTGTGTGCGTATGTGTGTGTGTGTGTGCACGCACATGCGCGCGCAAAATATGTCAACAAGATTTTCTCTGCTTTTTGTTGTTCTTGTAATGGATCTTTACCAAATGGTGATCAAATGTGCAGACCATTGAGGAGTGGCGAATGCATGTAAGTTTTGGAAAAATGAAAGTTCAAGGTCAAGGTCACGCAGCCCCCTCAAAAAAAAAAAAAGCCTTTCAAGGAAGATGTATTAACAGCGCTTTCTTCAGAACTTGTATACAATATTTACGGTCTCTTTTCACTGTTGTGGCAGTTTACCATCATCCTCATCGTCATCATCGTCGTCATCGTCATCATCATCATCATCATCATCATCATCATCATCATCATCATCATCATCATCATCATCATCAAGTGCCCTGCCGCATGGCGTTGGCGATCATGGCCCTCCATATGCATCTATCCCTTGTCGCCGCAAACACATCCTTCCACTCTCTCTGTCCTCAGCCACCCTGCAAATCCGTCCAATATTTTTTCCCTGGTCTACCTGGTGTTCTCTTTCCCTCCAACTTTCCTGTTGTGACCAGGTGCTCTAATTCCCCTTTCCTCAGAAAATGGCCTATAAAGTTTATCACTCTCCTCGATGCATATTACAAGGGGGTCATATTACAAGGGGGTCATATTACAAGGGGGTCATATTACAAGGATGCCATATTACAAGGGGTCATATTACAAGGGGTCATATTACATGGGGGTCATATTACAAGGGGTCATATTACAAGGGGGTCAAATTACAAGGGGGTCATATTACAGTGGGGTCATATCACAAGGATGCCATATTACAAGGGGGTCAAATTACAAGGGGGTCATATTACAAGGGGTCATATTACAGTGGGGTCATATTACAAGGATGC
>JAPXFY010000026.1:12400784-12403284 GCA_030674185.1 Monoplex corrugatus | reverse complement strand
AAATAGGTGCTATCACTGAACCTTGTGGAATCCCCATGTCGAGGCGCCGTGAAGTAGAATAACTAGCTCCCACTCTTGCCTGAATTGTTCTATTAGCTAAAAAAGATTTAATGTAATTGTACATATTGCCAGATAAACCAACAGATTTTAGCTTGAACAATAAACGTTTATGCCAAACTTGATCGTAAGCTTTTTTTTACATCAAAGAAAGTAGCTAAAACACTTGTTCTGCGGGCAAACTGTTGTTTGATCTGAGTCGTAAGTTTGACCAGGTGTTCAACTGCGGATCTCCCTTTTCTAAAATCCGCCTGGTTTACCGGAATAACGTTATTTTTATCACAGTAGTGTAAAAGTCTGTTTAAGATCAATCTTTCCATTAGTTTGCTCGTGTGGGACGTCAAAGCAATGGGTCTGTAACTGTTTTTATCAGTTTTCGATTTTCCTGTTTTTAATATCGGTATAACTATAGACTTTTGCCAGATTTGTGGTACAGTTCTGCTAACCCAGCATTTCTGCAAAATTTTGTGTAGGAAAATAAGATAGTTTTCAGGGAGATGTTTAATCATTTCAGTCGAAACTGCATCAACACCTACCGAACTCGTTTTGTTGTGTAGAAACAGTATTGTGTTTTTTAGCTCTTCTAAGGTGATTGGAGAATTAAACCAGAGATCATTCTGAGGTATTGGATCAGTGTAGATTGAGTTGTTATCTTCCATTTCTCTGTGATGTTTGCAGTCTGGAGATAAACCTTCAACTTTACTGTTTTTAGCAAATAAGTCCACAAAGGTTTCTGCTTTGTCCATGTCTGAAGGAAATGTGTTACATGTTTCTATCATTATCGGACACCTAGGTAAGTTGGTTCCATTCTTCATTTGATTCATTTTCGTCCAGACTTTATGGAAATCTTTGAAATCTGAAATTTCTTTTGTGCAGAATGATGCCCAATAATCTTTCTTTGCTTCAGCGATGATTTTGTTACATTGGATGATAGCTTTTTTCATTTCCACATGATCTTCAGGTTTCCGGCTTTTGATGTAGATTTTGAATTTCTCCCTTTTATATTGAACTGCTTTCTCACATGCCTCTGTCCACCAAACATTACCCAATCGATTATTCGATCTAGAAGTTTTGAGTTTCGGAATTGATACGTCTGCAGCGGCTAGAATTGACTCTTGGAATTTAGAAAACATAATGTCTACATTTTCACTTTCATATCTGTAATTCTGATTAGCAAGAGCAGTTCGAAATAAGGACCAGTCTGCACGCTTGTAATTATATTTTGGAATAATATCAGGAGAGCTGTCTTTCATCCTGATGTTTTTGTCAGTTATGGTTATGATGATAGGTAGATGATCGCTTCCCAAAGTGTCTCTGTGAGTTTCCCAGGTACAGGATGGTGCTAATTCTGGTGATATCAGAGACAAATCGATGGCTGTCTCCCTGTGTTTGGAGACATCAGGGATCCTAGTGACACTACCATCACTTAGAAGGTAAAGCGAACTATCAACGATATTTTCTACCAAACGATTGCTCGTAACAGTAGAACAGTTCTTTTCCCAAAATGGGGAGTGGGAATTAAAGTCTCCACCTATTTAGCCATTTACCACGCTGCTGATCTTGGATCGTGCGCAGCCATTCTGTGTGCAAATCGTCGCTTGATTTCAAAACCGGGGAAGTAAGTAAGCAGTATTGTAACTCTTTGAGAATGTATATCGCGGTGGATACCTTCTTCCCGTGATTCCCACATTCATAGACTGGAGGATAGTAATAATTAGGGAAATTGGGAAGCTTGGTTGCAACAACATTCATCGACTGCAGAATCAAAACTTCACATCTATTTGATGTAAGGAAATGCTCCAAGTATGCCGAATTGGTGGAAAGGGATCTACAATTCCATTGCAAAAACTTGACTTGGGATTGTTGTCGCATTACTGATACTGGTTTATCTCCAACTTTCTATTGACTGTTATTTATGGTCGATAATAATGAATACTTTGATTTTCTGTGTACAGGAGAGATGGGCAGAAAGAAAATTACGCAATTACTTAGACTACGAAGTAAAGATAACAAAATTGTAGCAAAACGATGAAAAGAAAATTACATAGTCAACGTAGAAATAACTTATTGAAGAGATATTAGATTACAATGGATAACAAATAACCAATAAACAAAATAATAGCATACACGTCTTCAAATGAACAGAGTGTATAGTCTGACTTAGTCTTGATAGTCGGACTAAAACCTGGTTATTGTATACTTTCAGCAGAAGAAATGTCAGAGATGACGAGGAAAAAGTCCTGTGTGAGTGTGTGTGTGTGTGTGTGTGTGTGTGTGTGTGTGTGTGTGTGTGTGTGTGTGTGTGTGTGTGTGTGTGTGTGTGTGTGTATGTGTATGCGTGTAAGTGTATGAGTGCGCGTGTGTGTGTGCGTGTGTGCATGTGTGTGTGTGTTTGGGGGTGTACATGCTAGGTGTCTTCACATTTCCATAAGACACTGAATAC
>JAPXFY010000026.1:12385784-12395784 GCA_030674185.1 Monoplex corrugatus | reverse complement strand
TAATGACAGCGAACAGCAGTAACTGAGATACGCCACGTCTGCCTGTTGAGAGCCGGCCTGAGTTAAGATTGTTAATACACACCGATAGATGTAAGAATACAAGCGATAAGGGACAATTACGTCCCTTTTTCAGACTCCGACCCGGACCTACTATGATTACTGTCGCCATGCTTGCATCACACAGACTTTTGAAGGAGGACACTTGTTGCTGTCATGATAGTGAAAGGTTATCGTACCCTAACGTGGCATATTTGGTTGACCACAGGATTTTATAGATAGCAGCATGGATTGGCAACTCAAGCAAAAATTCTGGACCATGGCAGCCTCATAGTCCATTGCTCGTTGTTTACGCTTTTTTTATATCTCAATTGATAAGTTTGAATATCTGGGAACGATCATTTCATCAGACGGCAGATACTAATCAGAAATAGCTGGCAGAATCGCCCAAGCCAAAACAGCATTCAAGAAGATGAAAAGCATTCTTACCAACAAATGCCTATCAATCAACATCAGGAAGAGAGTTCTTAAATGTTGTGTAGAATCGATAATGTTATACGGTTGTGAGGCGTGGACAGTCAACAAGCAAAGCCAGAACAAGATTGAGGCAGCCGAGATGTGGTTTCTTAGAAGAATGTTGAGAGTTCCATGGACAGCAAAGAAAACAAACAAGACAGTCTTGATGGAGGCAGACATAAGGAAAACACAAGCAGCATGTATAGGCCATTTTATGAGGAAAGGGGAATTAAAGCACCTGGTCACAACAAGAAAGCTGGAGGGAAAGAGAGCACCAGGTAGACCCAGGGAGAAAATATTGGACGGACTTGCAGAGTGGCTGAAGACAGAGAGGGTGGAAGAGGTGCTTGCAGCAACAAGGGATAGAAAGAGATGGAAGGCCATGGTCGACAAACGCCATGTGACAAGGCACTTGATGATGAAGATATCTCACAATAGAGACTTCAAAATAAGAATTGGAATGGCGAAGCAAAAAAAAAAAAAAAAAAAAAAAAAAAGGTCCAACTCAACAACATCTGGAAAGACAGTCATACCAAATGTTTGTTCTGGCCAGTCATGATTTATGGCTGCGAAGCCTGGACTCTGAGAAAAAACTGATTGCAGAAGAACCGAGGCAGCAGAAATATGGTTTTATCGGAGACTACTACGTGTCAAATGGACAGATAGAAGAACTAATGAAAGTGTCCTGGAAGAACTTGATACCACCAGAAAACCACTAGCAGACATCAACAAGAGAAGACTAAAATACATTGGCCATGTGTCACGCAACAAGAACACGGACCTCATAGCAACCATCTTTCAAGAAAAAACAGTGGCAAAAAGGAAGAAAGGCAGACCTCCAATCTCGTTCGTCGAGAAAACATAACCAACATCAGTGGCCTAAATATTCAAGAAATTGTCCACTAAAAGTCAAGACAGAGCGCCTGGAGGGAGATGGTGGTGTCCAGGTGTGCAGCGGCCAACAACGAACCCGGTGACACCGACCGACTGATAAGATAGATGAGACAATAAAGTTGAAGGAAGTATTGAAGACTATTATTTTCTTATTTTACTGTCTATTATGCCACAGATACGTACGGCAACAAAAAAGGTTTTTCATTTCTGTGTGCTCTGGGCCATCCTCGTTATAGTGTCCCAGGTGTGTTTCAGGGCCTTAAGGTCTCCTTGTTTAGTAACCAGATGTTCTTTGGTCATCCTCTGTTTTACGTCTTCCTTCTGGTGTCCAGTGAAGGGCAGTTTTGGGGGTGATGTTACCATGATCTCTTCCAATGACGTGACCAATCCATCCCCATCGCCTTTTCATGATGATAATGCCCCATTGTCTCGTGAATGCTTTGGGCAAGCAAGTACTTGTTGGTTGGAGATTGTGTTGGGCCACAAGATTTTCATGATTCTTCAGAGGTTCCTTAGTCACTATCCCACAAACAATGAGTCACTATCCCACAGACATTGAGTCACTATCCCATAGACATTGAGTCACTATCCCACAGACATTGAGTCACTATCCCACAGACACTTAGTCACTATCCCACAGACACTGAGTCACTATCCCACAGACACTTTGTTACTATCCCACAGACATTGAGTCACTATCCCAGAGACATTGAGTCACTATCCCACAAATATTGAGTCAATATCCCACAGACATTGAATCACTATCCCACGGTTATTGCAGTCGCGATCCCACAGACATTGAGAGAATAGAGTAACTATCCCACAGAGAATAGTGTCATTATCCCACAAAAAATTGAGTCACTATTCCACAGACATTGAGAGAATAGAGTAACTATCCCACAGAGAATAGTGTGATTATCCCACAAAAAATTGAGTCACTATTCCACAGAGAATTGAGTCACTATCCCACAGACATTGAGT
The DNA here is from genome assembly GCA_030674185.1 of Monoplex corrugatus. Taxonomy (NCBI): domain Eukaryota; kingdom Metazoa; phylum Mollusca; class Gastropoda; order Littorinimorpha; family Ranellidae; genus Monoplex; species Monoplex corrugatus. Next base: position 12,393,396 of record JAPXFY010000026.1, on the reverse strand, counting down.
CACTATCCCACAGATAATTGAGTCACTATCCCACACACATTGAGTCACTATCCCACAGACATTGAGTCACTATCCACAGATAATTGAGTCACTATCCCACAGACATTGAGTCACTTTCTCACAGAGAATTGAGTCACTATCCCACAGAGAATTGAGTCACTATCCAACAGAGAATTGAGTCACTATCCCACAGACATTGATTCACTATCCCACAGATATTGAGTCACTAACCCACAGAGAATTTAATTACTGTCCCACAGATATTGAGTCACTATCCCACAGACATTGAGTCACTATCCCACAGACATTGAGTCACTATCCTGCAGAGAAATGAATTACTGTCCCACAATTATTGAGTCATTGTCACACAGACATTGAGTCACTATCCCACAGACACTTAGTCACTATCCCACAGACATTGACTCACTATTCCACTGACATTGAGTCACTATCCCACTGACATTGAGTCACTATCCACAAATATTGAGTCACTATCCCACAGACACTTAGTCACTATCCCACTGACATTGAGTCACTATCCACAATATTGAGTCACTATCCCACACACATTAAATTACTATCCCACGGTTATTGCAGTCACGATCCCACAGAGAATTTAGTCACTGTCCCACAGCGAATTGAGTCACTATCCCACAGACATTGAGTCACTATCCCACAGATATTGAGTCACTATCCCACGGCGAATTGAGTCACTATCCCACTGACATTGAGTCACTATCCACAAATATTGAGTCACTATCCCACAGACACTTAGTCACTATCCCACTGACATTGAGTCACTATCCACAAATATTGAGTCACTATCCCACACACATTAAATTACTATCCCACGGTTATTGCAGTCACGATCCCACAGAGAATTGAGTCACTGTCCCACAGCGAATTGAGTCACTATCCCACAGACATTGAGTCACTATCCCACAGATATTGAGTCACTATCCCACGGCGAATTGAGTCACTATCCCACAGACATTGAGTCACTATCCCAAGGCGAATTGAGTCGCGATCACACAGACATTGAGTCACTATCCCATGGCGAATTGAGTCGCGATTCCACAGACATTGAGTCACTATCCCACAGAGAATTGACTCACTATCCCACGGCGAATTGAGTCACTATCCCACAGACATTGAGTCACTATCCCACGGCGAATTGAGTCACTATCCCACAGACATTGAGTCACTATCCCACAGATATTGAGTCCCTATCCCACAGATATTGAGTCATTATCCCACAAACAATGAGTCATTATCCCACAGACATTGAGTCACTATCCCACAAACATTGAGTCACTATCCCACAGACATTGAGTCACTATCCCACAAACATTGAGTCACTATCCCACAAACGTCGAGTCACTATCTCAGAGACATTTTGTCTCTATCCCACAAACATTGAGTCACTATCCCACAGAGAATTGAGTCACTATCCCACAGAGAATACAGTCATTATCCAACAAAAAAATTGAGTCACTATTCCACAGAGAATTGAGTCACTATCCCACACACATTGAGTAACTATCCCACAGACATTGAGTCACTATCCCACAGAGAATTGAGTCACTATCCCGCAGAGATTGAGTCACTATCCCACAGACATTGAGTCACTATCCCACAGACATTGAATCATTATCCCACAGAGAATTGAGTCACTATCCCACAGAGAATTGAGTCACTATCCCACAGAGAATTGAGCCACTATCCCACAAACATTGAGTCACTATCCCACAGAGAATTGAGTCACTATCCACAGAGAATATAGTCATTATCCCACAAAAAATTGAGTCACTATTCCACAGAGAATTGAGTCACTATCCCACACACATTGAGTCACTATCCCACAGACATTGAGTCACTATCCCACAGAGAATTGACTCACTATTCCACAGACATTGAGTCACTATTCCACAGACATTGAGTCACTATCCCACAGATAATTGAGTCACTATCCCACAGACATTGAGTCACTTTCTCACAGAGAATTGAGTCACTATCCCAAAGAGAATTGAGTCACTATCCCACAGCGAATTGAGTCACTATCCCACAGATATTGAGTCACTATCCACAGATATTGAGTCACTATCCCACAGACATTAAGTCACTATCCCACAGACATTGAGTCATTATCCCACAGAGAATTGAGTCACTATCCCACAGAGAATTGAGTCACTATCCCACAGAGAATTGAGCCACTATCCCACAAACATTGAGTCACTATCCCACAGAGAATTGAGTCACTATCCCACAGAGAATATAGTCATTATCCCACAAAAAATTGAGTCACTATTCCACAGAGAATTGAGTCACTATCCCACACACATTGAGTCACTATCCCACAGACATTGAGTCACTATCTCACAGAGAATTGACTCACTATTCCACAGACATTGAGTCACTATCCCACAGACATTGAGTCACTATCCCACAGATAATTGAGTCACTATCCCACAGACATTGAGTCACTTTCTCACAGAGAATTGAGTCACTATCCCACAGAGAATTGAGTCACTATCCCACAGAGAATTGAGTCACTATCCCACAGACATTCAGTCTCTATCCCACAGATATTGAGTCACTAACCCACAGAGAATTTAATTACTGTCCCACAGATATTGAGTCACTATCCCACAGACATTGAGTCACTATCCCACAGACATTGAGTCACTATCCTGCAGAGAAATGAATTACTGTCCCACAATTATTGAGTCATTGTCACACAGACATTGAGTCACTATCCCACAGACACTTAATCACTATCCCACAGACATTGAGTCACTATCCCACTGACATTGAGTCACTATCCCACTGACATTGAGTCACTATCCACAAATATTGAGTCACTATCCCACAGACACTTAGTCACTATCCCACTGACATTGAGTCACTATCCACAAATATTGAGTCACTATCCCACAGACATTAAATTACTATCCCACGGTTATTGCAGTCGCGATCCCACAGAGAATTGAGTCACTGTCCCACAGCGAATTGAGTCACTATCCCACAGACATTGAGTCACTATCCCACAGATATTGAGTCACTATCCCACGGCGAATTGAGTCACTATCCCACAGACATTGAGTCACTATCCCACGGCGAATTGAGTCGCGATCACACAGACATTGAGTCACTATCCCATGGCGAATTGAGTCGCGATTCCACAGACATTGAGTCACTATCCCACAGAGAATTGACTCACTATCCCACGGCGAATTGAGTCACTATCCCACAGACATTGAGTCTCTATCCCACGGCGAATTGAGTCACTATCCCACAGACATTGAGTCACTATCCCACAGATATTGAGTCCCTATCCCACAGATATTGAGTCCCTATCCCACAAACATCGAGTCATTATCCCACAGACATTGAGTCACTATCCCACAAACATTGAGTCACTATCCCACAGACATTGAGTCACTATCCCACAAACATTGAGTCACTATCCCACAAACGTCGAGTCACTATCCCAGAGACAATTTGTCTCTATCCCACAAACATTGAGTCACTATCCCACAGAGAATTGAGTCACTATCTCACAGAGAATATAGTCATTATCCCACAAAAAATTGAGTCACTATTCCACAGAGAATTGAGTCACTATCCCACACACATTTTGTCTCTATCCCACAGACATTGAGTCACTATCCCACAGAGAACTGAGTCACTATCCCGCAGAGATTGAGTCACTATCCCACAGACATTGAGTCACTATCCCACAGACATTGAGTCATTATCCCACAGAGAATTGAGTCACTATCCCACAAATAATTGACTCACTATCCCACAGACACTGAGTCACTATCCCACAGACACTGAGTCACTATCCCACAGAGAATTGAGTCACTATCCCACAGACATTGAGTCACTATCCCACAGACATTGAGTTACTATCCCACAGACATTGAGTCACTATCCCACAGAGAATTGAGTCACTATCCCGCAGAGATTGAGTCACTATCCCACAGACATTGAGTCACTATCCCACAGACATTGAATCATTATCCCACAGAGAATTGAGTCACTATCCCACAGAGAATTGAGTCACTATCCCACAGAGAATTGAGCCACTATCACACAAACATTGAGTCACTATCCCACAGAGAATTGAGTCACTATCCCACAGAGAATATAGTCATTATCCCACAAAAAATTGAGTCACTATTCCACAGAGAATTGAGTCACTATCCCACACACATTGAGTCACTATCCCACAGACATTGAGTCACTATCCCACAGAGAATTGACTCACTATTCCACAGACATTGAGTCACTATCCCACAGACATTGAGTCACTATCCCACAAATAATTGAGTCACTATCCCACAGACATTGAGTCACTTTCTCACAGAGAATTGAGTCACTATCCCACAGAGAATTGAGTCACTATCCCACAGCGAATTGAGTCACTATCCCACAGACATTGAGTCACTATCCCACAGATATTGAGTCACTAACCCACAGACATTGAGTCACTATCCCACAGACATTGAGTCATTATCCCACAAACATTGAGTCACTATCCCACAGACATTGAGTCACTATCCCACAAACATTGAGTCACTATCCCACAAACGTCGAGTCACTATCCCAGAGACAATTTGTCTCTATCCCACAGACATTGAGTCACTATCCCACAGAGAATTGAGTCACTATTCCACAGAGAATTGAGTCACTATCCCACACACATTTTGTCTCTATCCCACAGACATTGAGTCACTATCCCACAGAGAATTGAGTCACTATCCCGCAGAGATTGAGTCACTATCCCACAGACATTGAGTCACTATCCCACACACATTAAGTCACTATCCCACAGACATTGAGTCACTATCCCACAGAGAATTGAGTCACTATCCCACAGATAATTGACTCACTATCCCACAGACACTGAGTCACTATCCCACAGACACTGAGTCACTATCCCACGGCGAATTGAGTCACTATCCCACAGACATTGAGTCACTATCCCACGGCGAATTGAGTCGCGATCACACAGACATTGAGTCACTATCCCATGGCGAATTGAGTCGCGATTCCACAGACATTGAGTCACTATCCCACAGAGAATTGACTCACTATCCCACGGCGAATTGAGTCACTATCCCACAGACATTGAGTCACTATCCCACGGCGAATTGAGTCACTATCCCACAGACATTGAGTCACTATCCCACAGATTTTGAGTCCCTATCCCACAGATATTGAGTCATTATCCCACAAACATCGAGTCATTATCCCACAGACATTGAGTCACTATCCCACAAACATTGAGTCACTATCCCACAGACATTGAGTCACTATCCCACAAACATTGAGTCACTATCCCACAAACGTCGAGTCACTATCTCAGAGACATTTTGTCTCTATCCCACAAACATTGAGTCACTATTCCACAGAGAATTGAGTCACTATCCCACACACATTGAGTAACTATCCCACAGACATTGAGTCACTATCCCACAGAGAATTGAGTCACTATCCCGCAGAGATTGAGTCACTATCCCACAGACATTGAGTCACTATCCCACAGACATTGAATCATTATCCCACAGAGAATTGAGTCACTATCCCACAGAGAATTGAGTCATTATCCCACAGAGAATTGAGCCACTATCACACAAACATTGAGTCACTATCCCACAGAGAATATAGTCATTATCCCACAAAAAATTGAGTCACTATTCCACAGAGAATTGAGTCACTATCCCACACACATTGAGTCACTATCCCACAGACATTGAGTCACTATCCCACAGAGAATTGACTCACTATTCCACAGACATTGAGTCACTATCCCACAGACATTGAGTCACTATCCCACAGATAATTGAGTCACTATCCCACAGACATTGAGTCACTTTCTCACAGAGAATTGAGTCACTATCCCACAGAGAATTGAGTCACTATCCCACAGAGAATTGAGTCACTATCCCACAGACATTCAGTCACTATCCCACAGATATTGAGTCACTAACCCACAGAGAACTGAGTCACTATCCCGCAGAGATTGAGTCACTATCCCACAGACATTGAGTCACTATCCCACAGACATTGAGTCATTATCCCACAGAGAATTGAGTCACTATCCCACAAATAATTGACTCACTATCCTACAGACACTGAGTCACTATCCCACAGACACTGAGTCACTATCCCACAGAGAATTGAGTCACTATCCCACAGACATTGAGTCACTATCCCACAGACATTGAGTTACTATCCCACAGACATTGACTCACTATCCCACAGACATTGAGTCACTATCCCACAGCTAATTGAGTCACTATCCCACAGAGAATTGGGTCACTATCCCACAGACACTGAGTCACTATCCCACAGATGATTGGGTCACTATCCCACAGACATTGAGTCACTATCCCACAGACATTGAGTCACTATCCCACAGACACTTAGTCACTATCCCACAGACATTGAGTCACTATCCCACAGACACTTAGTCACTATCCCACAGACATTGAGTCACTATCCCACAGACACTTAGTCACTATCCCACAGACATTGGGTCACTATCCCACAGACATGACAATGGAGTTTAGAGGGAAAGAGTTCCGTTCCAGAGGGATTGATCGCGCGCGGACACTTCCTTATGCGCTCCACGCAATTATTTGGGCAGATTCCTTGAGCCAACGCAAAACTGAATGCATTTACAAGGTTTTGCAATGGGGAAGAGAGTAAAGACGAGCCTCGGAACAACGTGCAGACACCATACAAAATGACTGAGGGCAGTGGCTGCGGTCAGTGTCTTATGTTTCGAGCTGGGATCGATGTCGAGACACCAGATAATGTCTCCATTGCTGTGTAAAAACAGCGATAACAACAACAGCAACAACGTCGACGACGACGACATCAACAACAATAAAATCAACAACAACAACAACAACAACAGCAAAACTAAACAAGAATCCAACAACAACATATCTGGTCCACCATCGTGGTCGGTAAAGTCCAACCTAGCACTTTATTTGTGTACCCTCATGTGGGATCTCAGGCCAAAGTCTGATGCACACAGGCGGCCGCATACTTGTAGGACACTCAATGGAACGTTCTGCAGAACTGGTTTAACAACAACAACAAAAACAACACAACAACAACAACAACAACAACAACAACAAAAGACCAACAACAAAAAAAGAGAAAAATAAAAAGACTTGCTCCCTCCCCCCCTAAAAAAGACCCCCCCCACAAAACAACAACAACAACAAAACAAACAAACAAAAAACTTGCCCCATCAAAACAAAAGAAAACAAAAAGAAAAGAAAACGAAACAAGAAACTCTGACTTGGCCTGCTTGAAGATCCGAACTCGCAACCCCCGCTATCGTTAACATGCTGCTCTAAACCACTGAGCTAACCTCTCGCCACCCCCACCCCTTCCTCTACCCCCTACACCTTCTCCCCCCCCCCCCAGCCGTACGTGACAGGTCAGCGTAACCCTAGGATGACCTAGTCAGCTGTGACCACCACCAAGAACCAAGCACCAAGCACCAAGCACGAAAACAAGTGACTTGTTGCGTCACCAATGAACCAACACTTGTGGGGCCCCTAACTGGACATGACCCGAGAGTTAC
>JAPXFY010000026.1:12368284-12378284 GCA_030674185.1 Monoplex corrugatus | reverse complement strand
AAGACACAAAACAAGACACAAAATACAAGACACAAGACCCAAGTCCTAAGATACAAGATACAAAAACAAGACACAAAAACAAGATACAAAATGCAAGATACAAGACAAGATACAAGACACAAGATATAAGACACAAAATACAAGACACAAGATAGAGATACAAGACATTAGATACAAAATCGACGATACGAGATATTTTTATTGGCACGTTGAGAGAACAGGAATTTTGTTTGGGGGCATCATCATCATGCCCACTCCATTACCACTCACATTACACTCACACTCACTCACATCCTCAGCCGTGACATGGCAACTCTTTCCCACAGAGCACCCCATCCCCCCCCCCCCCACCCCACCCGGAAATTCCCTACCACAAGACGCCCATTAAAATCGATCAGACAAAATCACACACACACACACACACACACACACACACACACACACACACACACACACACACACACACACACACACACACACACACACACACACACACACACACACACACCACACACACACACACCAATCTGCACAAAGGCACAATGAAGGCGACACAGACAAATTGTTAAAAAAAAAAATTTTTAATTCTGAAAATCAGTACTTTGACGAAGATTTGTCAACAGCACTTTCTCATGATCTCAGGAATGTCTGAAAATTTCAGAACCAGTTTTCATTTTTGGTCCCTTTTTGTCCACTGGACGAGGTGACAGGGAAGTTTATAGTCCTCTTTTTATTATGCGTTGTTTTGTGTTGTTTGTGGTCTGTTTGTGACCGTGCATTCGCGCTTGACAAAGGCCGGTTGGCCGAAAATTTGCGCTCGTCTTGTCTTGTTGTGTTCAATACGCGCTTGCTTTTGTTTGCTTGTTCTTCTGGTTCCAGTTTTCACTGTTGTGACTGTATACTACTGTCATGAAGTAAGTCAGATCTTATTTCAATCGAAATTTTTCATGGTCACAGTGACTTTGAGAAATACACGATCTGATTTTCTCTGTGTGTGGGTTGTTGTGTTGTTGTTGTTTTGATAAAAGGGTAGATTGTGGCTTGACCAATCATCATCATCATGTGCCATGCCGTATGGCGTTGGCGATCATGGCCCTCTATACGAAACTATCTTTTGCCGTTGCAAGTATATCTCCTAATCTTTCTGTCTCCATCCACTCCATCCACACTGCTAAACTAATATTTTCTCCCTGGGTTTTTACCTGGTGCTCTTGTCTTTCCCCTTAAGCTTTTCTCTGTAAGTTAGTGCTCAAGCTTCTCTTGCCTCATAAAATGTCCTTTAAATGTCTTTTCCTAATCTTCTTCATTGATGTCTTTTTGTGTTTGCTTATTTCAAGACTGCTTCGTTTTTTGTTTTTTTTTCATTGCTGTCCATGGCACTCTTAACCCAGGGAGAAAATATTAGTTTAGCAGCGTGGATGGAGACAGAAAGATTAGGAGATATACTTGCAACGGCAAAAGATAGATTCGTATAGAGGGCCATGATCGCCAACGCCATACCGCACGGCACATGATGATGATGATTAGTCAAGCCACAATCTACCCTTTTATCAAACAACAACAACAACAACAACAACAACAAACAACAACAACAACAACAACCCACACACAGAGAAAATCCAGTCGTGTATTTCTCAAAGTCACTGTGACCATGAAAAATTTCGATTGAAATAAGATCCGACTTACTTCAGGACAGTAGTATGCAGTCACAACAGTGAAAACTGGTTCTGAAATTTTCAGACATTCCTGAGATCATGAGAAAGTGCTGTTGACAAATCTTCGTCAAAGTACTGATTTCAGATTTTTGTTTGTTTGTTCGTTGTTTTTTTTTTACAATTTGTCTATGTCGCCTTCATTGTGCCTTTGAGCAGATGTGTGTGTGTGAGTGAGTGAGTGAGTGTGTGTGTGTGTGTGTGTGTGTGTGTGTGTGTGTGTGTGTGTGTGTGTGTGTGTGTGTGTGTGTGTGTGTATGTGTGTGTGTGTGTGTGTGTGTGTGTGTGTGTGTGTGTGTGTGTGCCTAAGTTAGAAACTACATTTCAGTTGCATTAGTCTTGACCAATAACAGATCAGACAGGTAGGAGGATACTAAACTCGATGCAGCATGGTAACATATTACTGCCAAACATTACACCCTTTCGCATTTGCACTGCTAGATGTAAAGCTAGCTCCTAGTATTCGCATTCGAATGTAACACAGCGTCAGTACAAAGTCTTTCAGTAGTGAATGGAAAGTTCCTTGCATCCCAGAATGCTGGTACTATTTTTAGAACATTCAACGCGAGACTGACCAAGATTCTAACCACACTCGCGATAAGACAGCAAGGCCAGTAGTGATGGAAATTCCCCACACATGTGCCAGAAAAGGTCGGGCGATCTCAACGGCTACGAACAGATCGGCACATTCTTCCGCAGGGCGGTTACCGGCTTTGTGAACAGCTAAAAATTAATTAGATTAAATTAAATGAGAGACAGAAGAGGGGAGTAGTTTTTCACTCTCAGCTGTCTCTCTACTCCCGTAGGGATGCTGGGGGCTCTTTCAATACAAATAGTATCCCCACTTTCTGGAAAGCATGTGCTAGAAATTTCTCTTTTCTGTCACCTCTCTTTGTTTCTGCCTTGTTTCTTTGCTTTCTGCCATTTTTTCCTATCGTTTTCTGACTAGCTAGTCCATTCACCTGTATGTGTTCGATAAAGTCTCACGTATTTTCTCTTAGGATTGATAATTGGATACATTTATTAAGTGCATTTTTGGCTCTAGGAAATGGGATATGCAAAAGCAATTTTTGGGTATTTAGGCCCGTTTTTATATACGTTTTAGTGTCCTTAGTTCTGTTTAAATCTGTATTCAGGCACATATATATTTTAATTCCCCTGTGTGATAAATTGGACGGTGTGGTCGACGCCAGGGGCATCTCCTTAGATTATATGTGCGCGAATACATGGATATTGTAAATAATTTACTTTTTTTTTTTTTTTTGTCCTGTTAAAGTGGCGTTTATGTTTTGAAACGGTCATAGCCATGATATGCTCTACGCAGTCGGCTGGGTTTAAACAAAATAACAGTACAATACAATATCTGTCTCTCTAGTAGTGATGGGAAAGGTTGGGGGGGGGGGGGGAGTAGGAGAAAATATCAATCCAATCTATGATTTGAACATGTTCTTTTTCGTGTTCCAGGCATTGGCTGGTACGTTAACCCTTTGACTCCTACACCCTATCCACCAACTGCAAAAAACTTAACCCTTTGACTCCCTTACCCTATCCACCAACTGCAAAAAAACTTAACCCTTTGACTCCCTTACCCTATCCACCAACTGCAAAAACTTAAACCCTTTGACTCCGACACCCTATCCACCAACTGCAAAAACTTAACCCTTTGACTCCCTTACCCTATCCACCAACTCCCTGTAGAAAGCTGATGGATAGAGTGAGGGAATCAAAGGGTTTTTTCCCTCTGCTATCATGGTTGACAATGCTGTGGATGCTTGTGGACAGGGTACGGGAGTCAAAGAGTTAAAACCACCAGACCATACACTTCACCCAACCAAAACTTCTCTCTTTGTCAACCACCCTCCTCATATTGCTCATCTGATGTCCAGGATCAGGACTAACTTTTGGACATCCAAGTTCACTCCAGCACGGTGTTCTTGTATGAAGGGATTTGTCTCCTTCCAGCACTGTCTTTTTGATTGCCTGACCTTACGCTATCATTTTCAACCTCTAAGGACTCTCTTTACAGGACAACAAACCCTCTTCAATTACTTCAACTCTCAAATCACAACAGTATCCACGGATGGGCTCCTCTCGTCCTGGAAGCTACTCTCTCCCACTCTTCGGCAGTTGGACCATACTTATAAAGATTCTCCGTCACCTCCAGACTCATCCTCCTCTTCTATGACTTGAAGCTCTTCACACCCCAGACATGGAAATTATAAGACAACGCTTATCTTCTTTAACTATATGACAAGAGGAGTGTTCTGAGCTTACTGTTTTTGTACTTTGTATCTGCTTCTATGCTAGCTGAATGGGTAGCGCAAACTGTGTTAGATTTGAGAAGTACAACATGGGAGATAATTCTCAAGAGTTATGTACTTTGATTAATATCATAAAAATTCTCCCCGCTTCCCTCTTATTTCTTTGGTATTACGTATATGACAAGACTCATTTTACGACAGTCCCTAATCGTTATCACGCTGGGACGTTAATACCACTGAAGAAGAAGAAGAAGAAGAAGAAGAAAGAAGAAGAAGAAGAAGACTTCACCCAGACAAAGGCTTGGTATATTTGTCGTGAAAACCAGCCAGGGCTGTGTTCATTTGCTTTATTATTGTTTCTCTCTGGCCAAACTATTAAAACAAACAAACAAACAAAAAAACCGGCCTCCCCTCTCACTGTATACACACACCTTTCTCCACTTATCCCTACACAAGGGAGGTCTTGTCAATAAACAACGGTGTCGCGTCGTGCAAGGCTGACCCGTCAAATACTGCCACTACGGTATGTTTTTCACAGAGGAAAAGTGTCGTATAGGAAATCAAAATAACATGGCCGCTTTCAGAAATAATGTGTCTCTGTCTGTCTGTCTGTCCGTCTGTCTGTCTGTCTGTTTCTGTCTCTTTCTCTGCTCCCCCCTCTCTTTCTCTCACACATACACACACTATGCACACATACACACAAATCGTCATGTAACAGAGAAAACGTTGGCGATCATGGCCCTCCATATGTATCTATCACTTGTAGCTGCAAGCACATCTTCCACCCTCTCTGTCCTCAGCCACCTTGCAAGTCCGTCCAATATTTTTTCCCTGGGTCTACCTGTTGTTCTCTTTCCCTCCAGTTTTCCTGTTGTGACCAGATTATCTAATTCCTCTTTCCTCAGAAAATAGCCTGTAAATGTTGCCTGTCTTTTCCTAATCTTCCTTATCAATGATCTTCTTGTGTCTGCCAAATGATCTCTTGTGTCTGCCTCCATCAAGACTGTCTCGTTCGTTTTCGTTGCTGTCCATGGAACTCTCAACATTCTTCTTAGAAACCACATCTCGGCTGCCTCAATATTGTTCTGGCTCACAACCGTATAACATTATCGGTTCTACATAACATTCAAGAACTGTCTTGTCAATTAATAGGTATTTGTTGGTAAGAACGCTTTTCATCTTCTTGAATGCTGTTTTGGCTCAGCCAATTCTGCTGGCTATTTCTGATGTGCATCTGCTGTCTGGTGAAATGATCGTTCCCAGATATTTAAACTTATCAACCTGTCTCAAGGTTGTGCCGTTTGCAGTTATTTTGCATGGGGGATTTTACGTTTTTAATTGATTACCATGACTTCAGTCTTCTTGCTTTTTTTTTTATTAGCTCCAACAGTGTCGGATGGCTTACAGAAATATGGAAACTCCCTGCATGCACGTCCACCGAACACGGAGTATGCAGACTGTGCAGCAACGTACTGCCTACGCAGTGTGGGTAAAAAAATTGCATACAGGCATCCGAGAAAAAAATTATCTAAATACAATTGTGAACAGGGACCCCCCCTCCCCCCCCCCCAAAAAAAAAAGCCAAAACAAAGCTGAACGCTAAAATCAATGACAACAACAAGAAAAGCATGAGTGACTGCAGGTCTCCATTTCATTTCATTTCAAATATCACTGCAGTATTAGTTGAGGTTAAAATCGTCCGTCATGATTAGATTTCACGTGGGGTACATTATGTACACGACACCGGCAAAGGCGAACTGACCTGCGCAGGTCACGTAGACCAGTGATAAAGTGTGTTTGTGTCTGGGAGAGAGGCCACAGGCAGAGAGAGAGAGAGAGGAGGGGGGGGGGAGGCAGCTCCAGGTAAATGCTGTAACCACAGACGGTGTTGTACTCACTCGATCGCATTGATGAATAAAGTCACTGACAATAATATGTTGAAAAAAAACAAAAAACAAAACAAAACAAAAAAACCAAACAAAAAACAAACAAACAACGAAAGTTGTTACACCTAATGATCGTGCTTACCAAATTAAAATTCATATCGATAGATCGACACAAGTAGAGATAACTAGAGAGACAAATCTCTCTCTCCCTCTGTATCTGTCTCTGTCTCTGTCCTCTCTCTCTCCCCTCTCTCTCTCTCTACTCTCTCTCTCTCTCTCTCTCTCTATCTATCTATCTATCTATATCTATCTATCTATCTATCTATCAATCTATCTATCTGTTTATCAATCTATCTGTCTTTTTGTCTATCTATCTATCTATCTATCTATCTATCTATCTATCTATCTATCTGTCTATCTGTCTGTCTTTCTGTCTTTCTATCTATCTATCTATCTATCTATCTATCATTCTATCTATCAAATCTATCTATCTATCTATCTATCTATCTATCTATCTATCCATCTATACAAACATATATATGTATATTATGTATATATGGATAGATAGACATATATGGCTCTACTCAGCCAGCTGGGCTTTAAACAAAAATAACAAGGGAAGCTGGTGGATAGGGAGAGGTTGTCAAAGGGTTAAGTTTTTGCAGTTGGTTGATGGGGTGCGGGAGTCAAAGGGTTAGGAAGACTGGCAAACGCAGTTGGGTGTGATCCACAGTCACTGAGGGTGTTGCTTAAAAATGTTTTTGGACCAACACGGCAGATATCTGTATCCCTAAAGCCTGGTTGATACCAGTTCATATTCGAGAACAATAAGCATCGAGCACAGCCCTGTCACGCTGAAATGGAGCACCACAGCATCATACTAACATCTTCATCATCATCATCATCACATCATCATCATCATCATGTGCCCTGCCGCGTGGCGTTGGCGATCATAGCCCTCCCTATGCATCTATCCTTTGTCGCTGCAAGCACATCTTCCACCCTCTGTCCTCAGCCACCCTGCAAGTCCGTCCAGTATTTTCTCCCTGGGTCTACCTGGTGTTCTCTTTCCCTCCAGCTTTCCTGTTGTGACCAGGTGCTCTAATTCCCCTTTCCTCATAAAATGGCCTATAAATGTTGCTTTCTTTTCCTAATCTTCCTTATCAATGACGTATCTGTACCACAAACTGAAGCTGGCGCCCTCCCCAACTTGTACGACAAGAAGAAGAAAAAGAATGACCTATCTTGATGGAGGCAGACACAAGAAGATCATCATCAGAACATTGTGAAAACTTGTCCTGCTCTGCTGTCCTGGTGACATCAACGTCAGTGTGTTTTGCAAGTGTATTGGTGAGCTGAAATGAATGGCGTGGGGGGGGGGGGGGAGCTGCAGGAAGCTAATGGATATGGTGAGGGAATCCAGGGGTCAAGTTTCTGCTTTGCTAGCATGGTTGGCAATGCAGGATGCTGGTGGATAGGGTGCGGAAGCCAAAGGGCTAGAAAAAAGAGATTAAAAAAGAAATACTGTCACAGTGACTAGATTTTATAAGCTACTAAAGTGAGTGGACAACAAAGTGACCTGACCAGCTATGTCCCTCAGACTGGCAATAACATCAGGCTGTAACTTGTTGAACTCGCAGGTCAGGCCTTCCAAACGAAGTCTCCCGCAGCTAAATTTATGGGGGTGTGCGCTTGCTGACTCAGGAGAATTGGGGCTGTAGTAGTACCTAACTACCTATGGAAACTGCTTCTATGTCTTAGTCTACCTCAAACACAAGATCAACGAGCATGTGCGGAACAACATCAACCAACATCTTGATGAACCCACAGGGACAACCTTAGGCTTTTTAGCCATCTGACTCCCTCACCCTGTCCACCAACTTCCTGCAGGAAGCTGGTGGATAGGGTGAGGGAGTGAAAGGGTTAAGTTTTTGCTTTGCTTGCATGGTTGACAATGCAGGTGCTGGTGGACAGGGTGCGGGAGTCAAAGGGTTAAAATGAAAGCTCGCTTGGTCTGGTCACGTCACCTGCCATGATACAGTGTCCAAAAAGCATCCTTCATGGTATTCGCTTGGTCTGGTCACGTCACCTGCCATGATATACAGGGGGGTGCAAAAGTAGGTATACAGTAAGTATCACATCATTATTGTAATGCTTAATTCCGCTCTCGATAAGAGGAGTGTGTGAATACCGACGGCAAGCAGTTTGAGTATCTGAGGGATTAAGGCTGTGCTTGTTATTACATGTATATGCAATATTCATTTGTTTGTATAATAAATGCAATGAGCATTGTACATTTTTTCATTTTTCATAACTGTATACCTACTTTTGCACCCCCCCTGTACTGTCCAAAAAAAGCATTCTTCATGGTATTCGCTTGGTCTGGTCACGTCACCTTCCATGATACACTGTCCAAAAAAGCATCATTCATGGTATTCGCTTGGTCTGGTCACGTCACCGCCATGACACATTGCCCCCCCCCCCTCAAAAAAAACCCCATCCTTCATGGTATTCGCTTGGTCTCGTCACGTCACCCGCCATGATACAGTGTCCAAAAACCATTCTTCATGGTATTCGCTTGGTCTGGTCACGTCACCGCCATGACACATTGCCCCCCCCCCCCAAAAAAAAAAAACCCCATCCTTCATGGTATTCGCTTGGTCTCGTCACGTCACCCGCCATGATACAGTGTCCAAAAACCATTCTTCATGGTATTCGCTTAGTCTGGTCACGTCACCTGCCATGATACAGTGTCTAAGAACATCCTTCATGGTATTGCGTGGTCTGGTCACGTCACCCGCCATGACACATTGCCCAAAAACATCCTTCATGGTACTCCTGGAAGGGGGACCCTCGTTGAGATCAGCAGAGGATGAGATGGGCGATAAACAGAGGTACAAGGGAAATCCTCAGCATGCCAAAACTGCAACTGCTGCTGCACCCCATGGAAAAAAGGATTCTTTCTGTTTCTACTTCTCATCCGTCCTCCCTATCAATTAACATCAGAAAGAGAGTCCTTGAATGTTATATAGAACCAATACTGTTGTACGGATGCGAGGCGTGGACAGTCAGCAAGCAAAGCCAGAACAAGATTGAGGCAGCCGAGATGTGGTTTCTCAAAGAATGTTGAGAGTTCCATGGACAGCAAAGAAAACAAACGAGACAGTCTTGATGGAGGCAGACACAAGTAGATCACTCATAAGGAAGATTAAGAAAAGACAAGCAACATTTATAGGCCATTTTATGAGGAAGGGAATTGGAGCACCTGGTCACAACGGGAAAGCTGGAGGGAAAGAGAGCACCGGGTAGACCCAGGGAGAGAATGCTGGACGAACTTGCAGAGTGGCTGGGGATGAGGAGGGTGGGGGAGATGCTGGGGGCAACGAGAGATAGAGATGGTTGGAAGTCCATGGTGGCCAATGCCATTCAGCAGGGCACCTGGTGATGATGATGATCCATCCTCCAATCGACCGCGATGGTTAACCCTCTGACTTCCGCACCCTGTTAACCAGCATCCTGCATCGTCAACCAGGCGAATAAAACAAAAACTTAACCATTTGACTCCCTTACCCTATCCACTAGCTTCCTGTAGGAATCTGGTGTAGGGTTAGGGAGTCAAAGGGTTACATTTTTGCAGCTGGTGGATAGGGTGGGAGTCAAAGGGTTAAGGTTTAGATAATTAGACTAAAAGTCTTTGGAGTTTTGCTGGGGTTTGTTCAAGAGGGATTCATCGCCCTCGGACAATTCCGTATGCGCTCCACCAAAATCTGCCACTGGCAGACTCCTTGGGCTTGCGCAAGAGCCTACGAAGTGGTCATCATCATCACCATGTGCCCTGCCGCATGGCGTTGGCGATCATGGCCCTCCATGCGCGTCTGTCCCTTGTCGCCGCAAGCACATCTTCCACCCTCTCTGTCCTCAGCTACTCTGCAAGTCTGTCCAATATTTTCTCCCTGGGCCTCTCTTTCCCTTCAGCTTCCCTGTTGTGACCAGGTGCTCTAATTCCCCTTTCCTCATAAAACGGCCTATAAATGTTGCTTGTCTTTTGCTAATCTTCTGGTGAAGTCTTGAAATGTAAGGGTGGTGGTGGTGGTGGTGCTGTGGTGGTGGGTGATGGTGAGAGTCGGATCTATCAAAGACT
>JAPXFY010000026.1:12353284-12360784 GCA_030674185.1 Monoplex corrugatus | reverse complement strand
TTTTTTTATTTTCTAGGAAAGCACTTTTTTTTTCCCTCGGAAGCAGCATGGTGGATTTTCTCGGATTTCTCGAAGAAAAATTGGTGAACTGGGAGCCCTGTCATCATTATCACCTAATCTAGTGACCAGTTTGGTCGATGGGTGGATTGATGGGATGCAGACTCCATCTATGGGTTATGGCATCAAGCAGGTCAGGCATGTTGAGACTAATCCATTCTTTATTATTTGCCATGCAGCTCTTCCTCTGTTCGATCTCAGCAACGGCCTCCTTCCTGAGTACCCGGAAAGATGGTCTCAGACAGTGTGTCGTAGTGGATTTGGAGTTAAGACTTTGTTCAAGGCGGATTTGTCATACTCTGACAATCCCATATGCGCTCCATTCAAATCTGTCAGCCATGACCTCTTTGTGCATGTTTTACAGGGAGTCCAACAGACTGTCTACATGAACAAGTTTGTAGGGGAAAAAAAAAAGAAAAAAAGAAAGTTCACAAATGTATACAGCAGTGTACAGAAAATGGGGGGGGGGGGGGGGGAGGAGCATTTCCCTTGAGAAAAAGCGTGATCAAGCTCTCCCACAAGAGGAAAAAAAAAACCCTAGTCAAATACAGACAAATACTCTACAGATCATTTACACAAATTAACGCAGACTACAACACTGTCTCAAACAGACTATTTGACTACAAAACAACCACACACACACACACACACACACACATACTCACACACACACACACACAACACACACACACACACTCACACACACACACACACACACACACACACACCACACACACTCTCACACACACACACACACTACCACACTCACACACACACACACACAACACACACACACACACACTACACACACACACAACACACACAACACACACAACCCACCACACACACAACTCCACACACACACACACACACACACACACACACACACACACACACACACACACAACACACACACATCACACAACACACACACACAACCTTAATTAATACAATGCCTTCATGATTACATAGATTCATTCATTCCATACGCACTTTTTTCCCCCCGTCTAAAAGCACGTATGTGAATAGACGTTAAAAGAAATAACGAACGAACACACACACACACACACACACACCACACACACACACACACACACACACACACACACACACACACACACACACACACACACACACACACACACAACAAGCAGGATGTGCAAACAGCAGAAATGTCTCTACACACTCAAGATTAACTGATTACATCACGAATTACCTGAACAAGGAAAATCAGTTAAAAGCTTTATAGTAGCTCTTGACTTCAATGAAGCATTTGACACACTCTCAGAAAACCTGTATAACTGAAGCATTTCATGTCTTCAATTTTCTCTAAAGAATCAAACGCATTCGTGAAAAATTCAGCTTTATGAAAGACATGGAATGTTGCAGTGAAAACGATTTTCGTTAACGTTATTGTTATTGTTGCTCAAAGACCAGCCGACTGTGCAGAGCCACATCAGGGCCATAATTATCTCAGAAAGCGCATATCACCCCACTGGAGAGGGGGAAAAACCTGGAAAAGAAAATCAAATATACACATCAATGCACTCGCGCACACACAATCTAAGGACATACCCCTGGCGCCGACCACGCCGTCCAATCCGCCACCAGAGGGAAAAAATCTTAATACAAACGTAAGCATAACCATAGACACCAAAACATACTTATAAAAACGGGTAAAAAGGAGCCCAAACCGCCCCAAACCGCCTCCGAACATTGCACCTCCCCAGAGCCAAAAGTGCGGACGATACATGTATCTAATGATATATGTACTTAATTATCAATCCTTAGTTTCACTTTCAGTTTCAGTTTCTCAAGATGACGTCTCCGCGCTCGGAATGAATTCCATATGCACTAGGCTAACTTCACAGGTGCCAAGTGTGTGGTGATCATGGCACAAGCCTTAAGCCTACACATAACAAGAATGAGGCAGCCGAGATGTGATTTCTAAGGAGAATATTGAGAGTTCCATGGACAGCGAAGAAAACAAACGAGACAGTCTTGATGGAGGCAGACACAAGAAGATCATTGATAAGGAAGATTAGGAAAAGACAGGCAACATTTATAGGCCATTTTATAAGGAAAGGGGAATTGGAGCACCTGGTCACAACAGGAAAGCTGGAGGGAAAGAGAACACCAGGTTGACCCAGGGAGAAGATATTGGACGGACTTGCAGGGTGGCCGAAGACAAAGAGGGTGGAAGAGGTGACTGAAGAAGCAAGGGATAGAAACAGATGGAAGGCCATGATCGCCAACGCCATGTGGCAAGGCACTTGATGATGATGATGATGAATTCCAGGTAACCAAGGCCCGTTTTTACATATGTTTTGGTGTCATTATGTATACCTAAATTTGTACATCCATATGTGTACCTACATTTCTTTTCCTTTTGTTTTCCTTTTGAAGTTTTGTATGTTTTGAAGCAGTTACAGCCCTGATACGGCTCTACGCAGTCCGCTGGACTTTAAACAACAATAACATCTATATAGATAGATAGAGAGAGAGATGGATAGATAGATAGATAGATAGATAGACAGACAGACAGATAGATAGACAGACAGAAGGATGGACAGACAGACCTATAGACAAGCAGATAGATAGATAAATAGATAGATAAATAGATAGATATATAGATATACAGATAGATAGATAGATTGATAGATAGATAGATAGATATACAGATAGATAGATAGATAGATAGATAGATAGATAGATAGATAGATAGATAGATAGATAGATAGATAGATAGATAGATAGATATAGATCTATGACTTGACGAAAGTCACAGGAAGGAACTGAAATATTTTGCGCTATATAAATATTGTAAATTATTAAATATTGAAATATCAGCTCTCTGGCAAACCCGCACTCAGTGATTAGCTTTCATTATCATTATAGTGACGAAGATTCATCATCATCATCAGATGACCTGCCGCATGGCGTTGGCGATCATGGACTTCCATCTGTCTCTGTCTCTCGTTGCCCCTAGCATCTCCCCCACCCTCCCCGTCCCCAGCCACTCTGCAAGTCCGTCCAGCTTTTTCTCCCTGGGTCTACCTGGTGCTCTCTTTCCCTCCAGCTTTCCCGTTGACACCAGGTGCTCCAAACCCCTTTCCTCATAAAATGGCCTATAAATGACGAAGATTACCACCGTCAAATGATCAGTCGACTTACCTGCACCCAAAACACCAACAGCTCCCCCAACCACACGTGCAATGTTCACATTTCTCGTGTGACGATCTAGATCTGACGCTAAATGGTAGAACTCGTCTCTCAGTTCATCTGCCACGTTTCTCTGACCAGCACTAGCTTCATTCACGTTCTCATCAGACATTCTGGTTAATTTAAATTCTAAACTCTTTACGCGTGAATCGAGATCTCACAATGCAACGAAAATTTTGTAAGGCTTCTTTGAACAATTTTTATAGTTACATTCAGGTTGATTTAAATTCTAAACACTCTACGCTTGAATCGGTATCTCACAATGCAACTAAAATTTTGTAAGGCTTCTTTGAGCCATTTTTATAGCTAGTCCTCGTATACTCTGAGAGTGGTAGGACTTTAAACTCTACAAAACAGAACAACAGCCTGAATCGAAGGTGATAAAAGGTTTTTGTCGGACTGCTTTCCTATACAGTTCCTTGCTGCTCTGCTTGCCTTTTCTTTCTGAACTTTTGCGGGATTCAGTGTCAGGTATTTAAGTTGTGATTTTTAGCAGGAAGTGAAGGACACGTTTCTCTGTTTATATGCGTTGTCACTGCTGTTGCTCGCTTTTCTCTCACTGTAATCTGATTCTCTGGAGTGATTTTGAGAAACGGGAAGTTTCCGTGGGTGGAGACAAGTCACAATTGGTTACGACTTTCCTGGTTGAAAGGAACAACACGGCCCTTGTTAACATGTGTGTTTATTTTCCTGCTTTCCTCTCGTGTCCTGATATCATTATTATCATCATTCACAGTGAGGTGACTGAATAGGAAGACATGCACCAAATATGTGTGGGTGTGATTCGACAGCGAAATGTCGTGTTCGCCTATTGAAAATTCAGTGTGTGCCCGGTACTGTTGAAAAAAAAAAACACCCACACAACAACAACAAAAAAACCCAAAACAAAACAACAACGAAACAAAAAATAACAAAAGAAAAAAAAAACATGCATGTATTGCCTACTGCCAACGGAACAGACCTAACCGTCATACTGTAAACTGCAACTACTCTACACACAACTATGAGAGAGGAGAGAAATACAATATATTGATCTTATGTTCAAGATTGACATAGTCTTTTATTCTTGAACTGACCAAACACACACACATAGACGAGACAGAACGTATGCAGGGTTGCTTCCAAGGCATATAGCTTAGAGGAGTGTTCTGAGCTTACTGTTTTTGTGCTTTGTATCTGCTTCTATGCTAGCTGAATGGGTAGCGCAAACTATGTTAGATTTGAGAAGCTTCACAACATGGGAGATAATTCCTACGTGACTCTCAAGAGTTATGTCCTTTAGTTGATATTATGAAAATTCTCCCTGCTTCCCTCTTATTGCTTTCGTCATACTGTAGTCAAGGCCACAACACTTACATGACGGGAATATACGACTTTCCCCAAATGTTTCCTCGATCCAATGCAGAAAAAAAAAGCAAAAACCAAACAAAAACAAAAAACAAACAAAAAAAAAACAAAAAAACAAAAACAAAAACAAAACAACAACAACAACAACAACAACAACAACAACAAAAAACCCACGTAAATCAATGCCTAGTTACTATCAGTTTTTCTGACTGAATATGACAAACTAGGTTGTTCTGACTGAATTTGACAAACTAGGTTGTTCTGACTGAATTTGACAAACTAGGTTGTTCTGACTGAATTTGACAAACTAGGTTGTTCTGACTGAATAGGACAAACTAGGTTCTCATGACAATTTGACAAACTAGGTTGTTCTGACTGAATTTGACAGACTAGGTTATGAATTTCACACATTGGGTTACCATAACTGAATTTGGCAAACTGGGTTCCCATAACAGAATTTGATAAACTAGATTATCATGAATGAGTTTGACAAACTATAGATTGCTGTGACTGAATTTGACAAAGTATAGATTGCTGTGACTGAGTTTGACAAAGTATAGATTGCTGTGACTGAGTTTGACAAAGTATAGATCGCTGTGACTGAGTTTGACAAACTATAGATTGCTGTGACTGAGTTTGACAAACTATAGATTGTTGTGACTGAGTTTGACAAACTATAGATTGTTGTGACTGAGTTTGACAAACTATAGATTGTTGTGACTGAGTTTGACAAACTATAGATTGCTGTGACTGAGTTTGACAAATATAGATGTGTGACTGAGTTACAAAGTATAGATTGTTGTGACTGAGTTTGACAAAGTATAGATTGCTTGACTGAGTTTGACAAATTATAGATTACTGTGACTGAGTTTGACAAGTATAGATTGTTGTGACTGAGTTTGTCAAAGTATTGTTGGTGTGACTGAGTTGACAAATATAGATTGTTGACTGAGTTTGACAAATTATGAGTTGAATGTTGATATTGCATGTAAGTATGAGTTTTGACAAACTAAAGTTAGTTGAATTGATGTTTGACTGAGTTTGACAAAGTTAGATTGCTGTGATGAGTTTGACAATTAGATGGATATTGACAAGTATAGATTGTGTGACTGAGTTTGACAAATTAGATTGGGGATGAGTTGTGACTAGTATTGTGATTTGACAAAGTATAGATTGTTGGACTGAGTTTGACAAAAGTGTAGATTGACAATTGATGTGATTGACAATTAGTTAGTGTGACGAGACAATGATAGTTGTGATTTGACAAATGTAGTTCTGACTGAGTTTGACAAAGTTAGATTGCTGTGACTGATTTGACAATAGTTGTTGACTAATTTGACAAGTAATTGTGTATTTTAAAATAATTTTTTGAGTAAATATAGATTGTGTGACTGAGTTTTACTAAATGTGTGAGATTGAAATTGTGTGACTATAAGATTGTTGTTGATTGACAAATAGATTTGTGAGAGTTTGACAAAGTATAGATGTGTGACTGGAAAGTATTTGGACAAATAGTTGATGTGTGACAGAGTTTGACAAAGTTAGATTGTAGTGAATGTGAGTTTGACAAAGTTAGATTGTGTGACTGAGTTTTGACAAGTATAGTTATGTGTGACTGAGTTTGACAAAGTATAGATTGTGTGACTGAGTTTGACAAAGTATAGATTGCTGTGACTGAGTTTGACAAATATAGATTGTGTGACTGAGTTTGACAAATTGATGAGATTTTGTGACTGAGTTTGACAAATATAGATTGTTGTTGATTGAAGTGTTTTGACAAAGTAAAGTGTTGTTGACTGAGTTTGACAAATTAGATTGTACTGAGTGACGTTGATGTGTGACTAAGTTAATAGATTGTGTGACTAGTTTACAAATTAGATTGTTGTGACTGAGTTTGACAAAGTTTAGATTGTTGTGACTGAGTTTGACAAGATAGATTGTGTGACTGAGTTTGACAAGTATAGATTTGTGTGACAATGAGTTTGACAAAGTTAGATTGATGTGACTGAGTTTGACAAATTGATTGTGTGACGAGTTTTCAAAGTAGATTGTGACTGAGTTTGACAAAGTATAGATTGTTGTGACTGGTTGTGACAAAGTATAGATTGTTGTGACTGAATTTTGACAAAGTTAGATTGTTGTGTTGACATAGTTTGTGACAAATATAGATTGTGTGACTGAGTTTGACAAAGTATAGATTGCTGTGACTGAGTTTGACAAAGTATAGATTGTTGTGACTGAATTTGAACAAAGTATAGATAGTTGTGACTTGAGTTTGACAAAGTATAGATTGCTGTGACTGAGTTTGACAAATATAGATTCTGTGACTGAGTTTGACAATTATAGATTGTGTGACTGAGTTTGACAAATTAGATTGTGTGACTGAGTTTGACAAAGTATAGATGTGTGACTGAGTTTGACAAAGTATAGATTGCTGTGACTGAGTTTGACAAAGTATATAGATTGCTGTGACTGAGTTTGACAAATTAGATTGCTGTGACTGAGTTTGACAAATATAGATTGCTGTGACTGATTTGACAAAGTATAGATTGTTGTGACTGATTTGACAAAGTATAATTGCTGTGATGATTTGATCAAATATAGTTGTTGTATGGTTTACAAAGTTAGTTGCTTGATGACTGAGTTTTGCAAATATATCTTTCTGATTTTGACAATTAGATTGTATGATGAACAAACTTATATTTAGGACTGATTTGACAAATATTTTTCTTGTGACTAGTTTGACAAATATGTATTGTCTGTGACTGATTTGACTAAGTATAGATTGTGTGACTGAGTTTGAATATAAGATGCTGGCGCGTTGCAAATACGTATACATTGTCGTGACTGAATTATACAACATCTAATTTTACT
>JAPXFY010000026.1:12338284-12348284 GCA_030674185.1 Monoplex corrugatus | reverse complement strand
GGGATGTATCAGACCAGGGACATATCAGACCTGGGATGTATCAGACCTGGGATGTATCAGACCTGGGATGTATCAGATCTGGGATGTATCAGACCTGGGATGTATCAGACCTGGGATGTATCAGACCTGAGATGTATCAGACATGGGATGTATCAGACATGGGACATATCAGACATGGGATGTATCAGACCAGGGACATATCAGACCTGGGATGTATCAGACCTGGGATGTATCAGACCTGGGATGTATCAGATCTGGGATGTATCAGACCTGGGATGTATCAGACCTGGGATGTATCAGACCTGGGATGTATCAGACCTGGGATGTATCAGACCTGAGATGTATCAGACCTGGGATGTATCAGACCAGGGACATATCAGACCTGGGATGTATCAGACCTGGGATGTATCAGACCTGGGATGTATCAGATCTGGGATGTATCAGACCTGGGATGTATCAGACCTGGGATGTATCAGACCTGGGATGTATCAGACCTGAGATGTATCAGACATGGGATGTATCAGACCAGGGACATATCAGACCTGGGATGTATCAGACAGACCTGAGATGTATCAGACATGGGATGTATCAGACCTGGGATGTATCAGATCTGGGATGTATCAGACCTGGGATGTATCAGACCTGGGATGTATCAGACCTGAGATGTATCAGACATGGGATGTATCAGACCAGGGACATATCAGACCTGGGATGTATCAGACATGGGATGTATCAGACCTGGGATGTATCATATCTGGGATGTATCAGACCTGGGATGTATCAGACCTGGGATGTATCAGACCTAAGATGTATCAGACATGGGATGTATCAGACCGGGGACATATCAGACCGGGACCTGGAAAAACCTGGGATGTAATGAACCTGGGACGTAATGAACCTGGGACGTATCAGACCTAGGACATATCAGACCTGGGACGTATCAGACCTGGGATACAATGAACCTGGGATGTAATGAACCTGGGACGTGATGAACCTGGGACATAATGAACCCGCGACGTGATGAACCTAGGACGTATACAATCTGGAACGCGATGAAACTAGGACGTAATGAACCCGGGACGTAATGAACCGGGACGTAATGAACCCGGGACGTAATGAACCCGGGACGTAATGAACCAGGGACATAATGAACCGGGACATAATGAACCTGGGACATAATGAACCTGGGACATAATGAACCGGGACATAATGAACCAGGGGACATAATGAACCTGGGACATGATGAACCTGGGACATAATGAACCTGGGACATAATGAACCAGGGACGTAATGAACCGGGACATAATGAACCTGGGACATAATGAACCAGGGACATAATGAACCGGGACGTAATGAACCCGGGACGTAATGAACCGGGACGTAATGAACCCGGGACATAATGAACCTGGGACATAATGAACCTGGGACATAATGAACCGGGACATAATGAACCTGGGACATAATGAACCTGGGACATAATGAACCTGGGACATAATGAACCTGGGACGTAATGAACCTGGGACATAATGAACCTGGGACATAATGAACCTGGGACATCATGAACCTGGGACATCATGAACCTGGGACATCATGAACCTGGGACATAATGAACCTGGGACATAATGAACCTGGGACATAATGAACCTGGGACATAATGAACCCGGGACATAATGAACCTGGGACATCATGAACCTGGGACATCATGAACCTGGGACATAATGAACCTGGGACATAATGAACCTGGGACATAATGAACCTGGGACATAATGAACCTGGGACATAATGAACTAAGGGACATAATGAACCTGGGACATCATGAACCTGGGACATAATGAACCTGGGACATAATGAACTAAGGGACATAATGAACCTGGGACATATGAACCTGGGACATCATGAACCTGGGACATAATGAACCTGGGACATAATGAACCTGGGACATAATGAACTAAGGGACATAATGAACCTGGGACATAATGAACCTGGGACATAATGAACCTGGGACATAATGAACTAAGGGACATAATGAACCTGGGACATAATGAACCTGGGACATAATGAACTAAGGGACATAATGAACCTGGGACATATGAACTGGGACATGATGAACTAAGGGACATAATGAACCTGGGACATCATGAACCTGGGACATAATGAACCTGGGACATAATGAACCTGGGACATAATGAACTAGGGACATAATGAACTAGGGACATAATGAACTAAGGGACATAATGAACCTGGGACATAATGAACCTGGGACATATGAACTAAGGGACATAATGAACTAGGGACATAATGAACCTGGGACATAATGAACCTGGGACATGATGAACTAAGGGACATAATGAACCTGGGGCATAATGAACCTGGGACATAATGAACCTGGGACATAATGAACCTGGGACATAATGAACCCGGGACATAATGAACCTGGGAATGAGACAAGGACATAATGAACCTGGGACATGATGAACTAAGGCCATAGCGAACCTAGGACATAATGAACCTGGGACATGATGAACTAGGCATAGCAAACCTAGTAATGAACCTGGGACATGATGAACCTGGGACGTGATGAACCTGGGACATGATGAACCTGGGACGTGATGAACCTGGGACATGATGAACCTGGGACGTGATGAACCTGGGACATGATGAACCTGGGACGTGATGAACCTGGGACATGATGAACCTGGGACGTGATGAACCTGCGACATGATGAACCTGGGACGTGATGAACCTGGGACATGATGAACCTGGGACATGATGAACCTGGGACGAAATGAACCTGGGACATGATGAACCTGGGACGAAATGAACCTGGGACGTAATGAAACTGGGACGTGTGGAAGTCTGCCATTTTACCCACTTGACTATGGCAACCGACATAAAGCACAACAGTTGTCAACGACACACTAAGCGATATCAGCATACAGTTCCTTGAAACAGCAACACAACAGTATTTACGACATCTAAAGCAAAACGTTTTGAACAGAGTTCAACATCAACGGAACATCAACGGAACCCAGTTGAAGCAAGCAGTGAATTTAAATACCTGGGCAGCATCTTCACTGAAAATGGCAAACTAGACAGAGAAATCGAGACCAGATGCCAGAAAGCCAACGCAGTCAGCTACCAACTTGCCCCTCTCCTGAAACACCCAGCATTCCCACCAGCACTAAGGCGAAATCATCAACGCCATTTTTCTACCAACGCTGACATACCAGTGCCAGACATGGTCCCTAACTAAAAGTCCTCGAGAGAAAACTGGTCACCTGTGAAATGAAATGCCTGAGGAAAGCAGTAAACAAGACAAGGCGGGACAAGATCAGAAATGAGGTGATACGAGACATGGTAGGAGCAACACAACCCTACAACACATCGAACATATGAGGATCAAGTGGTTCGGAACCTCACACGTATGCCCCTAAACCATCCAGCTCTTCGGCATACAACACTAGATACTCTGGCTGGAGAGCCAGAGGAAGACCAAGACGACGATGGAGCGACTCCGTGGCAGACACCCTCAGAGCTCACGAGATGTCCCTTCTCCAGGCCACCCGCCTTGCTGCTGACAGACGACTGTATCTCCCCGCGACGCCCACCGGTACAAGCGGAAGGAAAAAGTAAAAGTAAAGTAAAGTAAGTAAAGCTTAACGTTTCAATAATGTATTGTTTGTGCCGTTACAGCTCAGTACAGCTTAACGTTTCAATAATGATATTGTTTGTGCCTTACAGCTCAGTACAGCTTAACGTTTCAAATGAATGTTGTGCCGTTACAGCTAAGTAAAGCTTAACCCTTTAACTACTGTCCTCTGCCACAGCTAAGAAAGCTTAACCCTTTTACTACCCTGCACCTCTCCTCCAACCAGCATATTGCAAAAACGTAATAACCCTTTGATTACATCAGCCTGTCCCAATAATGCTTGCTACATAGGACAATGCAACGGGTTGATAGGTTGTTTTTTGCTTTGCTAGCATAGTTGACAATGCAGGAAGCTGCTGGGTAGGGTAAGGAGTCAAAGGGTTAAGTGTTTTGCTTTGCTAGCATAGTTGACAATGCAGGAAGCTGCTGGGTAGGGTAAGGAGTCAAAGGGTTAAGTGTTTTGCTTTGCTAGCATAGTTGACAATGCAGGAAGCTGCTGGGTAGGGTAGGAGTCAAAGGGTTAAGTGTTTTGCTTTGCTAGCATAGTTGACAATGCAGGAAGCTGCTGGGTAGGTAAGGAGTCAAAGGGTTAAGTTTTTTGCTTTGCTAGCATAGTTGACAATGCAGGAAGCTGCTGGGTAGAGTAAGGAGTCAAAGGGTTAAGTTTTTGCTTTGCTAGCATAGTTGACAATGCAGAAAGCTGCTGGATAGGTAAGGAGTCAAAGGGTTAAGTTTTTTGCTTTGCTAGCATAGTTAACAAATCAGGATGCTGGTGGAGAGGGTACGGGAGTCAAAGGGTTAACGTTTTGACATACTGTCTGTACCGTAACAGCCAAGTGTTTACAGCCGATAGCGTAACACACGTTCGTGGTGGCTTCGATGCGTTGTATGCAAGTTTGTTTGCTAGGACGGCCCACACACATGTATGCCTTTAGTTGGTCCACAGAGAATAAATAGGTCTGACCGGCTGGCTTATTAACCCTTTGACTCCCGCACTTTATCTAACAACTGCAAAAACGTAACCCTTCGCCTTCCTCACCCTACCCACCAGCTTCCTGTAGGAAGCTGGTGGATAGAGTGAGGGAGTCAAAGGGTTAAGTTTTTGCTATGCTAGCATGGCTGACAGTGTACGATGCTGGTGAACAGGGTGCAGGAGCCAAAAGGTTAACTACTGACCCCTGGAGACGGTATGGAACACTTTGAACACAGTACAGTAACAAAATGAGTTCACGTAGTGAGGTAGTGAGGGAGTGGCGGGGGTGGGGAGTGGGGGTGGGGGTGGGATGTGGTGGGGTGAGGGAGGGAGGGAGGGAGAAGGTGTACAAAGAAAGGGGGTGCCGGTGTACCAGCTGGTGGCTGTTGTACTGACCTGACCGAGGGGATGAAATAGTATGGTTCGACAAATACGTGATGCGTGTTGGTCATTTTTATAGTTATTGTTATTTTGCTTAAAGCCCAGCCGCCTGCATAGAGCCACGTCAGGGCTATGACCCTTTCAAAGCATACACAATATTTCAACAGGACCAAAAAAAACCAAAAAAAAAAAAAAGAAAGAAAAAAATAAAAGGATAAGAAAATTAAGTACACATATCAATGCATTCGCGCACATAATCTAAGGAGATGCTCCTGGCGTTGACCACTCCGTCCAATTTACCACACAGGCGATTTAAAAACATATTTAAATACAACTTTAAACAGATCTGAGGACATTAAAACATATAAAAAAGGGCCTAAATTACCTAAAACTAAATCCAAAAACAAGAGTGACTGCCCGTGTTCAAACAAACAGGAACCAGAAAAAAAAAAACACGAAGGAAAAATACGAACGCGTATTTAATACAACAAGACAAGACAGGCGCGATTCCTTTTCTCACATTGGACACAGCAGCAGGGAAGTTTCAGTCTTTTTCTCATAATTTTTGTATCTGGTGTTTGTTTGTGTGTTTGTAATCTTACGCTTGATAAAGGCCAGTTGGCCCTAAATTTGCGCCTGTCTTGTCTTGTATTAAATACACGTTCGTATTCTTCTTTTCTGTTTTTTTTTCTGGTTACCTAAAACTGTTTCCGCACCTGGAGCAAAAATGAACTTAATGTATATAGTCTACCCAATTATCAATCCTATGAGAAAGTAGTTAAGACTTTATTGAACACATACAGTGAATGGACCAGCAAGGCAGAAAATGATAGAAAGAAATGACAGGAACAAAGCAGAAACAAAGAGAGTGACAGAAAAGAGGATGGTGGGGATGAGGGTAGTGGAGGTAGGCTTGGGGTAGGTGGGGGTGAGGGGGTGGGGACGAGGGGTGGGAGAAGTAGTAAGTGTACAAATGAGGGTAGTGGTAGTGGTGGTGGGTGGGTGGGGGTGATAGCAGGGGGGGGGGGGGGGTGTACCGTCTGGTCGTTGTACTGACCTGACCTTTATAAGAATGAAATGGTATGGGTTGGATAAGGACGTTGACACGTGCTGGTTGAAACCTGTCTCTGTCTGTCTGTCTATCTCTCTGTGTCTCTCTCTGTCTGTTTGTCTGTCTCTGTGTCCCTTTCAGTCTCTGTCTCTCTCTCTCTGTCTGTATGAGTGTCTCTGTTTATGTCTGTCTGTCTCTCTTTCTCTGTTTCTCCCTCTCTCTGTTTCTGTCTCTTTCTCTGTCTCTGTCTCTCTGTCTCTGTCCCTGTCTGTCTGTTTGTATGTCTGTTTGTCTGTCTCTGTTTCCTTCTCAGTCTCTATCTCTCTCTCTTTCTGTATGTATGTCTCTGTCTCTGTGTCTGTCTGTTTCTCCGTCTCTCTCTTTCTCTCCTTCTCTCTGTCTCTGCCTGTCTGTTTGCCTGTCTCTTTCTCTCTGTCTCTGTCTTCCTCTCTGTCTGTCTGTATGTCTCTGTTTCTGTCTGTCCGCCTGTCTATCTGTCTGCCTGTCTCTTTGTCTCTCTCTGTCTCTGTCTTCTCTCCCCCCTCTCTCTCTCTTTCTCTGTGTTGCGTGCGTGTACAGTAGCAAGGACTTGCTGTAAAATAAGTCCAGTGGGACCAAATGCTACTATCCTTGAGTAATAAAGTGTTTTGAAGTCTTGTCTTTCTCTGTGTCTTTGTGTATCTTTCTACCTGCCTGTCTGTCTGCCTGCCTGCCTGCCTGCCTGCCTGTCTGTCTGTCTGTCTGTCTGTCTGTCTCTGTCTCTCTGCCTGCCTGCCTGTCTGCCTACCTGCCTGTCTGTCTGTCTGTCTGTCTGTATGTCTCTGTCTGTCTGTCTGTCTCTCTGCCTGCCTGTCTGCCTGTCTGTCTGTCTGTCTCTCTGTCTCTGCCTGCCTGCCTGTCTGTCTGTATGTCTCTGTCTGTTTGTCTGTCTGTCTCTCTCCCTCTCCCTCTCTCAGTATCCTCAACCCTCCCTCCCTCCCTCCCCCATTCCCTCTTTCCGCCCCTCAGTTCAAGATCTTGGCAGGGCATGGGGTTTTGCGCAGGCTCAGGGCGTCTGCCAGAACGGTTCAAGACTACGGCATCTTGCAAACAAACAGCAGTCTTGGTGGCGAAGCCTGATGCCATGGTCTTCTTGTCACAGTTCCTTTTTTGGGATTCATCATCATCATCATCATCATCATCATCATCATCATCATCATCTCATCATCATCAGGTGCCTTGCCGCATGGCGTTGGCGATTATGGACTTCCATCTGTCTCTATCTCTTGTTGCCTCAAGCATCTATTCCACCTTCCCTGTCTTCAGCCACTTTGCAAGTCCGTCTAGTATCTTCTCCCTGGGTCTACCCGGTGCTCTCCTTCCCTCCAGCTTTCTCGTTGTGACCAGGTGTTCCAATTCCCCTTTCCTCATAAAATGGCCTATGAATGTTGCCTGCCTTTTCCTAATCTTCCTTATGAATGATCCACTTGTGTCTGCCTCCATCAAGACTGTCTCGTTTGTTTTCTTTGCTGTCCATGGAACTCTCAACATCCTTCTTAGAAATCACATCTCGGCTGCCTCAATCTTGTTCTGGCTTTGCTTGTTGACTGTCCACGTCCACGCCTCGCAACCGTACAACAGTATTGGTTCTATATAACATTCAAGAACTCTCTTCCTGATGTTAATTGATTGGCATTTGTTGGTAATAATGCTCTCCATCTTCTTGAATGTTGTTTTTGCTTGGCCGATTCTGCTGGCTATTTCTGATGTGCATCTGCCATCTGGTGAAATGATCGTTCCCAGGTATTTAAATTTATCAACCTGTCTCAAGGTTGTGCCGTTTGCTGTTATTTTGCATGAGGGGATTTCATGTGAGGTAGCCTTCCAAATAAAGGCTAGTCTTACTGGCTGCTCAGCGTTACTTCTGAATGAATAAAACATTCCGTAAACTTGATTTGCCACTATGTGAGCATGAAATGAACGCTACATTAGAAAACAAAGTAAAAGCGCAATGTGACCTTCGCCCATTCATCGTAAATCACCAGGGTTTTACAAGACTAGAGATAACGTTAGCTTACAGATTATCTCTCAGTTTACTTCGAACTAAATTCACTAAAGCCATCAAATGTATCTGTAGTGATAACATAACAGTTAAACACGTTTTGTGTTGTCAGCGAATGCGACCTTATTTCCCTGCCTCGTTTATAAATCTAAAACAGATACATACTGATTTCACTCTGTATTTACACATTGCGAGGCACTTACTGCACAGTCCTGTAGGTCGTTTTCTTTGATTAAGCATGGTTGTTGTATACCTGTAAATCCCACCTGCTCCTGTTTGTTTGCTTGTTAGATTTTTTCCTACTCCGTAAAGGGCCTGTTTCAACGCAATTTTTTTTCGTCTAAAAGCACATATGTGAATAGACGTTAAAAGAAATAACGAACGAACGAAAACATTCCGCTGTTGCTTGTCAGTTGTATTGCGCTGCCCAGTGAAAGTAGCAGAATTTGTTTACAGCTTCGATGTCATGGATACTAGTGAAGTGCCAAATGTGATTTATAATTAGCAGAGGTGTGAATATCTCTCCATCATTTTTATCTTTATTTAAAAAAGAATGATTTTCTGTAATCTACCTTTTTAAACAAATCAATAAATAAGATAGAATGAAATATAAATAAATAAACAGAATAAAATAACAAAAGTAAGTAAGTAAGTAAGTAAGTAAGTAAGTGAGTGAATGAGTGAGTGAGTGAGTGAATGAGTGAGTGAGTGAGTCAGTAAGTACGTAAGTAAGCAAGCAAGCAAACAAGCAAGTAAGCGAATAAGCAAGCAAGCAAGCAAGCAAGCAAGCAAAAAATGAAAAAATAAATATGTAAATAAGTAAGTAAGTAGATAGATAGACAGACAGACAGACAGACAGATAGATAGACAGACAGAGAGACAGATAGATAGATTGATAGATAGAAAGCTAGAAAGACAGCTAGCTAGCTAGATAGATAGATAGACAACTAACTAACTAACGAACGAACTAATTAACTAACTAAGTAATTAACTAGCTAACTAACTAACTAACTAACTAACTAACTAACTAACTAACTAACTAACTAAACTAACTAACTAACTAAATACAGCAACACACGGAACGCGGACCCTCGATTTCTACTCTCATCCTAAAGACTATGTCACCCAAACCACTAATGATGATCAGTCTCTTGTAGGGAGAAACACACACACACACACACACACACACACACACACACACACACACACACACACACACACACACACACACACACACACACGCACACACACACACACGCGCGCGCACACACACAAACACACACACAAAAACACACACACAAACACACACACACAAACACACGAACACACACACACACAAACACACACACAAACACACACACACAAACACACACACACAAACACACACACACATACAAACAAACACACACACACACACACACACGAACACACACACACACACACAAACACACACACACACAAACACACACACAAACACACACACACACACCTGGATGAAATCTGGATGAAATAGCTGAAACACCATCCACAACGCCTATCCCTACATGGGAAATGCTAAAAGCTACTTTTGATATTGATTATACAGATGCTAAGAAATAAGAAAACATTAACATTTCGATATGCAGAGCAAGAGAACACGTCGATGAAAAATACCGTACCCACCTCCATATTTTTACCGATGGGTCAGTCTTAGAAAATAAATGTGCTGGAGCAGCATTTTATGTTCCAAAATATAAAATAATAAAGTCATTTTTCATTGGGGCAAATATATCTATCTTTACAGCGGAATTAGTCGCTATTTTACAAGCGTTGCATTATCTAGTAAACCTTACACATGTATTTTTCAAAGTAGTTCTCTTTGTTGATTCAAAATCTGTATTATATGCTTTGCAGTCTTTTGATACA
>JAPXFY010000026.1:12330784-12333284 GCA_030674185.1 Monoplex corrugatus | reverse complement strand
GTATCCACGATCAGGCAAAGTTGCGCGACAGTCGTGTGACGCTGTCAAATCCTTTTTGAAAATCATCATCATCATCATCATCATCATCATCATGTGCCTTGCCGCATGGCGTTGGCGGCCATGGACTTCCAACCATCTCTATATCTCGTTGTCCCTAGCATCTCCCCCACCCTCCTCGTCCCCAGCCACTCTGCAAGTCCATCCAGCATTCTTTCCCTGGGTCTACCTGGTGCTCTCTTTCCCTCCAGCTTTCCCGTTGTGACCAGGTTCTCCAAATTCCCCTTCCTCATAAAATGGCCTATAAATGTTGCCTTTCTTTTGTCCATGGTTTTCCTGGGGAAAACTACGATGGTGGTTTTCCCTTATCGCACAGGGGAGATTTAAAAAACACCAGAACAAGATATAAGCATACCTAAGGACACCAAAACATACATAAAAATAGGCATGAATTACCTAAAATTGTTTCCGCATATCTCACCCCCTTAGAGCCAAAAATGCTCTTTATACATGTACCCAATTATCAATCCTAAGAAAAAGTATGTAAGACTTTATCGAAAAAATACAGGTGAATGGACCATTAAGGCAGAAAATAAGTAGAAGTGACAGAAAGCAAGGCAACAAGCAGAAACAAAGAGAGTGACAGAAAAGAGGAAATTCTAGCACAGAATTTCCAGAAGGTGGGGATACTATTTATACTGAAAGAGCCCCCGGCAACCCAACGGAGGACGACATTTGCATGTGATAGCGAATCAAATTGTAAACCCTATGCGATGCTGCCACTTTAGCTGACATATTTGTGCAAACTTCAACTTCCTCACCAGCTTTGGCGATCGCAGGCTTTTGAGCACGTAACGATTAATCTTCAAGAAGATGACAAGCATTCTTACCAACAAATGCCTATCAATTAACATCAGAAAGAGAGTCCTTGAATGTTATATAGAACCAATACTTGTTGTACGGATGCGAGGCGTGGACATCAGCAAGCAAAGCCAGAGCAGATTGAGGCAGCCGAGATGTGGTTTCTAAGAAGAATGTTGAGAGTTCCATGGACAGCAAAGAAAACAAACGAGACAGTCTTGATGGAGGCAGACACAAGTAGATCATCATAAGGAAGATTAAAAAAGACAGGCAACATTTATAGGCCATTTTACGAGGAGGGGGATTTGGAGCACCTGGTCACAACGGAAAAGCTGGAGTGAAAGAGAGCACCAGGTAGACCCAGGGAGAGAATGCTGGCGACTGCAGGTGCTGGGGATGAGGAGGGTGGGGAGATGCTAGGGGCAACGAGAGATAGAGATGGTTGGAAGTCCATGGTCGCCAACGCCATGCGGCAGGGCACCTGATGATGATGATGATGATGATGATGAATGATGATGATGATGATGATGATGATGATGATGATGATGAACGATTAATCCTCGAGATATAACATCTGGAGTCCACCGGTCTATAGGTACCAACCGATTCGTTACGCGTGTATTACGTTTCGCATGAAAGTATAATTATATGACACCTTTCTTTCTCCTGACTTCCCCATTTTCTGCAACTCGTCAGAGGCACTGATGCACCGCTTATTTCAGCTTTTCCTGTCAAGATCCCAGCACCAGAAGGTCCATAAATGCTATGTATCAAGCTGCTATGGAGCCATCACCAGAGAAGGCGCGATCTGACAAGATTTGACATAAACACATAAACACACACACACACACACACACAGACCAACATAACACTCTGCCACAACACACATTCTCACACACACACACACCACCACTCCATCACAGACACTCACACACACACCACACACACACAAAACCCACACCAAACAAAACACACACAACACAGACCGCAACATTAAAAAACTGGCCTGTTGCTGCCCATCTTAACGTTTCCATCATTCTGGTGGTGTCAGCTTAATGTTTCATAGGTCCCTCTTCCCCCTTTCCCCGTTTCAAGACCTTGCCAGCACAAAGGGTTTTGCGCAGGCATCGGAAGTCTGTCAGATAATTGCTGGCAGAGTTGGGTGCAGCGCATATGGAGTTTTCCGAGTGCAGTGAATCCCTCTTGAACAAACTACAAACAAGCAAAGAAATAAATTACGACTATTAGACATTGGCCTGGGATGTGTGTGAACATGAAACACCTGATCCATGTCAGACACGCTTAAAGAGCATGTTTTACACACACACACACACACACACACACACACACACACACACACACATACACACACACACACATACACACACGCACACACACACACCACATACACATACACACACACAACAAAACACATACACATACACAACACACACACACACACACACACACACATACACACACATACACATACACACACACACACATACACACACACACACACATACACACACACACACACACACACACACACACAACAACACACACACATGACACACACACACATACAACACACACACACACACATACCTAAGTGAAAAGACAAACAAAAAACAACACACAT
>JAPXFY010000026.1:12323284-12325784 GCA_030674185.1 Monoplex corrugatus | reverse complement strand
CTTTTGTAGCACATGGTGTCTAGTTTGTACTGTATGCGTTTTGACACAGTGAGTCAGTGAAGTTGTGCCAGGAGAGGAGATATGTGGTCAGCTTTTTTCTTTTTGAGTACAAGGCGTACAGCATTGTTTTGAATGCGCTGTAGGATGTGCATGGTGGAGGCAGGAAGACCAGACAGGAGTGAATTACAATAGTCAATGCGAGACATTATGAAGGAGAGAACGAGTTTTGCAGTTGTTTCGACAGAGAGATACTTCCTGATCAGCCTTATACGATGGAGGTGATAGTAGCAAGATCTGGCAGTTTGAGAAACAAAGTTGTTCATGGAGAGAGTAGAGTCAAGGTAGACAGCAAGGTTCTTAGCTGAATCAGAAATTGGGACTGATGTGTTACATAATGGGAGAGAAAGAGGAGGCAGCTGAGAAAGTTTCTGACGGGTGCCAGTGAGGATAGCTTCCGTCTTGTCGTCGTTAACTTAAGCTGAAGCAATCAATCAACCAACCAACCAACCAACCAACCAACCAACCAACCAACACCAAACAACCAACCAAACAAGCAAACAAACAAGCATGCAAGCAACGAACGAACGAACGAACGAACGAACGAACCAACCAAGCAACAAACCAAACAAACAAAACCGGCACACACGTAAAAGTCTATTCCTATTTATAATAATTATTCGAGTGCACGAAGGAATTGTCACACCTTCAGAGGGTACAAAATAGTGCAGCTAGGCTGGTATTCAGAAAGCGAAAGACCACCTCAGCAACCAGCCTATTAAAACATACAGGCCTGAACGCAGTCTCAGGTCAAGCAACCAGAAGCTTTGGCAAAATCAAAATCAAAATACAAAACCATAGGACACCGAGCCTTCCGTTGCCAGGACCCACTTGTCTGGAACAATCTGCCTTTTTCTCTCCGCTGTTCATCATCTCTCTCTTCTTTTTCAAGGCGGGCCTCAAAACTCATCTTTTTGATAAATACTACCAGTAATGAAACATGATTTTTGATCTTCCTGATTCAGTAATGTGTATATAAGTACTTGCTTGCAACAGATGTGCGAGTGTGTTGGGGGGGGGGGAGGGGGAGGGACTAGGAGTGGGAGTTAGTATAACTGAACACTAGGCATAGGGCTGATTGGGAAAAATGAACTAATTGGTGTAATGTGCAGTGAGTCTTTACTATGTGTGGGAGAACAGCGCTATATAAAAGTGATTAATTTTTTGCAGTGGGTGGATAGCGGTGCGGGAATCAAAGGGTTAAATTTTTGCAGTGGGTAGATAGGGGTGCGGGAGTCAAAGGGTTACAGTAGACAAGGCCTACAGAATTCCAACACACTCAGAAAGCACTCGCTTCACTCACTCACTCTCACAAACACGCACGTACAAACACTCCACACCACACCACACCACACCACACCACAGCAAGCTAGCACAACGCCAACAAGGTGTTGATAATTCTTCGCGATGTTACATAATCCACTGTGACCTCCATCCGGGGCGCCTACTCGCGCGATCCCAGGTCACGGCGATTACGTAGTAACGGAGAAGGGAATTACGTCAAATTCGCCTGTGGCCCAGCACATGCGAATAAACAGGCGGTTTATATTATGTGCTGCCTAGGACGGCTTTGGCCGGCCGGCCGGTGTAACACGCGGAATTTACTCCCCCAAGATAAATTTACTCCGGAGTAAAAACCGCGTAACTCGGTTTTTATTCCCTTCACGAGAAAAGTACTCCCCGCACACACGCCAGAATTACTCCCGTGCGAGATTTTACTCCCCTCCATTCGACAGACCGTGCCGTCACGCCCAGACTCAGCCAGAGAGCCAGACCTCGTTCGCGCTGTGTGTGTGTGGGTCTGTTTACCTGTCACGGAAAGACGATACGAATTTCTTCCTGACTGTGATAGAAGTAGTGGGTGTGATCTTCCACACAGTGACAGGCATGGAAGGAACACCCCTAGAATGCTCGAAGACGTCGGACCCCTCGAAAACACATTTCCAGGCATTTATCCATGAGGTACACACTGACGAACGCACTGACAACCCCCCCCCCCCCGAAAACTTCCAGACATTCTAAAATAGTCCCAAAACGCCATTCCAAGTATTTATGCATCAGATACACACTGAATAACGCACCGACAAATGGAATGGAATCTTTATTTAATGTCTGTTCACAATATGATTTTAGACACACATACACACACAACACACACACACACACACACACACACACACACACACACACACACAACCACACATAGGGGAAAAAAAAGGTGGGGGACGGGGATGGGAAGGGGTAGTGGGAGTTTGAATGTAAGAAGGGAACAATTACAATTAAGAATTCAGAACATTAAGTTAACAGTGTCAATCAATAACATACAACAATTAATTAACTCTTCATAACAATCTGCCAACTGGGGAATATGAGAATCAGCTGGACTACCGAAATAATATCATATTTTTGTTGTAAAGGATATCTCTAGAGTCAGTACATGAAA
>JAPXFY010000026.1:12315784-12320784 GCA_030674185.1 Monoplex corrugatus | reverse complement strand
AGAGAGAGAGCAAGAGAGAGAACGAGAGAGAGAGAGAGAAGAAAGAGAGAGAGAGAGAGAGAGAAAAGAGAAAGAGAAAGAGAGAGCGAGAGAGAGAGAGACGTACAAGGTCCAATACTTGTAATATTTAGTTCCGGAAGCAGTCTTGTGTGGTTCTGTAGTCATAAAACAGGTATCAAAGAAATAAAAATGACTGCTAGAGACTTATAACGGAATGGGTGGTGGGGTGGTGGTGGTGGTGATGACGATGGTGATGATCAAGATAAAAAGAAGGTTTCGATCATGATGATCAAAATGCTAACAATGATGACGACGATGACGATAATGATCATGATTTGCTGACGTCGGAACTTCATTTTGTCATTGGTCAGACTGGTAGTGTTTTTTTTTGTGTTTTTTTTTTCCGTTCTTCTTCTCTTTTGCATCAGTTTGCTGTCATACGTTTGCCTTCTGTTGTTCCTTTCATGAACCGGAACTAGCTTTTGTTTCATCAAGATAGGAGAGGTTGTGAATTCGATCCCCATTCAGGCGGTCGCTGCGACTCTAGTGGCTTATTGGCTTGGTTATAAGAGTTCTGCCGTGATTGATTGATTGGTTCAGTTTTTACGTCGACATCCACACCTCAGGTGATATGGCCGACGAGGATAACCATCCCAGGGAAGTGGGGGAAGGGGGACCTATCTAATCCTATACTGACACCATCAGAACAACAATGATGTAAAGATGGGACAGTGAGATGGCCAGTTTTAATGTAGCGCACCCCTGGATTCGAACCTACAACCATTAGCATGTGAATCTGACACTCACACCAACTGAGCTACTGGGACCTGCTTCTCCCGTGATTGATTGATTGGTTGATTTGGTTCAGTTTTTCCGTCGATACCCACCTCAGGTGATATGGCCGAAGGGATAACCATCCCAGGGAAGTGGGGGAAGGGGGACTTATCTAATCCTATACTGACACCACCAGAACAACAATGATGTAAAGATGGGACTGTGAGAAGGCCAGTTTTAATGTAGTGCATCCCGGGATTCGAACACACAACCAACAGAGCTACTGGGGCCCGCCTCTCCCGTGAGGATACCGGGGACTCTATATAGTACCCCCACCTTCCGGAAATTCTGTGCCGGAAATTCCCTCCTTGCTGTCTGTCTCTCTTTGTTTCTGCCTTGTTCCTTTGCTTTCTGCCATCTCTTCCGTCGTCATTTTCTGCCTTGCTGGTCCATTCACCTGTATGTCTGCTATAAAGCCTTATGTACTTTCTCTTCGACTTGATAATTGGGTACATGTATTGACTGCACATCGGAAATAGCTTGCAGAATCGGCCAAGCCAAAACAGCATTCAAGAAGATGACAAGCATTCTTACCAACAAATGCCTATCAATTAACATCAGAAAGAGAGACCTTGAATGTTATATAGAACCAATACTGTTGTACGGATGCGAGGCGTGGACAATCAGCAAGCAAAGCCAGAGCAGGATCGAGGCAGCCGAGATGTGGTTTCTCAGAAGAATGTTGACAGTTCCATGGACAGCAAAGAAAACAAACGAGACAGTCTTGATGGAGGCGCGGCAGACACAAGTAGATCACTCATAAGGAAGATTAGGAAAAGACAGGCAACATTTATAGGCCATTTTATGAGGAAGGGGGATTTGGAGCACCTGGTCACAACGGGAAAGCTGGAGGGAAAGAGAGCACCAGGTAGACCCAGGGAGAGAATGCTGGTCGGACTTGCAGAGTGGCTGGGGACGAGGAGGGTGGGGGAGATGCTGGGGGCAACGTGAGATAGAGATGGCTGGAAGTCCATGGTCGCCAACGCCATGCGGCAGGGCACCTGATGATGATGATGATGATTGACTGCATGTGTGGCTGGAAGGAAATGTGCTGTGCGGGAGCAATTTTAGGTAATTTAGGCCATTGTGTGTGTGTGTGTGTGCGCGCGCGCGTGTGTGTGAGTGTGTGTGTGAGTGTGTGTGTGTGTGTGCGCGCGCGCGTGTGTGTGAGTGTGTGTGTGTGTGAGTGTGTGCGCGCGTGTGTGTGTGTGTGAGTGTGTGTGTGCGCGTGTGTGCGTGTGTGTGAGTGTGGTGTGTATGAGTGTGTGTGTGTTGTGTGTGGTGTAAGTGTGGTGTGTGTGTGTGTGTTGATGATGTGTGTGTGTGAGTGTGTGTGTGTGGTGTGTGTGTGGTGTGTGTGAGTGAGTGTGTGTGAGTGTGTGTGTGTGAGTGTG
This sequence comes from Monoplex corrugatus, assembly GCA_030674185.1. Classification (NCBI taxonomy): domain Eukaryota; kingdom Metazoa; phylum Mollusca; class Gastropoda; order Littorinimorpha; family Ranellidae; genus Monoplex; species Monoplex corrugatus. The sequence continues at coordinate 12,318,556 of JAPXFY010000026.1, read as the reverse complement.
TTTGTGTGTGTGTGTCAGTGTGTGTGTGTGTGTGTCAGTGTGTGTGTGTGTGTGTGTGTGTGTGTGTGTGTGTGTGTGTGTGTGATCTTTAACGTGCGTATTTGATATTTTGCAGGCGTATACACAACCTAAAGGTTTCAGACGCAAGCAGACTTGGTTTCGAGCCTGCCTGCTATAGGATCAGCTTAACACTCTCACGTTTCAATAGCTCCCCCACCCCTACCCCCACTGCTCGATACTCCCACCCCACCCCCTCCCTTGTTTGAAACCTTCCGTTACCACATATATGGTTATCCAGCTCTGGTCTTGGAAACCTGTAGTCTTCTGCTGTATCGGCCAGATGTTGTGTACGTTTTGAAATGGTTAGGTAGGTAGGTAGGCCTCCCTCGGTCAGCTGACCATGGACAAAGAACATCCGTTCTAATGTCTAGATGGGCTGTCTGCTTGGTCCAAGCAGCGTCGCCTTTGACTGTAGAGACCAATGCGAGAGAGGCAGTCTCTGTCGCAGCGGTCGCATGTGTGTGCTGATGCTGGTCTGTTGGCTGTCATCCCTTTTCTGCGAACTCGCTTTTCTGCTGCAGCAGCTGACAGTTTGTCCTCACCAATCCGCAGCTGTTTCTTGAGAGTGGTTCTCCAGCTGTTGCGGTTGTCTGCGAGGTCCTCCCAGGACTCAGTGTTGATCTCAAGCGCCTTCATGTCACGTTTGCAAACATCTTTGTATCTCAGCTGAAATGGTTATAGCTATGATATGGCTCTGTGCAGTCGGCTGGGCTTCAAACAGTAAGAATAATTTGTCAGAGCGTCATGCTCACACGGCAGGGTTTGGGTTTTCAACCCTCAGATTCTTTCTTTCCTTTTCTTTTATTGTTGTTTAAAGCCCAGCCGACTGCGCAGAGCCATATTAAGGCTATAACCGCTTCAAAACACACAAAACTTCAACAGGAAAAAAAAAAAGAGAGAGAAAAAAAGAAAAGAAAATTAAGTACACATATCAATGCATTCGCGCACATAATCTAAGGACATGCCCCCGGCGTAGGACCATTCCGTCCGATTTATCGCACAGGGGAGATTTAAAAAACACACCTGAATACAAATATAAACATACATAAGGACACCAAAACATATATAAAACAGGCATAAATTACCTAAAATTGCTTCCGCATATCTCACCTCCTTAGAGCCAAAAATGCACTTAATACATGTACCCAATTATCAATCCGAAGAAAAAGTACGTAAGATTTTATCAAAAAAATTCAGGTGAATGGACCATTAAGGCAGAAAATAAATAGAAATGACAGAAAGCAAGGCAACAAGGTAGAAACAAAGAGAGTGACAGAAAAGAGGAAATTTCTAGCAGAAAATTTCCAGAAGGTGGGGATACTATTTATACTGAAAGAGACCCCGGCAACCCAACGGAGGAAACCCTCAGATAGGTCACGTTATTCCATGCGCTAGGTCAGAACAGCATTCAAGAAGATGACAAGCATTCTTACCAACAAATGCCTATCAATTAACATCAGAAAGAGAGTCCTTGAATGTTATATAGAACCAATACTGTTGTACGGATGCGAGGCGTGGACAGTCAACAAGCAAAGCCAGAGCAAGATTGAGGCAGCCGAGATGTGGTTTCTCAGAAGAATGTTGAGAGTTCCATGGACAGCGAAAAAACAAACGAGACAGTCTTGATGGAGGCAGACACAAGTAGATCACTCATAAGGAAGATTAGGAAAAGACAAGCAACATTTATAGGCCATTTTATGAGGAAGGAGGATTTGGAGCACCTGGTCACAACGGGAAAGCTAGAGGGAAAGAGAGCACCAGGTAAACCCAGGGAGAGAATGCTGGACGGACTTGCAGAGTGGCTGGGATGAGGAGGGTGGGGGAGATGCTAGGGGCAACGAGAGATAGAGATGGTTGGAAGTCCATGGTCGCCAACGCCACGCGGCAGGGCACCTGATGATGATGAGGTCAGAACATCAGGACCTGGATATGATCCACAATGATCAGGGCGTAAGCCTCGTATCCCCACATAAGTCTTACGCGTCGGTAGGATCTTTGGGGAGATGGGAAGGGAAGCATACTCAACTCTGGATAGGAGTCGTTTGACTTAAACAAATAAAATAAAAAAAAGGTCCCCATTCCCGAAATGATGAGGATGTCAACCCACGACCCTCTGGTCAGCAATTTGTAGTACGGAGTTTTCTCATAAGAAGGATTCATCGCACTCGGAATTCCATATGCGCTCCACTACCCAAATCTGGCAACAATTACCTGGCAAACTCCGTGAGTCTGCGCAAAACTCTATGCGTTGGTAAGGTCTTGAACTGAGGAGCAGAAGAGAGAGAGATAGATAATGAATTTTGAGAGAGAAAGAGAGAGAGAGAGAGAGAGAGAGAGAGAGAGAGAGAAGAGAGAGAGAGAATCAATTGAGAGAGAGAGAGAGAATTCAATTTTGAGAGAAGAGAGAGAGATTTTAATTTTGAGAGAGAGAGAGAGAGCGAGAGAGAGAGAAAGAAAGAAAGAGAGAGAGAGAATTTAATTTTGAGAGAGAGAGAGAATTTAATTTTGAGAGAGAGAGAGAGAGAATTTAATTTTGAGAGAGAGAGAATTTAATTTTGAGAGAGTGAGAGAGAGAGAGAGAGAGAGAGAATTTAATTTTGAGAGAGAGAGAGAGAAAGTAGAAAGAGAGAGAGAGAATTGAATTTTGAGAGAGACAGAACGAGCGCGCGCGAGAGAGAGAGAGAGAGCGAGAGAGAGAGAGAGAGAGAAGAA
>JAPXFY010000026.1:12288284-12300784 GCA_030674185.1 Monoplex corrugatus | reverse complement strand
ATCCGTAACAACACTGAGATATTTTTCGGTTTGAAAAACATCTTTAAATGAGAAGAACCAACTATATTTTTCTTTGTTTTCCATATCTGAGTGCCAATTTTGTTTAAACGAACAAATAAGCCTGTCTTTAAATTCATTAATAAACTGACACTCATTTCCTACTCCCTGGGACAACCACACGATTCCAAACCCAAGTTCTGATAAAGCCTTTTTTACCTGATAGGCCCAGTTCTGTTTTCCTATTTCCATTTGAGTAACCATCATTTCATATGCCTGTTTACATAACCGAGATTGTGGAAGCCTTAACAATTTCAACCAGTATTTAATACTCTTCACAAAGGTTCTAATGTATAAAGGATATCTTCCAGTTTCTCCATATAAAACAGTATTAGAAGAGTGAATTGGTACAGCCAAAAAACGTTTTATAGCATATGTATGCACTTTTTCCATATGTGGATTTACAGTAAGACCCCATACTTCAGCTGCATATGTAAGTAAAGGTTCTATCTGTGTATCAAACATTTTCCAATATAAATTACAATCAATAGAATTGAGCTTCCGTAAGGATTTTAGAATTTCAATAACACCTTTTTTCCCTTTATTACAAGATTCTTCCCATGCATAATTTAAACTTAATTTTGTCGAAAATATTATTCCTAAGTATTTATAAGAATTAACAACTTTAACCTCGTTAATTCCATAGAACCATTTTTCGTGTTTTGATAAATGTCCACTCTTCCTGAAAATCATAATATTAGTTTTATCCATGTTAACTGTTAAAGCTAGTCGATCCGATTCTTCCTTTAAGACATTTAACTGGTTTTGTAAGCCTTTGACTGTACCAGAGAGAAGAATAACATCGTCTGCAAACAGCAATAGGAATATCTCAATAACCCCAGGGATAATTTGAATGCCATGCCTGCCTTTTCTTGACAGTTCCACTGCTAATTCATTAATGAAAAATGAAAACAATTGAGGACTCAATTGACACCCCTGTTTCACTCCTTTAGGGCATTCAAAATAATCTGAATATACACACTTCTCACGCACGCATGCAAACACTGAGTTATAAACTCCTCTTAGGGCCATATATAATTTTCCATTCACACCACTTTTACGTAATATATTCCAAAGATTATTACGATTCACAGAATCGAATGCCTTCCTAAAATCCACAAATGCAACATAAAGTTTCTTATTTAAAAGTAAATGGTGAGAGAGAGAGAGAGAGTGAGAGAGAGAGAGACAATGACAATGACAATGACAATGACAATGATGCTTTATTTTTCAACGGTAAAAGCTATTGGCTAGAAGCCATTTTTCAAACTTGCCGTTGCTATTCTATACACATGACATTTGTTTACAGTAACAAATACAGCTTAAGGAAAATACATGTTGAATACTAAAATTAAGATACAATGAAATCAAGAAACGTACAGTCACCACTTAGAGATAGGTAGATAGATAGATAGATAGATAGATAGATAGAGAGAGAGAGAGAGAGAGAGAGGTAGATAGTATAGACAGATAGATAGACAGATGAGCAGGTAGATAATGATAAGTAAATAAAGAAAGAAAGATAATGTTGATAGTGATATTAATAAAAATAAGACGAAGAAGAGGAAGAAGAAGAAGGAAGAGGAGGAGGAGGAGAGGAAAACACAGTAAACAAAATAGTAATAAGATAAAACAAAATAAAATGAAATAGAGGGAGAAGAAACATTACATGTGACAAATTTATAGAAGATAAATCAAGCGTCAAATAGACTAATGTTCTTACAATTAAATCAAAGAAGATGAAATCAATTTTCTGAAAAAATATTAACACTGTTACAAACAACAATTACCACTACTACCACTACTACTACTACTACTACTGCTACTAAACCCAAAGATAATAAATGGAGGTAGAAAAAAGAGCAGTTCAGAAGGAGGGGGGGGGGGGGTAGCACACATTGGGTCGATTGAAGGCATAAACACATAAAATTCTACAGGAGACAGAAAATCAACAGATGATATGAAGTCAAATAGACAAATGTATAGATAGATAAATAAAGTAAATGTTACTTTCGACAATAGGAAATTACAGTAATGATAAACGCATATGTAGACTATAATAGAAATATCATACATGTGTAAACAAATCAATAATTCATGTAATAAGACATAAATAAATCAAGAATAGTAACCATAATCAAGCGCCGTTTTTCTTGATAGGAGAAGAGAGATACAAGCATGATACGGATAACAGTTGGAGAAAAGTGACAAATACAGACAGCAGATAAGAGCCAACCAAACAAACATGGCTAACAGATAAGATGGGCAAGCAAGCAAAGCAAAAAACAAACAAACAAACAAAATGAACAAAGGCAATGAGAAATAAAGAAGAAGCAAGACAGAATCAAACACGTCATAGAGTCATTAACAAATCATCGCATATAATACAGAAATAAATACTGGTTGGCAGTTTGAACTGTTAAAATATCAATAATGTTAAAGAGAGAAAAAAAAAAAAAAAAAAAAGAACACGAATTATCATTGTGCATACACACACACACACACACACACACACACACACACACACACACACCACACACACACACACCACACACACACATTGACTAGATTAGATGTCATAGGTTGAAAGGCAGCTGACGTTATTGTTGCTAACTGAGGTAATCTACGACACTGACGTAAGGTATTTAAATAAAGTAACTTTGAAGGAAGAGAGTGATTGAGTGTTTGTGATATTTGGGGGGAGGGTGTTCCATAGTTGTGCACCAGAAAACGATAAACTATTTTTATATATGTCAATTCTTGGACGGATAATTTTGAATTGATTTTGTCTTGAGTTTGAGTATGATCGCACATTCTGATTAAACAAATTGAGAAGATATTGCGGAACATTCCTTTTTGATACTTTAAACATTGTGATACCTTTATTGAACATTAAGTGTGACTTTAGAGGGAGGATTCCTAACTGTTTAAGTTTTTCATCTGTTGTTAAAGTGGGATCTGGCATGATAAGTTTTGCTGCCCTCCTATGTAAGGTGTTCAATTTTTTTAGATGAACTTCACATGAGCTATCCCACAGTGTAGAGGCAGAGGCAGAGGCAGCTATCCCACAGAGAGAAGCAGAGAGAAGAGAGAGAGAGAGTGAGAGAGAGTGAGAGAGAGAGAGAGAAGCAGAGAGAAGAGAGAGAGAGAGAGAGTGAGAGAGAGTGAGAGAGAGAGAGAGAGAGAGAGAGAGAGAGAGTGAGAGAGAGAGAGAAGCAGAGAGAAGAGAGAGAGAGAGAGAGAGTGAGAGAGAGAGAGAGAAGCAGAGAGAAGAGAGAGAGAGAGAGAGAGGAGAGAGAGAGAGAAGCAGAGAGAAGAGAGAGAGAAAGAAAGAGACAGAGAGAGAGAGTGTGTGTGAGAGAGAGATAGAGAGCTGTCTTTGTTTCTCTCAACTCTACAGGAACTGGAAGAGACTGTCCTGTCCATCTACGGAGTTAACTCTCGAATATAAGTAATATGTGTATCTGTGTATCTAACCTCTGTCTTATCAGCAGACTATTGTGATCATTCATTGCACAGAGAGAGCGAGAGGGAGAGTAGAGACAGAGACAGAGAGACAGAGACAGAGACAGACAAACAGAGACAGAGAGAGAGAGAGAGAGAGAGAGAGAGATAGATAGATAGATAGATAGATAGAGAGACAGAGACAGAGACAGAGACAGAGACAGACAGACATACAGACAGGCAGATCGACAGAGACAGAGGACAAGGGAAGCGAGAGAGAGAGAGAGAGAGAGAGAGAGAGAGAGAGAGATTTACGCTGACCACATACAAGTCTTCTCGATGTCCTTAACACGCAGAGACAGGGGAAGAGAGCGAGAGAGAGAGAGAGAGAAAGAGAGAGAGAGAGAGGCAGAGAGAAGTGAGAGAGAGAGAGAGAGAGAGAGAGACAGAGAAAAGCAGAGAAGAGAGAGAGAGAGAGTGAGAGAGAGAGAGAAGCAGAGAGAAGAGAGAGAATGAGAGAGAGAGAAAGAGATAGAGAGGGAGAAAGAGACAGAGAGAGAGAGAGACAGAGAGAGAGAGGGGGGGCAGAGAGAGAGAGACAGTGAGAGAGAGAGAAGCAGAGAGAAGAGAGACAGTGAGAGAGAGAGAGAAGCAGAGAGAAGAGAGTGAGAGAGAGAAAAAGAGAGAAAGAGAGAGAGAGAGAGAGAGAGAGAGAGAGGAGAGAGAGAGAGAGAGAGAAAGCGAGAGAAACAGAGACAGAGACAGAGATACAGATAGAGAGACGGACACATTTACGCTGACACATACAAGTCTTCTCGATGTACTTAACACGCACAGAGATAGAGAGAGAGAGAGAGAGAGAGAGAGAGAGAGGAGAGAGAGAGAGAGAGAGAAGAGAGAGAGAGAGAGAGAGAGGAAGTGAGAGAGAGAGAAAAACTGAAACTGAAACTGTTTATTGTCATTACCCGAAAAGGTCTTTTGACAAGGGGGATAACAATTTTCCAGTAATGCGACACATAATCCACTCTTTGTATGTGCGCAAATTCTTCACACATAATCAAAAAAAATATCGAACATCCATTCCTTGAACAGTCGAACATATTCAAATCATATATAATGAACAATCATCCATTTTACCACTACTACATAATACAAAGAAAACAACAACAAAAAATATCAAAACAGTGTTCCCACATTCAGGCCAATAATTTGTCTAGGTTTAGACAAACCAAAATCTTTTTCACACACCCACACCCACACACACGCATCCATATACGCTCACACGCGGGCGCGCGCTCGTGCGCACACACACACACATCAAAACTGTAATATGATGAAACATCTGGGCTAGACCACCCAAACCTTACATTTAGTGATAATAATATAATCTTCACATAACTGCCCCAAAATACTCTGTTAACAAGGGACATCACTATGCCTTTTATTTATTTGTTTTTTGGTTTGTTTATGTTTTTTTGTTTTTGTTAACATGTATAGTAGACCCTTAAGTGTCTATATACCCTTTCAATATCCACTTCTAACATATTCTACAAATATACCATTATTTTCATATTATTAGCTACTCTTAAATTATCGGCAAACAAAGCAAAATAAAGCAAATGAAAACAGCTCTTTACAAAACAGAGTCTATAATAAAGCGGCTTCTTTTGGAGTTAACGTGATATAGCCCACATCAGTCAAAAGAGATTAAATTAATCCCATTATGATATTGTCTAGCACTATTGTTAGGCTTGTAAGTGTTTATGTCTTATTTTTTGTGCTTCCGCAATGTATAGTGCCACTGATTTGATTATGACTTCGTCATCAGATGACAAAATAGATACAACATCTTGTCTTTTGGCCATGTCGGATTCAAAAACTTTGCATTTTCCACGTATTGTGTCAAAAATTTGGCATTGGAATAAAAAGTGTTTTTCATTATCGACATTGTTTCCACATAAGGGGCAAGGATATATTGTGGACGTCCAGGTTGAAACCAATTTTTATTTGCATTGAAACCAAGTGTTCTTAATCTAAATCTTGCGTAATTAGTTCTTTGCCATTTATCCGTAACAACACTGAGATATTTTTCGGTTTGAAAAACATCTTTAAATGAGAAGAACCAACTATATTTTTCTTTGTTTTCCATATCTGAGTGCCAATTTTGTTTAAACGAACAAATAAGCCTGTCTTTAAATTCATTAATAAACTGACACTCATTTCCTACTCCCTGGGACAACCACACGATTCCAAACCCAAGTTCTGATAAAGCCTTTTTTACCTGATAGGCCCAGTTCTGTTTTCCTATTTCCATTTGAGTAACCATCATTTCATATGCCTGTTTACATAACCGAGATTGTGGAAGCCTTAACAATTTCAACCAGTATTTAATACTCTTCACAAAGGTTCTAATGTATAAAGGATATCTTCCAGTTTCTCCATATAAAACAGTATTAGAAGAGTGAATTGGTACAGCCAAAAAACGTTTTATAGCATATGTATGCACTTTTTCCATATGTGGATTTACAGTAAGACCCCATACTTCAGCTGCATATGTAAGTAAAGGTTCTATCTGTGTATCAAACATTTTCCAATATAAATTACAATCAATAGAATTGAGCTTCCGTAAGGATTTTAGAATTTCAATAACACCTTTTTTCCCTTTATTACAAGATTCTTCCCATGCATAATTTAAACTTAATTTTGTCGAAAATATTATTCCTAAGTATTTATAAGAATTAACAACTTTAACCTCGTTAATTCCATAGAACCATTTTTCGTGTTTTGATAAATGTCCACCCTTCCTGAAAATCATAATATTAGTTTTATCCATGTTAACTGTTAAAGCTAGTCGATCCGATTCTTCCTTTAAGACATTTAACTGGTTTTGTAAGCCTTTGACTGTACCAGAGAGAAGAATAACATCGTCTGCAAACAGCAATAGGAATATCTCAATAACCCCAGGGATAATTTGAATGCCATGCCTGCCTTTTCTTGACAGTTCCACTGCTAATTCATTAATGAAAAATGAAAACAATTGAGGACTCAATTGACACCCCTGTTTCACTCCTTTAGGGCATTCAAAATAATCTGAATATACACACTTCTCACGCACGCATGCAAACACTGAGTTATAAACTCCTCTTAGGGCCATATATAATTTTCCATTCACACCACTTTTACGTAATATATTCCAAAGATTATTACGATTCACAGAATCGAATGCCTTCCTAAAATCCACAAATGCAACATAAAGTTTCTTATTTAAAAGTAAATGGTGAGAGAGAGAGAGAGAGTGAGAGAGAGAGAGACAATGACAATGACAATGACAATGACAATGATGCTTTATTTTTCAACGGTAAAAGCTATTGGCTAGAAGCCATTTTTCAAACTTGCCGTTGCTATTCTATACACATGACATTTGTTTACAGTAACAAATACAGCTTAAGGAAAATACATGTTGAATACTAAAATTAAGATACAATGAAATCAAGAAACGTACAGTCACCACTTAGAGATAGGTAGATAGATAGATAGATAGATAGATAGATAGATAGATAGAGAGAGAGAGAGAGAGAGAGAGAGGTAGATAGTATAGACAGATAGATAGACAGATGAGCAGGTAGATAATGATAAGTAAATAAAGAAAGAAAGATAATGTTGATAGTGATATTAATAAAAATAAGACGAAGAAGAGGAAGAAGAAGAAGGAAGAGGAGGAGGAGGAGAGGAAAACACAGTAAACAAAATAGTAATAAGATAAAACAAAATAAAATGAAATAGAGGGAGAAGAAACATTACATGTGACAAATTTATAGAAGATAAATCAAGCGTCAAATAGACTAATGTTCTTACAATTAAATCAAAGAAGATGAAATCAATTTTCTGAAAAAATATTAACACTGTTACAAACAACAATTACCACTACTACCACTACTACTACTACTACTACTGCTACTAAACCCAAAGATAATAAATGGAGGTAGAAAAAAGAGCAGTTCAGAAGGAGGGGGGGGGGGGGGGTAGCACACATTGGGTCGATTGAAGGCATAAACACATAAAATTCTACAGGAGACAGAAAATCAACAGATGATATGAAGTCAAATAGACAAATGTATAGATAGATAAATAAAGTAAATGTTACTTTCGACAATAGGAAATTACAGTAATGATAAACGCATATGTAGACTATAATAGAAATATCATACATGTGTAAACAAATCAATAATTCATGTAATAAGACATAAATAAATCAAGAATAGTAACCATAATCAAGCGCCGTTTTTCTTGATAGGAGAAGAGAGATACAAGCATGATACGGATAACAGTTGGAGAAAAGTGACAAATACAGACAGCAGATAAGAGCCAACCAAACAAACATGGCTAACAGATAAGATGGGCAAGCAAGCAAAGCAAAAAAAAACAAAACAAACAAAATGAACAAAGGCAATGAGAAATAAAGAAGAAGCAAGACAGAATCAAACACGTCATAGAGTCATTAACAAATCATCGCATATAATACAGAAATAAATACTGGTTGGCAGTTTGAACTGTTAAAATATCAATAATGTTAAAGAGAGAAAAAAAAAAAAAAAAAAAAAAGAACACGAATTATCATTGTGCATACACACACACACCACACACACACACACACACACACACACACACACACACACACACACACACACACACACACACACACACATTGACTAGATTAGATGTCATAGGTTGAAAGGCAGCTGACGTTATTGTTGCTAACTGAGGTAATCTACGACACTGACGTAAGGTATTTAAATAAAGTAACTTTGAAGGAAGAGAGTGATTGAGTGTTTGTGATATTTGGGGGGAGGGTGTTCCATAGTTGTGCACCAGAAAACGATAAACTATTTTTATATATGTCAATTCTTGGACGGATAATTTTGAATTGATTTTGTCTTGAGTTTGAGTATGATCGCACATTCTGATTAAACAAATTGAGAAGATATTGCGGAACATTCCTTTTTGATACTTTAAACATTGTGATACCTTTATTGAACATTAAGTGTGACTTTAGAGGGAGGATTCCTAACTGTTTAAGTTTTTCATCTGTTGTTAAAGTGGGATCTGGCATGATAAGTTTTGCTGCCCTCCTATGTAAGGTGTTCAATTTTTTTAGATGAACTTCACATGAGCTATCCCACAGTGTAGAGGCAGAGGCAGAGGCAGCTATCCCACAGAGAGAAGCAGAGAGAAGAGAGAGAGAGAGAGAGAGTGGAGAGAGAGTGAGAGAGAGAGAGAGAGTGAGAGAGAGTGAGAGAGAGAGAGAAGCAGAGAGAAGAGAGAGAGAGAGAGAGAGTGAGAGAGAGAGAGAGAGAGAGAGAGAAGAGAGAGAGAGAGAGAGAGAGAGAGAGTGAGAGAGAGAGAGAGAAGCAGAGAGAAGAGAGAGAGAAAGAAAGAGACAGAGAGAGAGAGTGTGTGTGAGAGAGAGATAGAGAGCTGTCTTTGTTTCTCTCAACTCTACAGGAACTGGAAGAGACCTGTCCTGTCCATCTACGGAGTTAACTCTCGAATATAAGTAATATGTGTATCTGTGTATCTAACCTCTGTCTTATCAGCAGACTATTGTGATCATTCATTGCACAGAGAGAGCGAGAGGGAGAGTAGAGACAGAGACAGAGAGACAGAGACAGAGACAGACAAACAGAGACAGAGAGAGAGAGAGAGAGAGAGAGAGAGATAGATAGATAGATAGATAGATAGAGAGACAGAGACAGAGACAGAGACAGAGACAGACAGACATACAGACAGGCAGATCGACAGAGACAGAGACAAGGGAAGCGAGAGAGAGAGAGAGAGAGAGAGAGAGAGAGAGAGAGAGAGAGAGAGAGATTTACGCTGACCACATACAAGTCTTCTCGATGTCCTTAACACGCAGAGACAGGGGAAGAGAGCGAGAGAGAGAGAGAGAGAAAGAGAGAGAGAGAGAGGCAGAGAGAAGTGAGAGAGAGAGAGAGAGAGAGAGACAGAGAAAAGCAGAGAGAGAGAGAGAGAGAGAGTGAGAGAGAGAGAGAAGCAGAGAGAAGAGAGAGAATGAGAGAGAGAGAAAGAGATTAGAGAGGGAGAGAAGAGACAGAGAGAGAGAGAGAACAGAGAGAGAGAGGGGGGGCAGAGAGAGAGAGACAGTGAGAGAGAGAGAGAGCAGAGAGAAGAGAGACAGTGAGAGAGAGAGAGAAGCAGAGAGAAGAGAGTGGAGAGAGAGAAAAAGAGAGAACAGAGAAGAGAGAGCAAGAGAGAGAGAGACAGAGAGCGAGAGAGAAAGCTGAGGATAACAGAGACAGAGACAGAGATACAGATAGAGAGACGGACACAATTTAGTGACCAATACAAGTCTTCCGATGTACTAACACGCACAGAGATGAGAGAGAGAGAGAAGAGAGAGAGAGAGAGGAGAGAATGAGAGAGAGGGAGAGTGATAGAGAGAGAAAAACTGAAACTGAAATGTTTATTGTCATTACCCGAAAAGGTCTTTTGACAAGGGGGATAACAATTTTCCAGTAATGCGACACATAATCCACTCTTTGTATGTGCGCAAATTCTTCACACATAATCAAAAAAAATATCGAACATCCATTCCTTGAACAGTCGAACATATTCAAATCATATATAATGAACAATCATCCATTTTACCACTACTACATAATACAAAGAAAACAACAACAAAAAATATCAAAACAGTGTTCCCACATTCAGGCCAATAATTTGTCTAGGTTTAGACAAACCAAAATCTTTTTCACACACCCACACCCACACACACGCATCCATATACGCTCACACGCGGGCGCGCGCTCGTGCGCACACACACACACACATCAAAACTGTAATATGATGAAACATCTGGGCTAGACCACCCAAACCTTACATTTAGTGATAATAATATAATCTTCACATAACTGCCCCAAAATACTCTGTTAACAAGGAACATCACTATGCCTTTTATTTATTTGTTTTTTGGTTTGTTTATGTTTTTTTGTTTTTGTTAACATGTATAGTAGACCCTTAAGTGTCTATATACCCTTTCAATATCCACTTCTAACATATTCTACAAATATACCATTATTTTCATATTATTAGCTACTCTTAAATTATCGGCAAACAAAGCAAAATAAAGCAAATGAAAACAGCTCTTTACAAAACAGAGTCTATAATAAAGCGGCTTCTTTTGGAGTTAACGTGATATAGCCCACATCAGTCAAAAGAGATTAAATTAATCCCATTATGATATTGTCTAGCACTATTGTTAGGCTTGTAAGTGTTTATGTCTTATTTTTTGTGCTTCCGCAATGTATAGTGCCACTGATTTGATTATGACTTCGTCATCAGATGACAAAATAGATACAACATCTTGTCTTTTGGCCATGTCGGATTCAAAAACTTTGCATTTTCCACGTATTGTGTCAAAAATTTGGCATTGGAATAAAAAGTGTTTTTCATTATCGACATTGTTTCCACATAAGGGGCAAGGATATATTGTGGACGTCCCAGGTTGAAACCAATTTTTATTTGCATTGAAACCAAGTGTTCTTAATCTAAATCTTGCGTAATTAGTTCTTTGCCATTTATCCGTAACAACACTGAGATATTTTTCGGTTTGAAAAACATCTTTAAATGAGAAGAACCAACTATATTTTTCTTTGTTTTCCATATCTGAGTGCCAATTTTGTTTAAACGAACAAATAAGCCTGTCTTTAAATTCATTAATAAACTGACACTCATTTCCTACTCCCTGGGACAACCACACGATTCCAAACCCAAGTTCTGATAAAGCCTTTTTTACCTGATAGGCCCAGTTCTGTTTTCCTATTTCCATTTGAGTAACCATCATTTCATATGCCTGTTTACATAACCGAGATTGTGGAAGCCTTAACAATTTCAACCAGTATTTAATACTCTTCACAAAGGTTCTAATGTATAAAGGATATCTTCCAGTTTCTCCATATAAAACAGTATTAGAAGAGTGAATTGGTACAGCCAAAAAACGTTTTATAGCATATGTATGCACTTTTTCCATATGTGGATTTACAGTAAGACCCCATACTTCAGCTGCATATGTAAGTAAAGGTTCTATCTGTGTATCAAACATTTTCCAATATAAATTACAATCAATAGAATTGAGCTTCCGTAAGGATTTTAGAATTTCAATAACACCTTTTTTCCCTTTATTACAAGATTCTTCCCATGCATAATTTAAACTTAATTTTGTCGAAAATATTATTCCTAAGTATTTATAAGAATTAACAACTTTAACCTCGTTAATTCCATAGAACCATTTTTCGTGTTTTGATAAATGTCCACCCTTCCTGAAAATCATAATATTAGTTTTATCCATGTTAACTGTTAAAGCTAGTCGATCCGATTCTTCCTTTAAGACATTTAACTGGTTTTGTAAGCCTTTGACTGTACCAGAGAGAAGAATAACATCGTCTGCAAACAGCAATAGGAATATCTCAATAACCCCAGGGATAATTTGAATGCCATGCCTGCCTTTTCTTGACAGTTCCACTGCTAATTCATTAATGAAAAATGAAAACAATTGAGGACTCAATTGAACCCCTGTTTCACTCCTTTAGGGCATTCAAAATAATCTGAATATACACACTTCTCACGCACGCATGCAAAACACTGAGTTATAAACTCCTCTTAGGGCCATATATAATTTTCCATTCACACCACTTTTACGTAATATATTCCAAAGATTATTACGATTCACAGAATCGAATGCCTTCCTAAAATCCACAAATGCAACATAAAGTTTCTTATTTAAAAGTAAATGGTGAGAGAGAGAGAGAGAGTGAGAGAGAGAGAGACAATGACAATGACAATGACAATGACAATGATGCTTTATTTTTCAACGGTAAAAGCTATTGGCTAGAAGCCATTTTTCAAACTTGCCGTTGCTATTCTATACACATGACATTTGTTTACAGTAACAAATACAGCTTAAGGAAAATACATGTTGAATA
>JAPXFY010000026.1:12270784-12278284 GCA_030674185.1 Monoplex corrugatus | reverse complement strand
AGAAAATATTGGCTTCACCTAGTTGATAGATGGCTGAGCATTTGGGCATTGACTAGGGGGGGAGGGGTTCTGTCATGTGAGACGAGTTTATACAGAATAGCTAGTGTTGTGATTCAGACCTTTAATTATTTGTTTATTCACTTTATATGCAAGTTCCTTTTTTGAGGGTAAGGTGCACACATACACAAGTCATTTACATGTAGCCAGGAATATTCCAGTAGTAGGATGATAAAATACTAGTAGGCCTATAAAAAAAATTAATATAGACCAGGTAAAACATAGTCTAGGTAAGGCCTCAGGACCTGGCCAGCTCGTGAGTTTATGTGCAGGCTTAAGGCTTGTGCCATGTTCACCATACACATGGCACCTGTGACGTTAGTGCGTATGGAATTCATTCCGAGCGCGGAGACGTCATCTTGAGAAATAAAACTGAAACTGAAACTCAGCTATCCACCGACGCTGCTCGAGAAAGCCTCTATAGAAACGAAGCCTGACTGACTAGGTAGGTAGGTAGGTAAGGTAGGTAAGGTAGGTAGGTAGGTACTTGACACACAGCCGTCAGCGTGTACTGACTGTCCATATAGCAGTAAAGGTCTGTCTGTGTGTGGTGTGGTAACAACAGCTGGTAGCCCTGACACAACGCCGAAAAACCAGGACGACGTGACGCGACAGATGGAGGGGTTCTGCCCCAAGTATGCTAGATTAGTGCCGAGTTCTGAGTAGTCAGTGGATTTCTGCTAACAAAGACCCCGCTTGTCCCTCCCTCCCTCTCTCCCTCCCTCTTTCCCCCTCGCATTCTTCTCTCCTTCTTTCTCTGACTCTCTCTCTTCCTCTCTCTCTCTCTTCATCCTTCTCTCCATGCATCTCTCTGTTTCTCTTATTCTCTTTGTCTCTCTCTGTCTCTCTTCTCTCTCTCTCTTTCTCTTTCACACTTTCTCTTCCTTCTCTCTCTCTCTCTCTTCTCTCTTCTTCTTCTCTCTCTCTTCTCTCTCTCTTTCTCTTCTCTCTCCTCTCCCCCTCTCTCTCTCCTCTCCCTCTCTCCCCTCTCTTTCCTCTCTCTCCCTCTCTTCCTCTCTCTCCCTCTCTTCCTCTCTTCTCCCCTTCTCTCCTCTCTCTCTTCCCCCTCTCTCTCCTCTCTCTCTCCTCTCCCACTCTCTCTCCTCTCTCTTCTCTCTCCCCTCACTCCCAACTTTGCTGTTTGCTCTCCTCATGTTTTTCGCAGCGATTTCTAGGAGAGATGAGACGTGATGAGTGACATGGACAATGAGATGCATGATGCCATGCCATTGCGATTGATGCCATGCCATGCGATGATGCCATGCCATGCGATGATGCCATGCATGCGAGATGCATGCATGCGTGATGCCAGCATGCGATGAGCATGCCATGCGATGATGCCATGCCATGCGATGATGCCATGCCATGCGATGATGCCATGCCATGCGATGATGCCATGCCATGCGATATGCCATGCCATGCGATGATGCCATGCCATGCGATGATGCCATGCCATGCGATGATGCCATGCCATGCGATGATGCCATGCCATGCGATGATGCCATGCCATGCGATGATGCCATGCCATGCGATGATGCCATGCCATGCGATGATGCCATGCCATGCGATGATGCCATGCCATGCGATGATGCCATGCCATGCGATGATGCCATGCCATGCGATGATGCCATGCATGATGCCATGCCATGCGATGATGCCATGCCATGCGATGATGCCATGCCATGCGATGATGAAATGATGATGTGGTTAGATATGATGAGATGATGGTGGAGGAGATGCTTGAGGCAACAAGAGATAGAGACGGATGGAAGTCCATGATCGCCAACGCCATGCGGCAGGGCACCTGATGATGATGATGATGGGGTTTAAAAGCAGAAAGGGTAGGTGTTAGGCGAAGACAGAGCGGTAGTCTCTTCCAGGTTAAGAGGTCCGTAAAACAGATTGGCAAGGTTTGGTTGGAGGGCATATGGAATTGTCCGAATGCAATGAATTCTTTGAAAAAAGATACTCACCCTCCAAACTCCAAACTAGTTTTCCAGATGGAGTCGAGTCATCTTGGACTTACTTCAAGAGGGATTCGCCACGTTCAGACAACGCCATATGCGTTCCACCCAATTCTGCCAACAATTATCTGACAGGTCGGTCTCTTGAGCCCGCACAAAACCCTATCTGTGCTCTGGCAAAGTTTTGAAACGGGGAAAGGGGGAGAAGGGACCTATCAAACACCATCATCATCATCATCACCAGGTGCCCTGCCGCATGGCGTTGGCGATCATGGACTTCCATCCGTCTCTATGGTCCACGAGCCTTCTCTGTTTCTGGTCCACTCTCCTGGAACAAACTTCGAGCGGGGAATCACTTTGTTTTAATATATAATTGTATATGATGTGCTCTCTGTGGTTTTCCATTGGTTTTATTCTTGCTTTTATTGCTTTTATTCTTTTCTCCCCATTTGTGGCCATGCATGTGTGTGTGTGTGTGTGTGTGTGTGTGTGTGTGTGGTGTGTGTGTGTGTGTGTATGTGTGTGTGTGTGTGTGTGTGTGTGTATGTGTGTGTGTGTGTGTGTGTGTGTGTGTGTGTGTATGTGTGTGTGTGTGTATGTGTGTGTGTGTGTGTGTACGTGTGTGTGCGTGCGTGCGTGTGTGCGTGTGTGTCTTTTCGGCGCTTGGATTTGATTTTGTCGAGATTTGCGCTATATAAATATTGTAATTATTATGTATGCATGTGCGTACGTATTGTATGTATGTATGTATGTATGTATGTATACGCTTAGATTTATGTATGTATGTATGTATGCATGTATACGCTCAGCTTAGATTTATGTATGTAAGTATGTAAGCATGTGTGTATGCATGTATACGCTCATATGTATGTAGGTATGTATGCATGTATACTCTCAGCGCTTAGATTTGATTTTATCAAGATTTTGCGCTATATAAATAAAATATATTATTATTATTATTATAAGCTGATATCAGCACCAGAATGATGGAAACATTAAGATGGGCAAATTGCAGAATTTTCATCCCACTTCCCCTTTGACATCATATTTGCCTCCCCTCTCCCCACTTCTTACCATTTCTCACAAACACATTGCGATTTCATTTAGTCCTCTTCTCCCACTGGACGAAGCAGCAGGGAAGTTTCAGTCTTTTTCTCATAATTTTGTATTCGGTGTTCGTTTGTGATCTTACATTCACGCTTGATAAAGGTCAGTTGGCCGAAAATTTGCGCCTGTCTTGTCTTGTTGTAGTAAATACGCGTTCTGATTCTATTTTCTTGTTTTTCTGTTTCCATTAAGATGGGCAGTAAACAGCCAAATTTTAATGTTGCGGGCTGGGATTGAACTCGAGATATCAGACCTTGAGTCTATGGCTCTATCAACTCTGGCCTGCCTGCAGTGGAGTCAATGGACGATCGGCTACTGGCCTGGTATGACCCATGTGGCCAAACAGGGCCGGGCAGAGAGCTGGACCTCAATGGGAAGGTCGGGGTCACTCACAGTATTAATTCACGGCTGTCAGAGCTTCAGCCATCACCCAGTGCAGGTGCCCCCTCCCCCACCCCCCACCATCATAGCCTGCCACGGACCTTAAAAGAAAGGGACTAACCACTGCCCACATTACTACCACTACTACCAAAGAGAATACTGCCTATTGTCTACCCTCTTTGCTACTATTACTACTACTACTACAACTACTACTATCATCATCACCACTACTGCTACTGTTATTTACTGTTATTTTTGTTCAAAGCCCAAGCCCAGCCGACTGCGTAGAGCCATATCAGGGCTATAACATGTTTCAAAACATGTACAATAGTTCAAATGGAAAATAATAAAACAGAAAAAGAAAATCAAGTACACATATCGATACATTCGTGCATATTATCCAAGGAGATGCTCCTGGCGTTGACCACTCCGTCCAGTTTATCACACAGGGGATTAAAAAAAAAAATAGCTGAACACAAATTTAAACATAACTATGGACACTAAAACGTATGAAAATAGGAGATCCAAAACAAGCGCGACTGCCTGCGCCCAAGCAAACAGGAACCAGAAGAACAGGAAAACCAATGTAAGCGCGTATTTAACAAAACAAGCGCAAATTTTCGGCCAACCGGCCTTTGTCAAGCGCGAACGCACGGTCACAAACAGACCACAAACACCACACAATGGATAATAAAAACAGGACTAAAAACTTCCCTGCCGCCTCGTCCAGTGGATAAAAAGAAACCAAATGAAAATAGGCCTAAATTACCTAAAATTGCTTCGGCATATCTCATTTCCTACAGCCAAAAATACATTTGATACATGTACCTAATTATCAATCCTCAGAAAAAGTACGTAAGACTGTCGAACACATACAGGTGAATGGAACAGTAAGAAGAAATGACAGAAACGAAAGGAACAAGCAAAAACAAAGAGCGTGACAAAAAAAGGAAATTTCTAGCACAGAATTTCCAGAAGGTGGGGATACTATTCATACTGAAGAGCCCCCGGCGTCTCCACGGTGGCAACTAATATGATAACTTATCGCCGTGGTGTAGTGGTTAAAGTAATAGTCTGACGACTGGAAGTTGTGGGTTCGAATCTCCCATCAGTCTTTTCAAAATCATTGTGGGATTTTTTTTGGGGCATCAACCGGGTCCTACGCAGCGTTGGACGTGCTCTGGGCTCATTGGAAAGACTGGGACCACACAGTTGAGTTCGATCCAATTTTCACGGATACATCGTTGAGGGTGTTGCTCAAATCCCCTGACCAACACCGCAGGTGTCTGATTTTCTTAAGCCTTGTTGACGCCAGGATGAACATCAAACAACCAAAGAAGCCCACCAGAGAAGAGGAAAGACCAAGGGACAAAGAGAAGACACCATCATAAACAGCGATATCAAAGAGGGAGAGAGAGAGAGAGAGAGAAGAAGAGAGAGAGAGAGAGAGAGAAGAGAGAGAGAGAGGGAGCGAGAGAGAGAGAATGCATGCACTACCTCTGTCCATCTTATTTCATCATCTTAGAATTATATAAGAGATAAATAGCAAGATTCCCTGTACTCTCCCACAAAGCTTTGTCGGAAAAAAAACTGATCTAAAAAAAATATGATAGTAAAAGCTGGCTAGTTCACTGCGATGCCTGGAGTGCCCAGCATAGTGGTCTTTCTTGTCTTCCGATAAAACTAGGGAATGCCCATTTTATGTTAGATTTGATTGATTGATTGATCGATTGATTTGGTTCAGTTTTTACGTCGGCACCCACCTCAGATGATATGGCCGACGGGGATAACTATCCCAGAAGAGTGGGGGGAAGGAGGGGATTAATCTTGTCCTGTACTGACACCACCTGAAAAACAATGATGTTAAGATGGGACAGTGAGAAGGCCAGTTTTAATAAGGGGACTTATCTAATCCTATACTGACTCCACCAGAACAACAATGATGTGAAGATGGGACAATGAGAAGGCCAGTTTTAATATAGCGCACCCCGGGACTCGAACTCACAATTATTAGCATGTGAACCCGACGCTCAATCAACTGAGCTACTGAGGCCCGCGTATCTATTATGTTGGAAGTCTCGACCGAGCTTTTATTTCATTGATAACCTGTTATCTATTATGCCTGTTCTGTGGCGTTTACATCAGTTTTGATGTAGTGAAAGACGTGCCACTAACTTCTAAGTTTCAGTTTCAATTTCTCAAGATGACGTCTACGCGCTCGGAATGAACTCCTTATGCACTAACGTCACAGGTGCCTTGTGATGGAAAGAATCCAGAATGATCACGGCACAAGTCTTAAGCCTGCACATAAACCCACGAGCTGGTCAGGTCCTGAGGTTCTACCTTGATAGTTCCATATCCCTGGGGTCGTAGGGGAGTGAGGTGACAGAAACCTCAACTTTTCCCGGGGCAGCACCACGAGGGCGGCGCCCTTCCCCTCTCCCTCGCTTCAAATTCATATTCATATTCACATTTTTTTTTTACCGAGACTTCAGAAATGCAAGAAAGCTAATTGATCTTCAAGGGGTGGGACCTTGGTAATTAATCTGATGTTAGATTCATCATCATCATCAGGTGCCCTGCCGCATGGCGTTGGCGATCATGGACTTCCAACCATCTCTATCTCTCGTTGCCCCTAGCATCTCCCCCACCCTCCTCGTCCCCAGCCACTTTGCAAGTCCGTCCAGCATTTTCTCTCTGGGTCTACCCGGTGCTCTCTTTCCCTCCAGCTTTCCCGTTGTGACCAGGTGCTCCAAATCCCCCTTCCTCATAAAATGGCCTATAAATGTTGCTTGTCTTTTCCTAATCTTCCTTATGAGTGATCTACTTGTGTCTGCCTCCATCAAGACTGTCTCGTTTGTTTTCTTTGCTGTCCATGGAACCCTCAACATTCTTGTGAGAAACCACATCTCGGCTGCCTCAATCTTGTTCTGGCCTTGTTTGTCGACTGTCCACGCCTCGCATCCGTACAACAGTATTGGTTCTGTGTAACATTCAAGGACTCTCTTCCTAATGTTAATTTATAGGCATTTGTTGGTAAGAATGCTCGTCATCTTTTTGAATGCTGTTTTGGCTTGGCCGATTCTGCCGGCTATTTCTGACGTGCATCTGCCGTCTGATGAAATAATGTCAGATTGGCGCAGTTAAACGTTTTGTTTCCCGTGAGTGGCGATGGTTGCCGCTAACGACACAACGCTTGTTCAACACGCCAGAAGAGGGTGAGGCGGGGGAGCTGGCTTGATGCTAAGGGAGCTGATGAAGCTGGTTGGTCCCTTTCTTTTACGTCTTGGTTACCACGCAAGCCTGCTTGGGCAGTCAGTGTGTTTCGTCAGTTGGTCAACAGCTGTATCAGAGAGTTAACCCTTTGACTCCTTCTCCCTATTTGCCAACAGTTTCATCTATGTACATATGTGTGTGTGTGTGTGTGTGTGTGTGTTCGTTCGTTCTTTAATTTAACGTCTGTTTACTATAAGTGATATTAGACGGTGTGTGTGTGTGTGTGTGTGTGTGTGTGTGTGTGTGCGTGCGTGCGTGCGTGCGGTGTGTGTGTGTATTATAATATTTATATATGTATATATAATAGATAGATAGATAGATAATAGATTAGATATGTGTGTGTGCATGTGTGTGTGTGTGTTGTGTGTGTGTGTGTGTGTGTGTGTGTGTGTGTGTGTGTGTGAGTATGTCTCTGTGTGTGTGCGTGAGTGCGTGTGTGTGCTTTGTGTGTGTATGTGTGGTGTGTGTGTGTCTGTGTGTGTGTCTGTGAGTGTTTTGTATGTGTGTTGTTGTGTGTGTGTGTGTGTGTGTGTGTGTGTGTGTGTGTGTGTGTGTGTGTGTGTGTGTTGTGTGTCTATCTGTCTGAGTATGTGTATATGAGTGTTTGTGTATGTGTCTTTGTGTGTCTGTCTGTCTGTGAGTATGTGTACGTGCGTGTTTTGTATGTGTGTGTGTATATGTGTGTATGTGTGTGTGTATGTGTGTATATATGTGT
>JAPXFY010000026.1:12255784-12268284 GCA_030674185.1 Monoplex corrugatus | reverse complement strand
GATAGATAGATAGAGAGATAGATAGAGTAGATAGATAGATAGAGATAGATAGATAGATAGAGAGATAGATAGAGAGAAGAGATAGATAGAGAGATAGAGAATAGATAGAGATAGTTTGATAGATAGATAGATAGATAGAGAGAGAGAGATGAATAGACAGATAGATAGAGAGATAGATAGAGAGATAGATAGAGAGAAGAGATAGATAGAGAGATAGATAAGAGAGAGATAGAGAGATAGATAGATAGAAGATAGATAGATAGATAGATAGATGAGAGAGAGAGAGAGACAGACAGACACACAGACACACAGACACACAGAGACAGACAGCAGAAGGAGAGAAAGAGAAAGAGAGGAGAGAGAGAAGAGGAAGAGAGAGAGAGAGAGAGAGAGAGAGAGAGGAGAGAGAGAGAGAGAGAGAGAGAGAGAGAGAGAACGAGGGAACGAGGGAACGAGAGACAGAGAGAGCGACAGACACACAGACAGACAGAGACCGAGAGAAACAGAGACAGAGACACAGAGAGACAGAGACAGACGGGCAGACAAGCAGACAGACAGGCAAGCAGGCAGGCAGACAGGCAGTCAGACAGACAGGCAGGTAGAGACAGAGAGTACTCCATTTTCATGTGTGAAGGCCTGTAGGGCCTTTGCACAATGCTTGGGGAGGTGTGTTGATGGAGAAATTGTACCACTCCTGTGTCACAACCTCTCACACTGGCCTGGTCATTTCTGTTCTCCAGCTTACGTCCACACCCATCGATACTGATATGACCATGAGAGCAAGGCATGAAGCGTGACAGAATCTGGAACCGTTTTTTTACGGCGCTATTATGATATAAATAAGGATGATAGTGACGATGCTATGGAATTCCATTTCGGATATCTAAGACTGCGTGGTATGACTGTGCTTACGTTTGATAACATACCCTGACGTCAGCCAGACCCGAGACATACAGACACCTGCGATCTTGAGCAGGAAATTTCAGCATCATCCTCAGTGACTCCATTACGTTAGGTAGGACATCAGGACTTCAAAAAAAAAAAAAAAAAAAAAAAGGATATGAGGACTTGGCCAGCTCATGGGTTTTCGTGTAGGCTTAAGGCTTGAGCCATGATCGTTTTGAATCTTCCCCATCGCATGGCACCAGTGGCGTCAAAACATGGAATTCGTTCCGAGTGTGTAGGCGTTATGTAGAGAAACTGAACACTGAAGATGCACCCGTAAGTTGGCTGAGACTCGACTGTGTGGTCCCAGTCTTCCCAGTAAGCCCACAGCACATTCACTTCTGGGTAGAGGCGATCAGCGCCGAAAAATCCCACAACGATCATATCTATATAAATGTCAGAGTTCCATGTGTTTCAGCGTATCGTACGTAGTCAGTGAATAAAGTTCCTTGAGGAAGGCGGGTGTACCGCCGAAAATATTAGAAATATTTACGTCGTTTTGTTGTTTTTCTGTGCACATGCTGCTTCGTCTCTTCTCTCTCTCTCTCTTTCTCTCTCTCTCTCTCTTTCTCTCTCTCTCTCTCTTTCTCTCTCTCTCTCTCTCTCTCTATATATATATACATATATAATTATAATTATATGCCTATCAATTAACATCAGAAAGAGAGTCCTTGAATGTTATATAGAACCAATACTGTTGTACGGATGCGAGGCGTGGACAGTCAGCAAGCAAAGCCAGAGCAAGATTGAGGCAGCCGAAATGTGGTTTCTCAGAAGAATGTTGAGAGTTCCATGGACAGCAAAGAAAACAAACGAGACAGTCTTGATGGAGGCAGACACAAGTAGATCACTCATAAGGAAGATAAGGAAAAGACAGGCAACATTTTGAGGCTATTTTATGAGGAAGGGGGATTTGGAGCACCTGGTCACAACGGGAAAGCTGGAGGGAAAGAGAGCAGCAGGTAGACCCAGTGAGAGAATGCTGGACGGACTTGCAGAGTGGCTGGGGATGAGGAGGGTGGGGGAGATGCTAAGGGCAACGAGAGATAGAGATGGATAGAAGTCCATGGTCGCCAATGCCATGCGGCAGGGCACCTGATGATGATGATGATATATCTAGTTTGTTGTCTTGTTTCTCTAGTTTGTTGTCTTGTTTCTTTGGTTTATCTACAATATATATATATATATAATATTATATATTATATATATTTATATATACTGGACTGAACTCCACGCCTTCCAGTTAGGAATCCATTGTGTTAAACCATTTCCCTACACTGACTGGTATCAATAACTGGTTTTCATTTCCTTGTCGGCATATCTCATTGTTTATTTGAAGCTCATTGAATCCAGAACGAAATGTCAGTACAATTAAATTTCAAAGTTGTAATGTGTTGAGACAGCGTTCAGATTGATGAATGTTTGTTGAACATTAACAGTAAACCGCGCAGAGTTCACTACTCGTTGTCACGTAGGCTATCTCCGTGTCCCGTTGTTATAGTGAAAGACAAAAGATAGGACAAATTTGTCTTATAACCCCAATGTATCCAAACAACTTGAGAACCGTGTGAAACAAGACAATCAATCGTTTGTTCTTCTTCTTTTCGTTTTGGTCCCTTTTTATCCACTGGACGAGGCGGCAGGGAAGTTTTTAGTCCTCTTTTTATTATCCGTTGTTTGTGGTCTGTTTGTGACCGTGCATTCGCGCTTGAAAAAGGCCGGTTGGCCGAAAATTTGCGCTTGTCTTGTCTTGTTGTGTTGAATACGCGCTTGCTTTGGTTTGCTTGTTCTTCTGGTTCCTGTTTGCTTGGCGCGGGCAGTCGCACTTGTTTTGGATTTCTTTTCGTTTGTTGCGTTACGTGGCCTGGTCACACTGGTTCTGTTCTGTTTTGTAGATTTTAAAGTCCTATCACTCTCAGGGTATACGAGGACTAGCTATAAAAATTGCTCAATGAAACCTTAACAAATTTTAGTTGCATTGTGAGATACGATGCTTTTGTGGGTTCTCTTGATCTTAGTGTTAAGGATTGGTCACACTTGGCGATGGATGCGGGTCATTTGTTCCGGTTCCTGTCGGCCTGTTGAGGTTTGCTGGACCCGGCATTGATCTACCCTTAACCCTTTGACTCCCGCACTTTCCCCACAAGCATCCTGCATTGTCAACAATACTATTAAAGCAAACACTTAACCCTTTGACTCCCGCACCTTCCTCACCAGCATCCTGCATTGTCAACAATGCTAGTAAAGAAAACACTTAACCCTTTGACTCCCACACCTTCCTCACCAGCATCCTGCATTGTCAACAATGCTAGTAAAGAAAACACTTAACCCTTTGACTCCGCACCTTCCCACCAGCATCCTGCATTGTCAACAATGCTAGTAAAGCAAACACTTAACCCTTTGACTCCCGCACCTTCCTCACCAGCATCCTGCATTGTCAACAATGCTAGTAAAGCAAACACTTAATCCTTTGACTCCCGCACCTTCCCACCAGCATCTGCATTGTCAACAATGCTAGTAAAGCAAACACTTAACCCTTTGACTCCCGCACCTTCCTCACCAGCATCCTGCATTGTCAACAATGCTAGTAAAGCAAACACTTAACCCTTTGACTCCCGCACCTTCCCACCAGCATCCTGCATTGTCAACAATGCTAGTAAAGCAAACACTTAACCCTTTGACTCCGCACCTTCCCACCAGCATCCTGCATTGTCAAAATGCTAGTAAAGCAAACACTTAACCCTTTGACTCCAGCACCTTCCTCACCAGCATCCTGCATTGTCAACAATGCTAGTAAAGCAAACACTTAACCCTTTGACTCCAAAGACACCTTCCCCACCAGCATCCTTCATTGTCAACAATGCTAGTAAAAAACACTAACCCTTTGACTCCGCACCTTCCTCACAGCATCCTGCATTGTCAAGAATGCTAGTAAAGCAACACTTAACCCTTGACTCCACACCTCTACAGCATCGCATGTCAACAATGCTAGTAAAGCAAACACTTAACCTTTGACTCCCGCACCTTCCCCACCAGCATCTGCATTGTCAACAATGTAGTAAGCAACACTACTTGACTCGACTTCCACCAGCACTGCATGTCAAGAATGCTAGTAAGCAAACACTTAACCCTTTGACTCCGCCCTTCCACCAGCATCCTGCATTGTCAGAATGTAGTAAAGCAAACACTTAACCTTTGACTCCCGCACCTTCCACAGCATCCTGCATTTCAACAATGCTAGTAAAGCAAACACTTAACCCTTTGACTCCGCACCTTCCCACCAGCATCCTGCATTAGTCAACAATGCTAGTAAAGAAACACTTAACCTTTGACTCGATTTAGTCATTCACACATAAGTTATTTCCATCTATCCAACAGCTTCCTGCAGGAAGTTTGCGGATAGGGTGAAGGAGTCAAAGGATAAAGTTTTGTAGTTGGCGCAAAGAAACAAACGAACAGTCTTGATGGAGGCAAACACAAGAAGATCATTCATAGGAAGATTAGGAAAAGACAAAGGCCATTTCATGAGGAAGGGGAATTGGAGCACCTGGTCACACAGGAAAGCTGGAGGGAAAGAGAGCACCAGGTAGACCGGGAGAAATAATGGACGGACTTGCAGGGTGGCTGAAGACAGAGAGGGTGGAAGAGGTGCTTGCGGCAACAAGGGATAGAAACAGATGGAAGGCCATGATCGCCAACGCCATGTGGCAAGGCACCTGATGATGATGATGATGAGTTGGTGGGTAGGGCGCGGGAGTCAAAGGGTTAGGGACCTCAGTGGGAGATGCCTTCTCGTCTGATGTAGATTATTATGTTGACTTATTGTATACCGTACCATGGTTTGAGTCCTTTTCTCCCACTGGAAGAATCAGCAGGGAAGTTTTAGTGTTTTTCTCCTAATTTTTGTATTGGTGTTTGTGCATTTGTGATCTTACGTTTACGCTTGTCGAAGGCCAGTTGAGAGAAAATTTTCGCCTGTCTTATCTGGTTGTGTTACATACGCGTTCTGATTGTATTTATGTTTGTTTTGTTTGTTTGTTTGTTTGTGTTGTTTGTTGTTTGTTTGTGTGTTTGTTTGTTGTGTGTTTGTTTGTTTGTTTGTGTGTTTGTTTGTTTGTTTGTGTGTTGTTTGTTTGTTTTGTGTTTGTTTGTTTTGTGTTGTTTGTTTGTGTGTTTGTTTGTGTGTTTGTGTGTTTGTTGTTTGTTGTTTGTTTGTTTGTGTGTTTGTTTGTTTGTTTGTGTTTGTTTGTTTGTTGTGTTTGTTTGTTGTGTTTGTTTGTTGTTTGTTTGTTTGTTTGTTTGTTTGTTTGTGTTTGTTTGTTGTTTGTTTTGTTTGTTTGTGTTGTTTGTTTGTTTGTTTGTTTTTGTTGGTTTTTTGCTGTTTGCTTTTGTTTTGTTTAGTGTGTTTGTTTGTTTGTTTGTTTGTTTTTTTTTCTTCTGATTTCTGTTTGCTTGAACGGGCGTCGCACTGGTTTTGTTTCATCATGGTTTGGTAGAGGCGTCCACAAGCGTGTATTTCACCTTAGGTTTTCTATAGGTGTTATACCCTCCTCAGTTCACGGCCAAATGAAGTAGGGTTTATTTTAAGGTAGGTGAAAAAGAACAAGCTATCAGGACAAATCAAAACAATGGTCTTTTTTTTTTCTTCTTCTTCTTCTAGTTGAACTCCACGAAAGTCATCATCATCATGGCGTTGGCGATCATCGCCCCCTATACGAATCTATCCTTTGTTGCTGCAAGTACATCTCCCACTCTGTCTGTCTTCATCCATTCCGCAAGTCCGTCCGATACTTTCTCCCTGGGTCTGCCTGGTGTTCGTTTTCCATCCAGCTTTTCCGTCGTAACTAGGTGCCCTAATTTCTCTTTCCTCATGAAATGCCTTATAAATGTTGCTTGTTTTGCCCTAACCTTCTTGGTTTCGTCTTTATAAGTTCGCTGTGAGGGTTTATGCCTCGCATGCATACAGGAAGATTGAACATACCAGTGCATGTCAGAGCCTGATCTAGTGTTCCACGGAGACGTTCTTGTCCTTCCGTACAGGTTTCAGCCTGGACAGTGCTGTTGTTGTCATTGCTGCCCATGAGAGGATTTCTGGCTTGAATCCCTCGTTGCTAATCACGGATCCTGGGTAAACAGATAGTTGAACAATTCCTGGCTTCGGTCCGTGGACAGTTATATCAGTACTGATAGTGGTATTTTGGCTAGCCATCAACATTAACGTCAAGAAGAGAGTTCTTGAATGTTTTATAGAACAGATAATTTATACGGTTGCGAGGCGTGGACAGTCAACACTCAAAACCAGAACAAGGTTGAGGCAGCCGAGATATGGTTTCTAAGAAGAATGTTGAGAGTTCCATGGGCAGCAAAGAAAACAAACGAGACAGTCTTGATGGAGGCAGACACAAGTAGATCACTCATAAGGAAGATTAGGAATAGACAGGCAATATTTATAGGCCATTTTATGAGGAAGGGGAAATTAGAGCACCTGGTCACAACAGGAAAGCTGGAGGGAAAGAGAACACCGGGTAGACCCAGGGAGAAAATATTGGACGGACTTGCAGGGTGGCTGAGGACGGAGAGGGTGGAAGATGTGCTTGTGTCGACAAGGGATAGATGCATATGGAGGGCCATGATCGCCAACGCCACGCGGCAGGGCACATGATGATGATGATCAACTTGGTATTCTCGGCGCTATATTTCTATGCCATATCTTGTCGACTTTTCATCTAGTCTTTTGACCAGCTTAGCGAGTTTTGGGGTCATTGCCTGCCAGGCCATCAATATCATCTGCGAAGCGAAAATTTGTGATGGTATTCTGTTCAAAGCTGACTGTACTGACATGATCTCTGAGTGCATCAGAGATGATCGATGCGTTCCAGGCATATGCTGAAAAGTATGAGAGATAGAAGGCAACCTTGGACGAACACCAACCGAAACATTTTTTTTTAGGATCATTGCTTTCAGGAAGGTTACCTTTGCGCTCACTTTTTTTTTTCGTCCCATTTTCTACGGCACTATAATGGCCACAGAAGCTGGAACAGTTTGTAAAATGCGATGATGGTGATGTGGATGAGGATGATAATCATGATGCTATGGAGTTCTATCAAGGATTGAGACTGTGTGACAGGGCTGTACTCTACGCTTACTATCATCATGTATCCTGGTGTCAGCCGGGCCTGAGACTCCAACCGAAAGATGGAACCATTCTCCAATAGCACCAAGTGTGAGGAGGGTGTTTTAAAAAAAAAAAAAAAATTATTTTTTATTTTTTCGCTGTTCAAACAAATCAGGAATGAGTGTTCGCAGTCCAAAAGCAGTCGGTTGACTGACCCACGTACGTACAACTGATAGTGTCTTTGCAGTGACCGCGCCTATCAAGTAATATCGGCCATTACTCTCTGACTGTTGACCTCAGACGACCCCCACCCCCCACCCCCCACCCCCAGCTTTCAATGTACTTTTTCTGGCCAGACAGGCACACACCCTGACCTTTCTGTGCTATGTCTGTGGTGTAAGTACTAAACCTTACATCACCTTTGACCTCTCGTGGCCCTGTCTGCTCGTTCGGTCCTCGTTACTTCCGCTAGCTTCAAGGACAATTTACCTGTTCACCCCTTCACCCCACTCATTTTAGGAAACATGGCGAACAGGACGAGGAAGCGAAAGGGTTAAAAAATGGTCAAGCCATTCTGACAGTCTTCTTTCTTATGCTAAAATTGTTACAAAACTTCCAGATTTTGTACTTTTTCAAACCACTCTGATCTTGAAAAAACAGACAAACCATTCTAACAGTCTCCCTTCTTATACTAAAATTGTTTTAAAAAAATCCAACATTTGTACTTTCTGAAACCACTCTGACCTTGAAATAAAACTTGATAAGAAGCAAGGACAGTGGTAGACAGTGACAATAATAAAAACGAAATGTAAATGTTGTCAAATGTTCCAGAGACATTGCTATTCGCATTCACAAATCTTTCTCAAAAAAGAGCGGCGACATCACGCGAATTTTTGGCAGTATGACCATGGACTTCCAACCATCTCTATCTCTCGTTGCCCCTTGCCCCCACCCTCCTCGTCCACAGCCACTCTGCAAGTCCGTCCAGCATTTTCTCCTGCGTCTACCCGGTGCTCTCTTACCTCCAGCTTTCCCGTTGTGACCAGGTGCTCCAAATCCCCCTTCCTCATAAAATGGCCTATAAATGTTGCCTGTCTTTTCCTAATCTTCCTTATGAGTGATCGACTTGTGTCTGCCTCCATCAAGACTGTCTCGTTTGTTTGGTGTCCTTAGGTATGCTTAAATTTGTATTCAGGTGTGTTTTTTTAAATCCCCTGTGCGATAAATTGGACGGAGTGGTCAACGTCAGGGGCAAGTCCTTAGATCATGTTCCCGAATGCATTGATATGTGTGCTTGCTTTTCTTTCCTTTTTATTTTTTTTTCCTGTTGAAGTTTTGTATGTTTCGAAGCAGTTATAGTCCTGATATGGCTGTAAACATGGGCTGGGCTTTTAACACCAATAACAATAATAATATATATACACACACAATCACTGCTCTCTTTGGTTGATATGAGACAGTTTTCACATTTTTCTGTTTCTTTCATTTCACCACCACCACAGCAATCCTTTCTTTTTTACGTGGGATATTGATTCATATCGTGTGTGTGTGTGTGTGTGTGTGTGTGTGTGTGTGTGTGTGTGTGTGTGTGTGTGTGTATGTGTGGTGTGTGTGTGTGTGTGTGTGTGTGTGTGTGTGTGTGTGTGTGTGTGTGTGTATGTGTGTGTGTGTGTGTGTGTGTGTGTGTATGTGTGTGTGTGTGTGTGTGTGTGTGTGTGTGTGTGTGTGTGTGTGTGTGTGTGTGTGTGTATTTTGTTCTAATAAAAAGAGCTTGAATGAAAATTAAAAAAAACAAAACAGTATGAGGGACCGCCGTGTTCAGAGGGAAACTTTGTCCGCGTTGAGTAGGGTTTAATTAAGTCTAATACAGACTATAGGGTTTAATTAAGTCTAATACAGACTCATTATCATAATCATCAGGTGCCTTGCCACATGGCGTTGGCGATTATGGACTTCCATCTGTCTCTATCACTTGCTGCCTCAAGCATCTCTTCCACCCTCCTTGTCTTCAGCCACTCTGCAAGTCCGTCTAGTATCTTCTCCCTGGGTCTACCCGGTGCTCTCCTTCCCTCCAGATTTCCCGTTGTGACCAGGTGTTCCAATTCCCCTTTCCTCATAAAATGGCCTATGAATGTTGCCTGTCTTTTCCTAATCTTTCTTATGAATGATCCACTTGTGTCTGCCTCCATCAAGACTGTCTCGTTTGTTTTCTTTGCTGTCCATGGAACTCTCAACATCCTTCTTAGAAACCACATCTCGGCTGCCTCAGTCTTGTTCTGGCTTTGCTTGTTGACTGTCCACGCCTCGCAACGGTACAACAGTACTGGTTCTATATATTAACATTCAAGAACTCTCTTTAAGGTTTAATTAAGTCTAATACAGACTATAGGGTAGTATTAAGTCTAATAGAGACTATAGGGTAGTATTAAGTCTAATAGAGACTATAGGGTAGTATTAAGTCTAATAGAGGCTATAGGGTAGTATTAAGTCTAATAGAGACTATAGGGTAGTATTAAGTCTAATAGAGACTATAGGGTAGTATTAAGTCTAATAGAGACTATAGGGTAGTATTAAGTCTAATAGAGACTATAGGGTAGTATTAAGTCTAATAGAGACTACAGGGTAGGGTAGTATTAAGTCTAATAGAGGCTATAGGGTAGTATTAAGTCTAATAGAGACTATAGGGTAGTATTAAGTCTAATAGAGACTATAGGGTAGTATTAAGTCTAATAGAGACTACAGGGTAGGGGTAGTATTAAGTCTAATAGAGGCTATAGGGTAGTATTAAGTCTAATAGAGACTATAGGGTAGTATTAAGTCTAATAGAGACTACAGGGTAGGGTAGTATTAAGTCTAATAGAGGCTATAGGGTAGTATTAAGTCTAATAGAGACTATAGGGTAGTATTAAGTCTAATAGAGACTACAGGGTATATAGTATTAAGTCTAATAGAGGCTATAGGGTATTATTAAGTCTAATAGAGACTATAGGGTAGTATTAAGTCTAATAGAGACTATAGGGTAGTATTAAGTCTAATAGAGACTATAGGATAGTATTAAGTCTAATAGAGACTATAGGGTAGTATTAAGTCTAATAGAGACTATAGGGTAGTATTAAGTCTAATAGAGACTATAGGGTAGTATTAAGTCTAATAGAGACTATAGGGTAGTATTAAGTCTAATAGAGACTATAAGGTAGTATTAAGTCTAATAGAGACTATAGGGTAGGGTAGTATTAAGTCTAATAGAGGCTATAGGGTAGTATTAAGTCTAATAGAGACTACAGGGTAGGGTAGTATTAAGTCTAATAGAGGCTATAGGGTAGTATTAAGTCTAATAGAGACTATAGGGTAGTATTACGTCTAATAGAGACTACAGGGTAGGGTAGTATTAAGTCTAATAGAGGCTATAGGGTAGTATTAAGTCTAATAGAGACTATAGGGTAGTATTAAGTCTAATTGAGACTATAGGGTAGTATTAAGTCTAATAGAGACTATAGGGTAGTATTAAGTCTAATAGAGACTATAGGGTAGGGTAGTATTAAGTCTAATAGAGACTATAGGGTAGTATTAAGTCTAATAGAGACTATAGGGTAGTATTAAGTCTAATAGAGGCTATAGGGTAGGGTAGTATTAAGTCTAATAGAGACTATAGGGTAGTATTAAGTCTAATAGAGACTATAGGGTAGTATTAAGTCTAATAGAGACTATAGGGTAGTATTAAGTCTAATAGAGACTATAGGGTAGTATTAAGTCTAATAGAGGTTATAGGGTAGTATTAAGTCTAATAGAGACTATAGGGTAGTATTAAGTCTAATAGAGACTATAGGGTAGTATTAAGTCTAATAGAGGCTATAGGGTAGTATTAAGTCTAATAGAGCTATAGGGTAGTATTAAGTCTAATAGAGGCTATAGGGTAGTATTAAGTCTAATAGAGGCTATAGGGTAGTATTAAGTCTAATAGAGCTATAGGGTAGTATATTAAGTCTAATAGAGGCTATAGGGTAGTATTAAGTCTAATAGAGGCTATAGGGTAGTATTAAGTCTAATAGAGCTATAGGGTAGTATTAAGTCTAATAGAGGCTATAGGGTAGTATTAAGTCTAATAGAGGCTATAGGGTAGTATTAAGTCTAATAAGGCTATAGGGTAGTATTAAGTCTAATAGAGGCTATAGGGTAGTATTAAGTTTAATAGAGTGCTAGGATAGGAGTATTATTAAGTTAATAGAGCTATAAGGGTAAGTATTAAGTCTAATAGAGACTATAGGGTAGTATTAAGTCTAATAGGTACGTCAAGAGTAAGTATTAAGTCTAATAGAGGCTATAGGTAGTATTAAGTCTAAAGAATATAGGTAGTATTAAGTCTAATAAGAATAGGTAGTATTAAGTTAAAAGACTATAGGTAGTATTAAGTCTAATAGAGATATAGGAGATAACATAATCAGAGACATAGGAGTATAAGCTAATAGAGACTTATAGGATATTAAAAAGAGCTATAGGTATATTAAGCTAAAGATAGGAGATAAGCTATAGAGAAGTGTTAGCAAGAGATGGGTGTATTGAATATGGAAACATGGGAGTATAAGTATGACGTTTTTTGGTATATAGTTATGAGCATGGGTAGTATTATCTAATAGCTTTGATTAAGCATAGACTAGGGTAGTTTAAGTCTAGAGTTGGGTAGTTTATCTAATGGCTTGTGAAAGAGCTATAGAAAGTTATAAGCAATAAAACAAAACAAAGATAACAAAACAAGTAATAACAATAAGACAAAATATCAATAAGACAAAGAAAGCAAAGAGCAAGAAGCATAGTATAGGGTAGTATTCTATAGGATAGGGTGTATAGTCTAATAGTAGGGTGTTAAGTCATAGATATGGGTGTATTATCTGGTTTGTAGGTAGTAATTTTGATATGTTTTATTATTAATTAATATGTATATGTTAATGTATTAAGTCTTGGAATGTAGGTTTGTTTATTATGTTTATTATAATAGTATAAGTTAATAGAGCTAAGGGTATATATTAAGTCTAATAGAGCTATAGGGTATATTAAGTCTAATAGAGACTATAGGGTAGCTATTATAGTTCTAATAGAGCTATAGGGTAGTATTAAGTCTAATAGAGACTATAGGGTAGTATTAAGTCTAATAGAGACTATTAGGGTAGTATTAAGTCTAATAGAGACTATAGGGTAGTATTAAGTCTTAGTATAGGGAGTATTAGTCTAATAGGCTATAGGTAGTATTAAGTCTAATAGAGGACTATAGGGTAGTATTAAGTCTAATAGAGGCTATAGGGTGTATTAAGTCTAATAGAGACTATAGGGTAGTATTAAGTCTAATAGAGGCTATAGGGTAGTATTAAGTCTAATAGAGACTATAGGGTAGTATTAGTCTAATAGAGGACTATAGGGTAGTATTAAGTCTAATAGAGGCTATAGG
>JAPXFY010000026.1:12225784-12245784 GCA_030674185.1 Monoplex corrugatus | reverse complement strand
AGGGAGAAAATGCTGGACGGACTTGCAGAGTGGCTGGGGATGAGGAGGGTGGAGGAGATGCTAGGAGCAACGAGAGATAGAGATGGTTGGAAGTCCATGGTCGCCAACGCCATGCGGCAGGGCACCTGATGATGATGATGAATCTAAGGATATGCCCCTAGCGTTAACTGTCTTCGCCCAGTCTATTACCAGAGGGTTTAAAAATCAAACAAACAAACAAAAATGACCTAAATACAAATGCGTGTTTAATACAGCAAGACAAGACAGGCGCGAATTTTCGGCCAACTGGCCTTTGTCAAGGGTAAGATCACAAACAAACAAACACCAGATACAAAACTTAGGAGAAAAAGACATTTTTTATTTACTGTCTCACCCTATCCTGAAGGAAGCTGGTGTACAGGGTGAGGAAGT
The DNA here is from genome assembly GCA_030674185.1 of Monoplex corrugatus. Lineage (NCBI taxonomy): Eukaryota > Metazoa > Mollusca > Gastropoda > Littorinimorpha > Ranellidae > Monoplex > Monoplex corrugatus. The sequence goes on along the minus strand of JAPXFY010000026.1, from coordinate 12,245,373 downwards.
CAAAGGGTTAAGATTTTGCAGTTGATGGATAGGGTGCGGGTATCAAAGGGTTACTCTTTGTGTTAAGTCGTTATGTTAATTTAAGGTACATGGTTTTATGTCTTATCACGTGACTTGGTTTTTTCTTTGTGTCCACGTTTCTGTGGTCTAACTCATTTTTGTATCTGGTGTTTGTTTGTTTGTATCTTACGCTTGACAAAGGCCAGTTGGCCGAAAATTTGCGCCTGTCTTGTTTTGTTGTATTCAATACGCGTTCTTTTTCTTTTTTTTTTCTACGTGTTTTTTTTCTGGTTCCTGTTTGCTTGGACGCAGGCAGTCACACTTGTTTTGGATTTCTAAATACAAATGTGAACGATGACTGAGGACTCTAATACTACACACAAAACTGGTCTAGATGATCTAATACTACACACAAAACTGGTCTAGATGATCTAATACTACACACAAAACTGGTCTAGATGATCTAATACTACACACAAAACTGGTCTAATTGATCTTATACTACATGTACACACAAAACTGGTCTAATTGATCTTATACTACATGTACACACAAAACTGGTCTAATTGATCTTATACTACATGTACACACAAAACTGGTCTAATTGATCTTATACTACATGTACACACAAAACTGGTCTAATTGATCTTATACTACATGTACACACAAAACTGGTCTAATTGATCTTATACTACATGTACACACAAAACTGGTCTAATTGATCTTATACTACATGTACACACAAAACTGGTCTAATTGATCTTATACTACATGTACACACAAAACTGGTCTAATTGATCTTATACTACATGTACACACAAAACTGGTCTAATTGATCTTATACTACATGTACACACAAAACTGGTCTAATTGATCTTATACTACATGTACACACAAAACTGGTCTAAATGATCTAATACTACACACAAAACTGGTCTAAATGATCTAATACTACACGCATAGCTGGTCTAAATGATCTAATACTACACGCATAGCTGGTTTAAATGATCTAATACTACACGCATAGCTGGTTTAAATGATCTAATACTACACGCATAGCTGGTTTAAATGATCTAATACTACACACAAAACTGGTTCTAATGATCTAATTACTACACGCATACTGGTTTAATTGATCTAATACTACACGCATAGCTGGTTTAAATGGATCTAATACTACACACAAAACTGGTCTAAATGATCTAATACTACACGCATAGCTGGTGTTAAATGATCTAATACTACACCATAGCTGGTTTAAATGATCTAATACTACACGCAATAGCTGGTTTAAATGATCTAATACTACCACGCAATAGCTGGTTTAAATGATCTAATACTACACACACAAAACTGGTCTAGATGATCTAATACTACACACACAAAACTGGTCTAAATGATCTAATACTACTCACACAAAACTGGTCTAAATGATCTAATACTACACACACAAAACTGGTCTAGATGATCTAATACTACACACAAAACTGGTCTAGATGATCTAATACTACACACACAAAACTGGTCTAGATGATCTAATACTACACACACAAAACTGGTCTAGATGATCTAATACTACACACACAAAACTGGTCTAAATGATCTAATACTCACACAAAAACTGGTCTAGATGATCTAATACTACACACAAAACTGGTCTAAATGATCTAATGCTATAACACGAAACTGGTCTAGATGATCTAATGCTACCACACAAAACTGGTCTAGATGATCTAATGCTACACACAAAACTGGTCTAGATGATCTAATGCTACACACAAAACTGGTCTAGATGATCTAATACTACACACAAAACTGGTCTAGATGATCTAATACTACACACACAAAACTGGTCTAAGATGATCTAATACTACACACACAAAACTGGTCTAGATGATCTAATACTGCACACAAAACTGGTCTAAATGATCTAATACTTACACACACAAAACTGGTCTAAATGATCTAATACTACACACACAAAACTGGTCTAAATGATCTAATACTACACACACAAAACTGGTCTAGATGATCTAATACTACACACACAAAACTGGTGTAAATGATCTAATACTACACACACAAAACTGGTCTAAATGATCTAATACTACACACACAAAACTGGTCTAAATGATCTAATACTACACACACAAAACTGGTCTAAATGATCTAATACTACACACACAAAACTGGTCTAGATGATCTAATACTACACACACAAAACTGGTCTAAATGTTCTAATACTAACACACACAAAACTGGTCTAGATGATGTAATACTACACACAAAACTGGTCTAGATGATCTAATACTACACACAAAACTGGTGTAAATGATCTAATACTACACACAAAACTGGTCTAGATGATCTAATACTACACACACAAAACTGGTCTAGATGATCTAATACTACACACACAAAACTGGTGTAAATGATCTAATACTACACACAAAACTGGTCTAGATGATCTAATACTGCACACACAAAACTGGTCTAGATGATCTAATACTGCACACAAAACTGGTCTAGATGATCTAATACTACACACAAAACTGGTCTAGATGATCTAATACTACACACACAAAACTGGTCTAGATGATCTAATACTACACACAAAAGTGTAAATGACTAATACACACACAAAATGGTCTAGATATCTAATACTACACACACAAAACTGGTCTAATGATCTAATACTACACACAAACTGGTCTAAATGATCTAATACTACAACAAAACTGGTCTAAATGTCTAATACTACACACACAACTGGTCTAGATGATCTATACTACACACACAAAACTGGTCTAAATGATCTAATACTACACACACAAAATGTCAATGATCTATACTACACACAAAACTGGTCTAGATGATCTAATACTACACACACAAAACTGGTGTAAATGATCTAATACTACACACACAAAACTGGTCTAAATGATAATACTACAACACAAACTGTCTAGATGACTAATACTAACACACAAAATGGGCTAGATGATCTAATACTACACACAAAACTGTCTAATGACTAATCTACACACACAAATGTCTAGATGACTAATACTACACACAAAACTGGTCTAGATGATCTAATACTATAAAAAATGATTAATACTACTGCATAGCTGGTCTAAATGATCTAAAATCGCTTATGCACATCACATTTGAATTGCTTTCTCACATCAAATGTCCTTAGAGCCAAATAATGCAGTCAGTTATATACATATACCCAATCATCAATCCTAATTAAAAAAAATAACTATGTAAGGCTTTATAAAACACACACAGGTGAATGGACCAGTAAAGCAGAAAATGACAGGAAGAAATGACAGAGAGCGAAGGAACAAGGCAGAAACGAAGACAGCGATAGGAAAGAGGAGATTTCTAGCACAGAATTTCCAGAGGGTGGGGATACTATTTTTATTGAAAGAGCCCCCGGCATCCCCACGTGGGTAGCACAAAGGATTAACCCTCTGACCCCCGCACCCTATCCACCAACTGCAAAATCTTAACCCGTTGACTCTCTCACCCTATCCACCAGCTTCCTGCAGGATAGGGTGGGAGAGTCAAAGGGTTAAGCTTTTGTTTGCTTTGTTACTATGGTTGACAATGCAGGATGCTGGTGGACAGGGTGCGGAAGTCAAAAGGTTAACTTGAGTCATATGATACGTATAATAATTATCATCTTGTATACTTGTGAGGCCTGTTGCGGGTTGAGGACGATCATAATTATCACAGAAATAGGTAGTTATATGTTACATAGAACCGATAACGTTATACGGTTGTGAGGCGTGGACAGTCAACACGCAAAGCCAGAACAAGATTGAGGCAGCCGAGATGTGGTTTCTCAGAAGAATGTTGAGAGTTCCATGGACAGCAAAGAAAACAAACGAGACAGTCTTGATGGAAGCAGACACGAGAAGATCATTGATAAGGAAGATTAGGAAAAAACAGGCAACATTCATAGACCATTTTATGAGGAAAGGGGAACTGCAGCACCTGGTCACAACAGGAAAGCTGGAGGGAAAGAGAACACCATGTAGACCCAAGGAGAAAATTATTGGACGGACTTGCAGGGTGGCTGAGGACAGAGAAGGTGGAAGACGTGCTTGCAGCGATATGGGATAAATACATACGGAGGGAGGGCCATGATCGCCAACGCCATGCGGTAGGGCTCTTGATGATGATGATCAAAGTAGTCGCCTGTCTTTCCCCATCCATGTCTATGGGCGGGAGATGGGGGGTGGGGGGTGGAGGAGGGGATGGGGTTGGACTGACTCGACCACAACAGCACCACTTCCCTCCCCTTACTTCCCTAAATGCCCTCCCTGCAAAGCAAGGGGATACTTTCACACTGGGATAAAAAATGCGCATATAATCACAGCGTTGAATGGGACCACGACAGCAGTGCCGTTTCCCTAATCTTCTCTGTCAATGGGAGGTGTCGTGAGAAAACCTTTCGTGTTTTCTGATATCATTCGTCATTCCTTGTACTGTATACATTTGACCTGACCGTTTTTTTATAAAAAAATTTTTTTTTTTATTCTCCCGTGAGCAAGACTGGTGGGGGTACCTTGGGTTTTCCCGCCACCGAAACCAAATAGGTTCGGATGTATGTATTGTCTTAATAACAATTGAATAATAATCTTCAGTATGTGTGTCGTTTGAAGGTAGCAAAGATTTTGTTATATATGTATGTATGTATGTATGTATGTATGTATGTATGTATGTATGTATGTATGTATGTATGTATGCAATGGATGTATGTATGTTTGTGTGTATGTATACGTGAATATGTATATGCGTATGTATGTGTATTATCGTGAGCGTGCTTTCGACACGGACTGTTTGCGTTATACAAATGAAGTTATTATTATTATTATTATTATGCCTATTATTATTATTATCATTATTATTATCATTATTATTATTATTGTTGCTATTATTATTATTGTTGTTGTTATTGTTATGTTATTATAATTATTACTATAATCATTATCATTATTATTGTTATTACTATAATTATCATTATTAATGTCGTCACTATTGATATCCTTGTCATTATCACTATCATTAATATCATTATTATCATTATCATGTTTACGCGTCATTGAATATAAGCATATTTAAAAACCAATATTACATTAACCCTTTGACTCCTGCACCCTGTCCACCAGCATCCTGCATTGTCAACCGTGCTAGCAAAGCAAAAACTTAACCCTTTGAATACCTCACCCTACCCACCGGCTCCCTGCAGGAAGCTGGTGGGTAGGGTGAGGGATTCAAAGGGTTAGGTTTCTGCAGTTGGTGGATAGGGTGAGGGAGTCAAAGGGTTAGGTTTCTGCAGTTGATGGATAGGGTGAGGGAGTCAAAGGGTTAAGTTTCTGCAGTTGATGGATAGGGTGAGGGAGTCAAAGGGTTAAGTTTCTGAAGTTGGTGGATAGGGTGAGGGATTCAAAGGGGTTAAGTTTCTGAAGTTGGTGGATAGGGTGAGGGATTCAAAGGGTTAAGTTTCTGAAGTTGGTGGATAGGGTGAGGGAGTCAAAGGGTTAAGTTTCTGCAGTTGGTGGATAGGGTGCAGGAGTCAAAGGGTTAAGTTTTGGCCTATTTGCTGTTTCCATCATCCTGGTGGTGTCAGCTCAGTGTATCACAGATCTTCCCCGCCTCTTTCCACTCCTCAGCTCAACACCTTGCCAGCCATAGGGTTTTGCGCAGGCTCAAGGAGTCTGCCAGATAGTTGCTGGCAGATTTGGATGGAGCGCATATGAGTTATCCGAACGCGTCGAATCCCTCTCGAACAAACTCCAAACTCCATTTTGCAAAAAAAAAATTACATGTTCAAACCAATGACAAAAAGAAATGTTGCGGACATTTTCATAAAACATACTTAGGATCATAGATGACTTTTAGTCGGTACGGAGAAGAGTGGCAGAATGGTTAAGACGTTCGCCTGCTAATATCTCTAAACTCGAGGTTCCCGGGTTCGCTCCCCGTAGATGCCTCGATTTTTCTCTTCAGTTTGACCGGAAAATCGAACTGAACGTCTAGTCCTTCGAAAGGAGACGAAAAACGAGTAGGATTCGTATGCCTTCTAATTACACACGCTAAAGATCCCACGGCAGTTGAAAATCGTGAAGAGCAGGGCATTGCCCGGTTGCATTGGTTTCAAACATTGGAGAGATGGGTTGATTTCTCAGGTTCCACCCCTTGACGACCAATTAGCCTTCTTGCCTTTCTGAAGTCTTGGTAAAAATAAAATTGAATATGAATTTGATGCGAGGGAGAGGGGACGGGTGCTGGCCCCGGGGAAAAGTTGAGGTCTCTGTCACCTCACTCCTTTACGACACCAGTGTTATGGAACTGTCTAGGTAGGACCTGAGGACCTGGCCAGCTTGTGGGTTTATGTGCAGGCTTAAGGCTTGCGCCGTGATCATTTTGGATCTTCTTCGCCACATGGCACCTGTGACGTTAGTGCATATGGAATTCATCCCGAGCGCGGAGACGTCATTCTTGAGAAAGTGAAAGTGAAACTGTTGAGTAGTCCACAATGCGTATGTAGGGATGATGACTGTCAAACATTTAGACCAAAATTCCCATATTCTAGCTGTTTTCTTGAAGATATCTGGACTGCCAGAATAGAGATATATTTTTTTTTATGGAAATCTGACACCGATATGTATAACATATTAGTGTAACCACAAGATGGTCTAACTATTATGATACTCTCCACTTTTATACATCGATTTCTCGCTTCCGATCCGAAAAGCCAGAGTCTGTACTTTTCAAGGTTACTGTGACCTTGAAGAAAGCATCAGAGGAAATAAAACTTCACGTGAAGCGAGGTTATTAGTAGAATGTGACAGAACATAAATTTTGTCAGAAAATCAAATATTGTATTTATTTGTGTTTTGTCAAAAAAATTTTTTTTAAAAGTTTGAGAAAAAAAAAATTGTCAGAAAATTCTGGAAAAAGTGTTGTTTATTCAGCTTCTCCAGAAAGTGCTCATTACGAGCCTTATTTCATTCATTCTTTCTTTTTTTATTTTTTTTTTATTACATTGCGTTTTTATTTTTGTCAAAAGTGATCTATCTTGGCACCATGATTTTCATTATTAAGCAATCGCGATCCCTATTCGATCCATAATCCTTAGCTTGATCTAAATGTCGTGAAGATATCCAGAAACAACTTGGAAAACATTGGCAACACATTTTTGTCACAGACTCTGTTTGTCTGTCTGTCTGTCTGTCTGTCTATCTGTCTGTCTGCCTTGTCTGTCTGTCTGTCTGTCTGTCTGTCTATCTGTCTGTCTGCCTTGGATTGATAATTCGGTACAGATATTAAGTGCATTTTTAGCTCTAGGGAAAAGAGATATCATCATCATCATCATCATCATCATCATCATCATCATCAGGTGCCCTGCCGCATGGCATTGGCGACCATGGACTTCCAACCATCTCTATCTCTCGTTGCCCCTAGCATCTCCCCCACCCTCCTCATCCCCAGCCACTCTGCAAGTCCGTTCAGCATTCTCTCCCTGGGTTTACCTGGTGCTCTCTTTCCCTCCAGCTTTCCCGTTGTGACCAGGTGCTCCAAATCCCCCTTCCTCATAAAATGGCCTATAAATGTTGCTTGTCTTTTCCCAATCTTCCTTATGAGTGATCTACTTGCGTCTGCCTCCATCAAGACTGTCTCGTTTGTTTTCTTTGCTGTCCATGGAACTCTCAACATTCTTCTGAGAAACCACATCTCGGCTGCCTCAATATTGCTCTGGCTTTGCTTGCTGGCTGTCCACGCCTCGCATCCGTACAACAGTATTGGTTCTATATAACATTCAAGGACTGTCTTTCTGATGTTAATTGATAGGCATTTGTTGGTAAGAATGTTTGTCATCTTCTTGAATGCTGTTTTAAAGAGATATGCGCAAGCAATTTCAGATAATTTAGGCCCGTTTTGTATATGTTTTAGTGTTTTTAGTTATGTTTAAATTTGTATTCAGCCACGTGTTTTTTAATCCCCTGTCCGATAAATTGGACGGATTGGTCAATACCACCAGGAGCATCTCCTTTGATTATGTTCGCGAATGCATGCAGTGACAAGTGTACATGTACTTAATTTTCTGTTCCTTTTTTTTTCCTGTTCAAGTACTGTGTGCGTACTGAAACGGTTATAGCCCTGATATGGCTCTACGCAGTCGGCTGGGCTTTGAGCAACAATAAGAACAATAAGACTAAACAGAAACAGGTTCGTTTCTGTATCCAGTCCAAAGTTTATGAGGAGCTATCGGTAGAACAATTCGCATTTCCACATTAATGTAGAGACGAAGTGGAACATTATAACCAAAGTCTATACAGTGGACGAGTTCTGGCCTTTGTTAACTTCACAGTTAACTCTTTGACTCCCGTATCCAGTCCACCAGCATCCTCTATTGTCAACCATGCTAGCGAAGCACACAGTTAACCCTTGATTGATGAGACACGAAGCTGGTGGATAGGGTGAGGGAGTCAAACGGTGAAACTTGAGTACTGACGTGGTACAATCATTCTCATCCCATCACACCTGAACAATAGGAAAACTTAGTCATCAGTTCAAGGCCTATCACAGAGACCCGAATATGGCCCCCCGTTTTTTTTACATTCTATTGAAACAATATTCCAGTCACCACCAGTGTATACACTCATCATCATCAGGTGCCTTGCCGCATGGCGTTGGCGACCATGGACTTCCAACCATCTCTATCTCTCGTTGCCCCCAGCATCTTCCCCACCCTCCTCATCTCCAGCCACTCTGCAAGTCCGTCCAGCATTCTCTCCCTGGGTCTACCTGGTGCTCTCTTTCCCTCCAGCTTTCCCGTTGTGACCAGGTGCTCCAAATCCCCCTTCCTCATAAAATGGTCTATAAATGTTGCTTGTCTTTTCCTAATCTTCCTTATGAGTGATCTATTTGTGTCTGCCTCCATCAAGACTGTCTCGTTTGTTTTCTTTGCTGTCCATGGAACTCTCAACATTCTTCTTAGAAACCACATCTCGGCTGCCTCGATCCTGCTCTGGCTTTGTTTGTTGACTGTCCACGCCTCGCATCCGTACAACAGTATTGGTTCTATATAACATTCAAGGACTCTCTTTCTGATGTTAATTGATAGGCATTTGTAGTGTATACACTATTGTTATATATTTTCTGTATGTTGTTGAATATTGTATGTCGTCGGATGTTCAAAATGGTCGTCTTATATCGATGAATTGATATTATTTTTCGTTGTACGTTGATATCTGTTCATTGTAAAACAAACAAACAAACAAAGTGTAAAAAAAAAGGGAGGAAACGTCTAAGAGACAGTCATACTAGAGAACCATACTAGAGAGCGTACTAGAGAGTCGTACTAGAGAGCCATAGTAGAGAGCCATACTAGAGAGCCGTACTAGACAGTCGTACTAGAGAGCCATAGTAGAGAGCCATACTAGAGAGCCGTACTAGAGAGTCTACTAGAGAGCCGTACTAGACAGTCGTACTAGAGAGCCATAGTAGAGAGCCATACTAGAGAGCCGTACTACAGAGTCGTACTAGAGAGTCGTACTAGAGAGTCGTACTAGAGAGCCGTACTAGAGAGTCGTACTAGAGAGTCGTACTAGAGAGTAATACCAGAGAGTAATACCAGAGAGTCGTACTAGAGAGTCGTATAGAGAGCCGTACCAGAGAGTCGTACTAGAGAGTCGTACTAGAGAGCCGTACTAGAGAGCCGTACTAGAGAGCCGTACTAGAGAGCCGTACTAGAGAGTCGTACTAGAGAGTCGTACTAGAGAGTCGTACTAGAGAGTAATACTAGAGAGTCATACTAGAGAGTCATACTAGAGAGTCATACTAGAGAAAGAGGACTATACCAGAGAGCCATACTAGAGAAACAGAGCTATACCAGACAACCATACAAGAGAGCCATACTAGAGAAACAGAGCTATACCAGAGAGCCATACTACAGAGCCATACTAGAGAATCAGAGTTATACCAGAGAGTCATACTGGAAAGCCATTCTAGAGAAACAGAGCTATACCAGGGAGTCATACTAGAAAGCCATACTAGAGAAACAGAGCTATACCAGAGAGTCATACTGGAAAGCCATACTAGAGAAACAGAACTATACCAGAGAGTCATACTAGAAAGCCATACTAGAGAAACAGAGCTATACCAGAGAGTCATACTGGAAAGCCATTCTAGAAAAACAGAGCTATACCAGAGAGCCTTACGGGAAAGCCATACTACAGAAACAGAGCTATACCAGAGAGCCATACTAGAAAGCCCTACTGGAAAGTCATACTAGAGAAACAGACCTATACCAAAGAGCCAAACTAGAAAGTTATACTAGAAAGCCATACTAGAGAGTCATACCAGAGAGTCATACTGGAAAGCCATACTAGAGAGTCATACCAGAGAGTCATACTGGAAAGCCATTCTAGAAAAACAGAGTTATACCAGAGAGCCTTACGGGAAAGCCATACTACAGAAACAGAGCTATACCAGAGAGCCATACTAGAAAGCCCTACTGGAAAGTCATACTAGAGAAACAGACCTATACCAAAGAGCCAAACTAGAAAGTTATACTAGAAAGCCATACTAGAGAGTCATACCAGAGAACCATACCAGAAAGTCATACCAGAGAGTCATAGTAGAAAGCTATACCAAAGAACCATACTAGAAAGCCATACTAGAAAGCCGTACTAGAAAGCCATACCAGAGAGTCATAGTAGAAAAACTATACCAGAGAACCATACTAGAAGGCCATACTAGAGAAACAGAGCTATACCAGAGAACCATACCAGAAAGCCATACTAGAGAAACAGAGCTATACCAGAGAACCATACCAGAAAGCCATACTAGAGAACAGAGCTATACCAGAGAACCATACTAGAAAGCCATACTAGAGAAACAGAGCTATACCAGAGAACCATACCAGAAAGCCATACTAGAGAAACAGAGCTATACCAGAGAGTCATACTAGAAGGCCATACTAGAGAAACAGAGCTATACCAGAGAACCATACTAGAAGGCCATACTAGAGAAACAGAGCTATACCAGAGAGTCATACCAGAAAGCCGTACTAGAGAAACAGAGCTATACCAGAGAGTCATACCAGAAAGCCATACTAGAGAAACAGAGCTATACCAAGAGAACCATACCAGAAAGCCGTACTAGAGAAACAGAGCTATACCAGAGAACCATACTAGAAAGCCATACTAGAGAAACAGAGCTATACCAGAGAGTCATACTAGAAAGCCGTACTGGAGAAACAGAGCTATACTAGACAGCCATATATGGAAACAAACAAACAAACACAAACGCAAACAAACAAACTAACAAAAAAAGCAACAACACACAAACGTAAACATAAACGAAAACGAAAACGCAAACAAACAAAACAAAACAAATAAACTAACAAACAGAAAAACACACAAACAAAGCACAAACTCAAACAAAACAAACAACAACCACACAAACAAAAAACAAACAAAAACAAACAAACAACAACAACAACAACAAAAAACAATCACAAACAAACACAAACAAACACAATCAAACCAAAACAAAACTAAAAAAAAACAAAAAACCCACAGAAGTCAAGGAGGGGTTTGATCTCAGGTTGCTGCCAGAGGATTACCACACAGGACGGAGACAGATGGCTGGCAGCTTGTCCAGCCAAGTCATCAGCGCTGACCCCATTGACCTCCAGGTCAAGCAGTTTGAACCGAACTGACCTCCGTTCACAACGAGGTCACGCCCTTCTTTTATCTCCTGGGTTTTACGTGACCGAATCTTTGTGACTTGCCTGCGTTCAGACAAAGCAGAACACAGCCCACGCGGTCACATGTGTACGCACGTATGCACGTGCATGTATACACGCATACATAAGCGCACACTCATACACACACGCTGACACAAACGCACGAAACACGCACACACACACACACACACGCGCACACACACACACACACACACACACACACACACACACACACACACACACACACACACACACACATACGCACACATACATTCGTCTAAAAGCACATATGTGAATAGACGTTAAAAAGTAAGGAACGGACACGCGCGCGCGTGCACACACATACACACACACACACATACACACACACACACACACACACACACACACACACACACACACACATACGCACACACATATTTGTCTAAAAGCACATACGTGAATAGACGTTAAAAATTAAGGAACGAACACACACACACACACACACACACACACACACACACACACAACAAACAAACACACACACACACACACACACACACACATACACACATACTCACACACACACACAAACACGTACAACCACACATACACACACACGCACACACACGCACACACACACACACACACACACACACACACACACACACACACACACACCACACACCAAATTAGACTGAAGGCATTTTTTAATGTCATATTCTTCTTTCTTTTTCCCCCTCAAACTGACATTTCTGAAAATCCAAATCCACGAAAACAGAATGAGAAAGCGTATATTTTAATCAACGATAGATACTTTTCATATATCATACAGGCGGTAACAATATTCCATTCGCGTCTTCTGTTAAATATCTTGGCATTATGATTGACCAAGTTCTGTCAATGCAAAATCACATCAGTAGTGTCTGCCGCGCATCCTTTCTGGAACTCTGACGCATTGCATCAATCCGTCGTTACCTTTCAACTTCTTCTGCATCAAAGCTTGTTTCAGCCATGATCATTTCCTGGTTAGACTATTGTAACTCCATTCTCGCAGGTCTACCGGACGAGCAAGTTTCCCGATTGCAGAAAGTACAAAACAATGCAGCTCGGCACGTAATGAAAAAAAAAAGAGCGATCATGTAACACCATCGTTAAAGGAACTTCACTGGGTCCCAGTCAGCGTTTCGTTGCCAGTACAAAATATGTGTGTTGGCTTACCGTCATTTTGATGGCTCATTGCCTCCCTACCTGTCTGACACATTGTGTACTTATCGGCCGTCACGCACACTCCGCTCGTCGCAGGAGAAACGTCTAGTACCCCCAAGGTTTAATCTAAAGACTGCAGGAGACCGTTCCTTTGGACACACCACGTCGTCTGCATGGAATGAGTTGCCGACCAGTCTAAGAGATGTTCCAACGCTTCTAGCTTTCAAAAGAAAACTCAAAAACACATTTGTTTCTGCAGGCATTTTCATAAGTATACCCCCACCTTTGTGTGTGTGTGTGTGTGTGTGTGTGTGTGTGTGTGTGTGTGTGTGTGTGTGTGTGTGTGTGTGTGTGTGTGTGTGTGTGTGTGTGTGTGTGTGTGTGTGTGTGTGTGTGTGATTGAAAAATAAGGTTATCGGAATGTGAGTCAGATTATTTGTTTATGTAACAGTGCAGTGAGTCGAACCAGAGAATAGCGCTATACAAAAGCTATTTATTATTATTATTATTATTAATATTTTATTATTATTATATTATGCAATGAAAGGCGTGTACCCCTTCACCAAGACTGGAAGGATTTGGTCATCTGTTGGCCTTTACTTGTGCACAGCATTGTCCAGCAGATTCAGGGGGGATGGCCATACAGAATCAGTCCTCTATATAGAAAGCTCACACGACCAACAAGTGACGAGAGAGACGAGCAGAAACACGCTAAACATTCTGAACAACAACTCTCAATTTCACCCCACACATAAACATGATGGCAATCAAGGCATTTTCTTTCATTAGACATGTTCAATACATAGCACAATTACCCATCACTATTCTTATTTGCCCAGGTCGTAACATCCTGCACAGAAGATGAAACATAGTTCATATAAGCTACGCACAAAAAGTTAAGGATCACTTGCACAAAAATTCATAACTTTCAAAATAAGAAAGCCAATGCGTTGAAGTTTGGCAAACATTTAATTCCATGCTTTAGTGATAACGATACACAATTGCCTTCAATTTCGAGCAATCGTTTGGTGTGTACATTTGATCAAAGTGGGTACGTATCGAAATTTGATTTCCCAAAGTCATTGAAATCACAAGACAGGGCATTCTGATGCTCCCAAAAGTTCAGTAATGCGTGTAACCACCATGGCTGTTCTGGCACTCGACGCAGCGAGTCCTCATCGAGTTGACCAGGTTGGTGAAGATCCTCTGTGGAAGCGCCTGCCACTCAGCCTGCAGCATCTGGTAGAGGTGTTGGGCATCCCTGGGAGGGGGGTGGTTGCTCCTCACTTTGCGATCCAGCTCATCCCAAAGGTTCTCAATCGGGTTGAGATCGGGACTGCATGCTGGCCACTCCATTCTGTTGACTCCAGACTGCTGCAGGAAGTCGTTGACCACCCTTGCCCTGTGGGGGCGAGCGTTGTCATCCTGGTAGACAGCCGTCGGTCCCATCTGCTGCAGTGTAGGCACAGCCAGCGGTCGAAGGATCTCATCCCGGTATCGGAGGCCAGTCAGGTTACCCTGTACATGATACAAGGGTGTTCTGTGGTGAAGGCTGAAGGCCCCCCAGACCATTACAGAACCTCCACCAAAGGCCACCTTTTCTTGGACAGTGGTATCAATAAAGCGTTGCCCTGGGCGCCTCTAGACCCTCAGTCGGCCGTCGTTGTGGTTCATGGTGAAGCGTGATTCATCACTGAACAGGACCTGGGACCATTGCTGACGTGTCCCCCTCACGTGACGTCTGCAGAAGGCGCGGCGTGCTGCCCTATGGGCTGGAGTTAAGCGTGGCCGTACAGCTGGGCGACGAGAACGGAGGTTAAACCAATGAAGGCGGCTCTGTATGGTCTGCTGGCTGATGTTGATGTTAGTAGCCACCCTCAGCTGCCTTCGAATGATGCTGGAAGAGGCTGTTCTTGTCTGCAGGGCTTGTCGTTCAATGAGACGATCTTCACGTGGGTTTATCTTCTTCGGTCGACCAGATCTGCATCTTTCATGGACCCTCCCAGTGGCTGTGAAGCGTTGAATCAGTCTGACAATGACCGAGATGGACACCTGAAGTCGCCTGGCCACTTCTCGCTTGGGAACACCATCTTGGAACCATGCAACAGCTCGTCCCCTCTCAAACTCGCTCAATTTTCGTCGTGGAGGCATTGTCAGATCAGGCCTACTACTGGTGGAATGTCTTCTTATAAAGCCAAGCAAGAGACAGCATCTCACACATAAACAGCAGTGCTTGCACGTGCATAATGGTTTTTCCATCTGGCTTGTGCAATGTGTTCAGGCAGAACGGTCCAAAACAAGGTCCTTTTTCGCAAGTTTCCGCTTTTCCGTTTGCGGCCAAGCTCAGTAGTAGAGAATCCCGTGCAATTTTCGCACTAACACAACATCGCCCACTTACAGCTGAACAAGAATTCATAACAATTTGGCTGGACTGAGAAATAAATAACAGTAGCGAACTAAGTTTATTACGCACCTGTTTTCTCATAGTGATCCTTAACTTTTTGTGCGTAGTGTAGTTCATACTTGTTTCTAAGAAGAATGTTGAGAGTTCCATGGACAGCAAAGAAAACAATCGAGACAGTCTTGATGGAGGCAGACACAAGTAGATCACTCATTAGGAAGATTAGGAAAAGACAAGCAACATTTATAGGCCATTTTATGAGGAAGGGGGATTTGGAGCACCTGGTCACAACGGGAAAGCTGGAGGGAAAGAGAGCACCAGGTAGACCCAGGGAGAGAATGCTGGACGGACTTGCAGAGTGGCTGGGAATGAGGAGGATGGGGGAGATGCTAGGGGCAACGAGAGATAGAGATGGTTGGAAGTCCACTGTCGCCAACGCCATGCGGCAGGGCACCTGATGGTGATGATGATAGCCCAGCCGACTACTAGAGCCATATCAGGGCTAACACACACACGTGCCTTAACTACAATCCACACATAGAATGATGTCAGTCAATACATGTTCTTTAATTAGACAAGTTCAATATAAAGATAACTATCCATCATCGTCCTTATTAGACTAGGTCCTAACACCTACACAGGAACAAAACGTACACGCACCGTCATTACATTGTTCCAGATTGCCTAGAAATGGCAACTTGTCTAGAATATGAGCTCATTCGTGTGATTCTCTGTCACTCTAGTATGACTCGCTAGTATAGCTCTCTAGTCCATACTAAAGAGACATACTAGAGAGTCATACTAGTCATGGGCTCATTCACACGGCTCTCTGTCACTCTAGTACGGCTCTCTATTATGGCACTCTAGTATGGCTCTGTCTGTTTCTCTATTGCGGCTCTCTGATATGACTGTCTAGTATGGCACTCTAGTATGGCTCTGTCTGTTTCTCTATTGCGGCTCTCTGATATGACTGTCTAGTATGGCACTCTAGTATGGCTCTGTCTGTTTCTCTATTGCGGCTCTCTGATATGACTGTCCACTATGGCTCTCTGATATGACTGTCCACTATGGCTCTCTAGTATGGCTCTGTTTCTCTATTGCGGCTCTCTGATATGACTGTCTAGTATGGCTCTCTGGTATGGCTCTATCTGTTTCTCTATTGTGGCTCTCTGATATGACTGTCTAGTATGGCTCTCTAGTATGGCTCTGTTTCTCTATTGTGGCTCTCTGATATGACTGTCTAGTATGGCTCTCTGATATGACTGTCCAGCATGGCTCTCTGATATGACTGTCCAGTATGGCTCTCTAGTACGGCTCTGTTTCTCTATTGTGGCTCTCTGATATGACTGTCCAGTATGGCTCTCTAGTATGGCTCTATCTGTTTCTCTATTGTGGCTCTCTGATATGACTGTCCAGTATGGCACTCTAGTACGGCTCTGTTTCTCTATTGTGGCTCTCTGATATGACTGTCTAGTATGGCTCTCTAGTACGGCTCTGTTTCTCTATTGTGGCTCTCTGATATGACTGTCTAGTATGGCTCTCTAGTATGGCTCTGTTTCTCTATTGTGGCTCTCTGATATGACTGTCTAGTATGGCTCTCTGATATGACTGTCCAGTATGGCACTCTAGTACGGCTCTGTTTCTCTATTGTGGCTCTCTGATATGACTGTCCAGTATGGCTCTCTAGTACGGCTCTGTTTCTCTATTGTGGCTCTCTGATATGACTGTCCAGTATGGCTATCTAGTATGGCTCTATCTGTTTCTCTATTGTGGCTCTCTGATATGACTGTCCAGTATGGCTCTCCAGTATGGCTCTGTCTGTTTCTCTATTGCGGCTCTCTGATATGACTGTCCAGTATGGCTCTCTAGTATGGCTCTATCTGTTTCTCTATTATGGCTCTCTGATATGACTGTCCAGTATGGCTCTCTGATATGACTGTCCAGTATGGCTCTCTGATATGACTGTCCAGTATGGCTCTCTGATATGACTGTCCAGTATGGCTCTCTGATATGACTGTCCACTATGGCTCTCTGATATGACTGTCCAGTATGGCTCTCTGATATGACTGTCCAGTATGGCTCTCTAGTATGGCTCTGTCTGTTTCTCTATTGTGGCTCTCTGATATGACTGTCCAGTATGGCTCTCTAGTATGGCTCTGTTTCTCTATTGTGGCTCTCTGATATGACTGTCTAGTATGGCTCTCTAGTATGGCTCTGTTTCTCTATTGTGGCTCTCTGATATTACTGTCTAGTATGGCTCTCTAGTATGGCTCTGTTTCTCTATTGTGGCTCTCTGATATGACTGTCTAGTATTGGTCTCTAGTATGGCTCTGTCTGTTTCTCTATTGTGGCTCTCTGATATGACTGTCTAGTATGGCTCTGTTTCTCTATTGCGGCTCTCTGATATGACTGTCTAGTATGGCTCTCTAGTATGACTCTGTTTCTCTATTGTGGCTCTCTGATATGACTGTCTAGTATTGGTCTCTAGTATGGCTCTGTTTCTCTATTATGGCTCTCTGATATGACTGTCTAGTATGGCTCTCTAGTATGGCTCTGTTTCTCTATTGTGGCTCTCTGATATGACTGTCCAGTATGGCTCTCTAGTATGGCTCTGTTTCTCTATTATGGCTCTCTGATATGACTGTCTATTATGGCTCTCTAGTATGGCTCTATCTGTTTCTCTATTGCGGCTCTCTGATATGACTGTCTAGTATGGCTCTCTAGTATGGCTCTGTCTGTTTCTCTATTGTGGCTCTCTGATATGACTGTCTAGTATGGCTCTCTAGTATGGCTCTATCTGTTTCTCTATTGCGGCTCTCTGATATGACTGTCTAGTATGGCTCTCTAGTATGGCTCTATCTGTTTCTCTGTTGTGGCTCTCTGATATGACTGTCCAGTATGGCTCTCTAGTATGACTCTGTTTCTCTATTGTGGCTCTCTGATATGACTCTTTCTGTTTGTCTAGTATGTCTCTCTCCGCTTCTCTAGTATGACTCTCTAGTTTGGCTCTCTCTGTTTCTCTGGTATAGCTCTCTAGTATGGCTATGTCTCTCTAGTATGGCTCTCTTTGTTTCTTTGGTATAGCTCTCTAGTATGGCTCTGTTTCTCTTGTATGGCTGTCTAGTATGGCTCTCTCTGTTTCTCTAGTATGGCTCTCTAGTGTGGCTCTCTCTGGTTCTCTAGTATGACTTTCTAGTATGGCTCTCTTTGTTTCTCTATTATGACTCTAGTATGACTGTCTCTAGCATGGCTTTCTAGTATGGCTCTCTCTGTTTCTCTAGTATGATTCTCTAGTATGTCTTTCTAATATGGCTCCTCTGTTTCTCTAGTATGGCTCTCTAGGATGGCTCTCTAGTATGGCTCTCTTTCTTTCTCTTGTATAGCTCTCTAGTATGGCTCTCTCTTGTTTCTGTTTCCAGCTCATGGGTTTATATGCAGGCTTAAGACTTGTGCCATACACATGGTACCTGTGACGTTAGTGCATATGGAATTCGTTCCGAGCGCAGAGACATCTTCAGAAACTGAAACTGAAAGTTGATGATACTTCCAAGATAAGTGAAAAATGCCATTCATTCCAGCGCATTATTTTCCAACGTGACTCGCTCAGCACTTGTTGAAATGATTTTCATTACCTTCGTCTTGTTTTTCGTGAATGCTGAGGCTATTTTCTCATTACGTGTCCACCAGTATTGCGGTCTCATCTTGCATCTGCTGATAGCTATGGGACGACAGGGAAAGTTCATCAGTAAAACTGTTTCCATGCTGTTCTTTCAACGTCTTTTCTTCTGTGCTCTGTCCAGGTTTTCATAATCCAGTCAATGACAAACAGGAAGAGGAACAGAGACAGGAGGTATCCTTGCTTGACACCACGTCATCATCTGGAACTTTCGAGTGAACTCTCCTCTGTGGATGATTCTTCAGCTCATCCAGTCAGCCATACAGCTATTCGTAATGACGTTGGTCAGCTTGGTTGGACACTCCATAGTGTCAAAGCAGTTTCCATAGGGTCTCTCTGTTCACACCGTCAAATGCTTTTCGTAGTTATCTCACCTGTCGCACCTATCGGCGTCACTGAGTTCGGTGTTGGCCGCTGCACTCTTTGACACCGCCACCTTCCTACAAACTGCTCTGTCTTGACTTCTGTGGACGACCTCTTGAATATTTAGGCCACTGATGTTGGTTATGTTCTCCATGTTTGAGATTGGAGGTCTGCCTTTCTTCCTTTTT
>JAPXFY010000026.1:12208284-12218284 GCA_030674185.1 Monoplex corrugatus | reverse complement strand
TTGATTGGGTTTTGCTTTGTGGATTGGTGTTTTGCTTTGTAGATTGGTGTTTTGCTTTTGTGGATTGGTGTTTTGCTTTTGTGGATTGGTTTTGCTTTTGTTGGTTTTGCTTTGTGGATTGGTGTTTTGCTTGTGATTGTGTTTGCTTGTGATTGTGTTTTTTGTTGGATTGGTGTTGCTTGTGATTGCTTTCTTGTGGATTGGGTGTTTGCTTTTTTGTGGATTGGTGTTTTGCTTTTTGTGGATTGGGTTTTGCTTTGTGGATTGGCGTTTTGCTTTTGGTTGGATTGGCTGTGTTTTTGCTTTGTGGATTGGTGTTTTGCTTTTGATGGGTTGCTTTTGATGTGTTTGCTTTGTGGATTGGTCGTTTTGCTTTGTGGATTGGTGTTGTATTGGTTTTTTTGTGGATTGGGTTTTGCTTTTGTGGGATTGTGTGGTTTTGCTTTGTGGATTGGCTGTTTTGCTTTTGTGGATTGGTGTTTTGCTTTGTGGATTGGTGTTTTGCTTTTGTGGATTGGTGTTTTGCTTTGTGGATTGGCGTTTTGCTTTGTGGATTGGCGTTTTGCTTTGTGGATTGGTGTTTTGCTTTGTGGATTGGTGTTTTGCTTTGTGGATTGTTGTTTTGCTTTGTGGATTGGTGTTTTGCTTTGTGGATTGGTGTTTTGCTTTGTGGATTGGCGTTTTGCTTTGTGGATTGGCGTTTTGCTTTGTGGATTGGTTTTGCTTTGTGGATTGGTGTTTTGCTTTGTGGATTGGTGTTTTGCTTTGTGGATTGGCGTTTTGCTTTGTGGATTGGTGTTTTGCTTTGTGGATTGGTGTTTTGCTTTGTGGATTGGCGTTTTGCTTTGTGGATTGGTGTTTTGCTTTGTGGATTGGCGTTTTGCTTTGTGGATTGGTGTTTTGCTTTTTGGATGTGTGTTTTGCTTTTTGGATTGTGTGTTTGCTTTTTGGATTGGTGTTTGTTTTGTGGATTGGTGTTTTGCTTCTTTGGATTGGTGTTTTGCTTTGTGGATTGGTGTTTTCCTTTTTGGATGTGTGTTTGCTTTTTGGATGTGTGTTTTGTTTTTGGATTGGTGTTTGTTTTGTGGATTGGTGTTTTGCTTCTTTGGGTTGGTGTTTTGCTTTGTGGATTGGTGTTTTGCTTTGTGGATTGGTGTTTTGTTTTGTGGATTGGTGTTTTGCTTTGTGGATTGGCGTTTTGCTTTTTGTAGATTGGTGTTTTGCTTTGTGGATTGGTGTTTTGTTTTTGTAGATTGGTGTTTTGCTTTGTGGATTGGTGTTTTGCTTTGTGGATTGGTGTTTTGCTTTTTGTAGATTGGTGTTTTGCTTTGTGATTGGTGTTTTGCTTTGTGGATTGGTGTTTTGCTTTTTGTAGATTGGTGTTTTGTTTTTGTAGATTGGTGTTTTGCTTTTGTAGATTGGTGTTTTGTTTTGTGGATTGGCGTTTTGTTTTTTGTAGATTGGTGTTTTGTTTTGTAGGTTGGTGTTTTGTTTTTTGTAGGTATGGTGTTTTGTTTTTTGTAGATTGGTGTTTTGCTTTTTGTAGGTTGGTGTTTTGTTTTTTGTAGATTGGTGTTTTGTTTTTTGTAGATTGGTGTTTTGCTTTTTGTAGATTGGTGTTTTGCTTTTTGTAGATTGGTGTTTTGCTTTGTAGATTGGTGTTTTGCTTTTTGGATTGATGTTTTGCGTTTTGGATTGGTGTTTTGCTTTGTAGATTGATGTTTTGCTTTTTGGATTGGTGTTTTGCGTTTTGGATTGGTGTTTTGCGTTTTGGATTAGCGTTTTTGCTTTTTGGATTGGTGTTTTGCGTTTTGGATTGGTGTTTTCCCTTTTGGATTGGTGTTTTGCTTTTTGGATTGGTGTTTTAGTTCTTGGATTGGTCTTTTTCTTCTTGGATTCTGTTTTCTGAGAAAAAGCTGCCGAGATATTTGAATTCATTCATTTGTTTTACTAAAGTGCCATGGATGTTGTTGCTTAGATTGAATGATGTTCTACCAAACACCAACGTGTTTACTCGGTTTCGCTGATGGTGATTTTCATGTTGTATTTTTTTTCATAAACGGTCGCTCTGTGTTCCTGCAGTCGTACTTCTCGTTCGTGGCAGACTGACCGAAGCTAAAAGATTTTTTTTAAAGATTGTCACACTTAGGGAGATTGCCTTTGTCTTCACTTTCTCTTTTCCTACTTTCTGCGCCACGTTAAGGGACAAAGAAGTTGGCACCATAACAACTGCATAGGAGGGAAAGACAGAGCAATAGAATTGACACAGAGAAGGTGGGTGGATGGCTGAGAAAGAGATGGCGAGAGAAATAGAGCGAGAAAGAAATAAAGAGATGGCAAGAGAGAGAGAGAGAGAGAGAGAGAGAGAGAGAGAGAGAGAGAGAGAGAGAGAGAGATTCAGTGAGGCCAAAGCCCCATTTAAAGGGGTGTGAACACATTATAAACATTATATTAACACAGAATATAATACATAGTCGTTTTTGGATAATGCATACTTCAAATGTTTTGAAATGATTACAAAAAAAAAGAGAGAGAGACAGACAGACAGACAGACAGATAGACACAGAGAGAGACAGAGAGAGAGAGAGAGAGAGAGAGAGAGAGAGAGAGACAGAGACAGAGAGACAGAGAGAGAGAGAATAATGCATGCACCATCTATGTCCATCTGATATAAATTAAAAAACAAAACAAACAAAAAAACAAAAAAACAATAAGTATTGTCTTCATGTCCTCACTGTATAACAGCAGTTTAGAAATGGTTTACGTCCACCCTGCTTTGTAGATAAAGAGTGGAATATATTGACAAACTCTGACCGCTTAATTTAAAAACAATACTTCCACCCGCAGTCTGCCACCTTTTACACAACACTTTTGTCCTACTGAGCTGGAAAACGTCAACGAGCAAATAGATGGCAAACTTACCGTCTTGGTACCTCATCCATAATGATAAACAGCTGTCCATCCTGACTCCACGAAGCCATTTCATCCGAAGCAGCAGAATCAGTTCGATTTTCCATATCAAGGCTGGCATGAAGGCGTACTCGTGAACTGTACTTCTCAGGATTTGAAGCGAGGATCTGTTGCAGCTGGGCTTCAATGGTCATGGCCACGGCTTTGTCGCTTTGATTAGTGACAAAGATGTCCACATCATGACTCTGACGCAACCACTGGATGGCTTTCAAGGTGATCAGCAACGTTTTGCCTACTCCTGGGGGTCCGCACAGGTGGACGTTGCGTAAAGACGTGTCGTTCAAGATAGCAACCTGCATGTACAACATTTATTTCAGAGAAATTTATTCTTAAAGTATTTGTAAGACGATTTATGACACTGAAGAACATCTAAAGATACTGGGCATACCATAGAATCAATTCATAAAGGAATGGTTTTCACATTTTCACATTAAGCATTATTACAAACATATTTGTACTTCAAATGCATGTTTATTGCAAATAGGTATTGCATGTAATGTGTATGAATGTGAATAAATAAATGTGTGTTCATATATTGTGTATACATGTATATCATCATCATCATCATCTCAGGTGCCTTGCCGCATGGCGTTGGCGATTATGGACTTCCGTCTGTCTCTATCTCTTGTTGCTTCAATCATCTCTTCCACCTTCCCTGTCTTCAGCTACTTTGGAAGTCCGTCTAGTATCTTCTCCCTGGGTCTACCTGGTGCTCTCCTTCAGCTTTCCCGTTATGTGTTTGGTATTAATTACTTTGTAGCATGTAGTATAGTTGTAACATGTAGTGCACATGAATGGTAGATGTTGCTGTTTTTCTGTAATGGTTTGTCGTTTGCCACATGCACTTGGTTTCTTTCTATTCTATCTGCTTTCTTTGGTTGAGTTTTGTTTCGTAAAATGTAAAAATTTATATAAATTACAAAAAAAAAAAAAAAAAAAAAAAAAAAATTCAACATTTAAATCATTTGATAAAATAAAACAAAACAAGCAATATCTATACCTGCTCGCTGCCAGTGATGATGACTGACGACTGGTGACTGCATAGAAAACTTTCTTTTTTCTTCTTCTTCTTCTTCTCCATACGCAAAACCCATCACTTGTCAGCATCATGGACTTTGATGGTAACCACTGCTGCAAGACGTCGCAACTCTCCTCCCATTTACTCCAGTCGTCTTCATTTTTATGTGCTACTTCGTACACCTTCAAACCGCTGATGTTAGTGACGCTGTTCATAAAGGTCAAGGTGGTGGTGGGTGGTCTGGCCAGATTTCTATTAGCCCCATCTTTTCCTTGTAAAACTGTCTTATGTCATTAGGGTTGTGTAGGTGTTGCGAGTGGGTCGCATGGCCAATATCTTTTCTTTTTTGTTGTTGTCTTTTTGGTTGTTATTGTTGTTGTTGTTGTTGTTGTTTGATGATGATGATGATGATGATTTTTGCCAGCAGTTGACGTCCAACTGGGAGTTTGTTCAAAATGCTGTTGTTGTTGTTGTTGTCGTTGTTGGTGACGATTTTTGCCAGCAGTTGACGTCCAACTGAGATCCAAAACAAGTGTGACTGCCCACGTTCAAGCAAACAGGAACCAGAAAAAAACACGAAAGAAGAATATGAACGCGTATTCAATACAACAAAACAAGACAGGCGCAAATTGTCGGCCAATGGCCTTTGTCAAGCGTAAGATTACAAACAAACAAACACTAGATATAAAAAATTTGAGAAAAAGACTGAAACTTCCCTGCTGCTGTCTTCAATGTGAGAAAAGAACTAATCTTACGCTTGACAAAGGCCAGATGGCCGAACATTTGCGCCTGTCTTGTTTTGTTGTATTGAATACGCGTTCATATTCTTCTTTTGTGTTTTTTCTGGGTCCAAATGAGAGTTCGTTCAAAATGCTTTCGTTTGTTCTTTTATTGGTCCATTTGACATAAGAACCGCCTGTAGAATGATTCTACATCTCTGCCACTTAGATTTTATTTTCATCTGCTTTTCTGCATGTACAGGCTTCGTCACAGCCATATATAGCATTACTGGCCAATCAGACATCTTAGAATGTTGATTTTGATATGCCTCTGTCTTTCTAAATGTTGAGTTCGATCATTTTCTGTTTTGCCATTCCTACTCTTATTTCATACACACACAAAAATTACTAACCAATGTCGTGAGAGTACTTTTCTGAATTTTTGCCGTAACAAAAAGCAATGACCAAAAGCAAGAGAGTTTTCTCAAGATATTGGAGTTCTAGTAAAGCCACCCAAGTTTTAGGAAAGTGTCTACAGCTTATGGTGGCACCTATACGAAAGATATCAAAATAAGTGTTAGCAATAGACAGACATGATCTAACTCAATAACACTTGGAAAAACAGAAGCATACAAAAAGCTCTTAAAATCAAACTTCTAAACTGCCTGATTTGGTTCGTAATGCTTTATGGTTATGAAGCTTGAACACGCAAAAAAAAAAAAAAAAAAAAAAAAATAACAGATGAAAAAAATAGGATCAAAGCAGCAGAGATGTGATTCTACAAGCGGCTTTTTAGAACCAAAAGACCAATAATAGAACAAATGAAAGCATTTCGAACGCATTCACAGTTCAGCATCAACTGTTGGCAGAAATCAACGAAAGAAAACATGAAATACATGGGATATGCAACCCGCAACACCAACATAACCCTAATGACTACAGTGTTACAAAGAAAAGTTGATGCCAAAAGAAACCCAGGCAGACCACTTACCTCCTGTATGAACAACATCACCAACATCATCATCATCATCAGGTGTCTTGCCGCATGGCGTTGGCGATTATGGACTTCCATCTGTCTCTATCTCTTGTTGCCTCAAGCATCTCTTCCACCCTCCTTGTCTTCAGCCACTCTGCAAATCCGTCTAGTATCTTCTTCCTGGGTCTACCCGGTGCTCTCCTTCCCTCCAGCTTTCCCGTTGTGATCAGGTGTTCCAATTCCCCTTTCCTCATAAAATGGCCTATGAATGTTGCCTGCATAAACGGTTTAAAGGTCTACGAAGCAGCACAGAAAAGTCAAGACCGTAGTGAATGGAGGAGAGTTGTTGTGACATCTACTACCACTGAATTCATGATGCTGAAAGGGGACAGGTCTAAGACAGTGTGGTAGCAGCTATATCGCCAATCTCACAGGTCAACAGTAACCAAGGCAAGCTGGCAGTTTGTCACAGGTAAAGATATAGGTGACTGGCAGTGTCTTGCAGATTATGCAGACTTTGTGAAGATGTAGCAGTTGCTCATTCTTCTCAGAGACAGAATACACCAGTCCAGGTTAAACGAAAATAATCTTTTATTTGAAGAACGTAGAAAACATAACAGGAACTGGGTAAATACTTCACACATCCGATGCACCACTCCTAGTTTGCAGAATTATTCTTCTTCAGCCCTCAAATCTACACACAGCAATTCCATGAATCTACAGCAACTTCTCTATATCTCTGACAGCAGGCTTACATTTCAATTCTTTTATCGCTCTCTCTCTCTCATACCACAGTCACACTTTATTTTTAACATCATGGAAAGTTCCACAATATTCTCGGCTTTTCCCTACATTTTCAGCCAGTCATAGCCGCATTCTCAAACCTTCCTTTTCTAGAATATTCTGTAGTTCTAGCCAATTATTGTACGGATTAAATTTGTTTACGATTTCGGAACATTCTAGAAAGATCTAAGCTATTCTACATTTTTCTTGTTATTTCTAGATTGTTCCAAAGGATTCTACATATTTCCATAAAGCGAAATCAAACTTAAACATATATTTTCAGTGTTAGCATAAACCAAAACAAATATTCTTGATTCATTATCGAGTGAATCACAAACCAATCTTCGAGAACGAACAGCGGAAAGTAGCTGAATCGACAGACACATTTTTGACGTCAACTCTCTTATCGGCATTCGCACTTTCACATTGTTTTTCTTTTTTTAAATGTAACACAGTATATGTAAGACAACTATGTCACGAAAACTTATACCTTTAGCAGTTGATAAAAAAATGAAAAAACAAACAAACAAACAAACAGATAGCATGTTCGATCTAGATATGTGTTAGAACGTTCGGTATATGCTAATTTCTCAAATACCCAAAGCCTGTTACCTTACGTTTACCAGGTCCGAGAAATACAAACACCTGCGGCGTTGGTCAAGAAATGTTAGCAATACCCTAAATGACCCACACGTGAAGTGGTTGAAACTCGACTGTATAGTTCCAGTCTTCCCAAATGAGCCCATAGCATATTCAACTCTGGCTAGGAGCCAGTTGTAACCTGAAAAAATCCATGATGGCTTTTGAAAGGAGTGATGGGGATTGGAACCCACAACATTCCAGTCGGTAGTCTGTTGCTCTAACCACTACCAAAACGTTGGTTTGCTCTGGGATATTCAACATGCGCTGACTTCATGCCGCACCATCATCATCATGTGCTTGCCACATGGCGTTGGCGATCATAGCCCTCCATATGTATCTATCCCTTCTTGCCGCAAGCACATCTTCCACCCTCTCTGTCCTCAGCTACCCCGCAAGTCCGTCCAATATTTTCTCCCTGGGTCTACCAGGTGCCCTCTTTCCCTCCAGCTTTCCTGTTGTGACCAGGTGCTCTAATTCTCTTTTCCTCATAAAATGGCCCGTAAATGTTGCCTGTCTTTTCCTAATCTTCCTTATCAATGATCTTCTTATGTCTGCCTCCATCAAGACTCTCGTTTTTGTTTTTGTTTTTTGGGTTTGTTTTTTGTTGTTTTTTTGCCGCATAGAGGTTATTTTAAAAAGTTTTTGAAAGAAAAAAAAATACTGTCAACCTGATGCGGGTAGAGGGCCAAGGTGGACATGATCAGTCCTGTCTCCGCCACAGCCTGTCCCCTTGTCCTCAGCACTTTACACTGGGGTCCGAACCCTGTGCGCAGTGCCACACGTGGAGCAGTGACTGTCGGTATATCCACTGTCGTAGCAGGCCACAGAATCTGGAACGTTCACTTGACGTTAGACTTTAAAAAAAAAAAGGGCGTAAAAAGGTGATGGACATTTTCTTTTTTAAAGGACCATCGCACTTAGATTTTAAAAAAAATTTCTGCCCCATTTTCTATGCCACGCACAAAATCTGGAACAGTTTTTTTTTCCCAAACATTGTGATGATAATGATGACGAAGGCTGATGATAACCACGAAGCTGTTGAGAGATAGAGACACCTACCGTCTTGGTCAGAAAATGCCAGAAACACCCTCAGTGACGCATCCGTGAAGCGGATGAGACTCGACTGTGTGGTCCCAAGTCTTCCCATTGAGCCCATAGCACGCTCAAATCTGGGTAGGAGCTGATTGAGGCCGAAAACTCTCGCAAAAAAAAAAAAAAAAAAAAGTTTGATAGAACTGATGGAGATTCGAACCCACACAACCTTCCGGTCGGTTGTCCGCTGTGCTAACCACTGCATCCTGGTGGGTAGTGAGAAGGGAACTTTCGGTATAAAACAAAAGATTTAGATTAAGAGCATAATACATTCTGCAATCAAATACTTTTCACAAATCTTGTAAAAGCGAATATGATGTATGATCGTAACTATTGCGTACTCTAAGCCACCCATTCTCACGAAAATAATCGTGGGATGGAGCATGGGAGAAGGGGCGTAAGTTGCAAGGGAGTGAACCAAGACACAACCCCAGAAAGGCGGTGAGGGTCTGTTAGGGTGACATGTCCGCTTGGTAGGAAAAAAGGTGGAGATTTTCACGTTCTCTCGAGTCAACACGCGTGCATATCTGTCTGCGCCTAAATCTCCCTCGTGTGTATGTGTGTATGCAGAATATCAAATATGCATTTTAAAAGATCCTGGAAATCATGTCAGTGGCTGGTTTATGGACACATAAAACACACACACACACATACACACACACACACACACACACGCAAGCACGCGCGCACGCAAGCACACACGCAAACACACACACACACACACACACACACACACAGCACACACACAAGAAACACGCCCTCCTAGGATAAAGACAGTCCAACAAGATAGTTGAAAATGGTCAACTGATCAAATATACAGCTTCGGTTCTCTTTGCTCCAACACACACACACACAAAAACTATGATCGCGCATTGAATCTAAATGAGTTTAAAGGATAACGCTATAGCAGAATGATTTATATCATCATCATCATCATCATCATCATCATCATCATCATCATCATCATCATCATCATCATCATCATCATCATCATCAAGTGCCGTCCGCATGGCGTTGGCGATCATGGCCCTCCGTATGTATCTATCCCTTGTTGCCGCAAGCACATCTTCCACCCTCTCTGTCCTCAGCCACTCTGCAAGTCCGTCCAATATTTTCTCCCTGGGTCAACCTGGTGTTCTCTTTCCCTCCAGCTTTCCTGTTGTGATCAAGTGCTCTAGTTCCCATTTCCTCATAAAATGGCCTCTAATTGTTGCCTGTCTTTTACTAATCTTCCTTATGAAAAGACAGGCAACATTTATGGGCCGTTTTATGATTTATACTTTATCTATATTACCTATGTTATATAGAACCAATACTGTTGTACGGATGCGAGGCGTGGACAGTCAGCAAACAAAGCCAGAGCAGGATCGAGGCAGCCGAGATGTGGTTTCTCAGAAGAATGTTGAGAGTTCCATGGACAGCAAAGAAGACAAACGAGACACTCTTGATGGAGGCAGACACAAGTAGATCACTCATAAGGACGATTAGGAAAAGACAAGCAAACATTTATAGGCCATTTTATGAGGAAGGGAGATTTGGAGCACCTGGTCACAACGGGAAAGCTGGAGGGAAAGAGAGCACCAGGTAGACCAGGGAGAGAATGCTGGACGGACTTGCAGAGTGGCTGGGGATGAGGAGGGTGGGGGGATATGCTGCGGGCAACGAGAGATAGAGATGGTTGGAGGTTCATGGTCGCCAACGCCATGCGGCAGGGCACCTGATGATGATGATGATGATATTACCCACCTTGCAAGGAGCTGGTCATACAGATGGTCTGTCATGGCAGAAGTCACAGCCGTG
>JAPXFY010000026.1:12190784-12198284 GCA_030674185.1 Monoplex corrugatus | reverse complement strand
GATGAGCGATGAACGGGTATGGGCTGAATCCTGTGGTGTGTTGACCGGACGGCGTGAGCGGCGGTTGACCCTGAGTCTGTGTAACGACATTTGGGGCAGACGACAAAGAGACAAGACCCGGTGAGGAAAACCCAGATGACAGATGACCCTGACATTCATCTTGGTCGGGACTTTTCCGAGAGTCCGGCTGTGTTCCAGATGTAGCCGTACTGTACTGAGACATTTTGTTTTCTTCTTCTTGCAGATGATGAGAAAATATTCAATACAGAGGACAGCTCCAAGTCTTTGTGACGAGAGTACCTTAGACGAAAAAAATCAAACAAACAAAAACTGCCATAAAACAATGCCATTTTGAAGGATTAGTCAAACTTGTATATTTGTATAACATCGACCGCTAGTGAAAAACTGAAGATTTTGAATTTGGTTTGGAGGACGTACTGTTATGGAAGTAATTTTCTGTCTGTCTGTCTGTCTGTCTGTCTGTCTGCTGTCTGTCTGTCTGTCTGTCTGACTCTCTGTCTCTGTCTCTCGGTCTCTGTCTCTCTCTGTCTCTCTGTCTGTTTCTCTCTCTGATTCTCTCTGTCTCTGTCTCTCCCTCTCTTTCTCTCTGTCTGTCTGTCTGTCTGTCTGTCTCTCTCTCTCTCTCTTTCTCTTTTCAAAGTGATTTGATTTAAGTGAGTTCCTTGATTTTACTTTTTTTTCTTCTTTTTTTTTCAATCATCAAATTTTCTTTTGCGTAGAATTTGTTACCCTCGTAAATTGCAGCCATCCATCTAGGTTAAGTGGCGTGTTTTACTCTATGTGTTCTGTAAGATGCATGATTATCATAAACTAAATGGAATAAACGCAAGAAGAAGCGTTTTCGAAAAATACAGAGAAATCTGTTTAGACCAGCACCTCCCCATCAGTCTAAATATGAACGTCATCAACCAACGTGTCTTACCAACAATGCCATATCGATGCCAAAAATGGTCTCTGACAAAAACTGCAGTAAAACAAGCTAACGAGTTATGGAAAGGAAAATGCTAAGCATCAAATTAAAAAAGATAGAATCCGAAATGCCACCATAAGACAAGAAACACACAAAGCAACAGACATAGCTGAACACGTCGCGAAAACAAAACGGAAATGGGCTGGGCATATCATCATCATCATCGTCATCATCATCATCATCATCATCATCATCATCATCATCATCATCATCATCATCATCATCATCATCATCATCATCATCATCGACGTCGTCGTCATAGTCATCATCGTCATCATCGTCATCACCATCATCATTATCATCATCATCACCACCATCATCATAATCATGTTCCCTGCCGCGTGGCATTGGCGGTCATGGCCCTCCATATGAATCTGTCCCTTGTTGCTGCAAGTACATCTCCCACCCTTTCTGTCCTCAGCCACCCTGCAAGTCCGTCCAATGTTTTCTCTCTGGGTCTACCTGGTGTTCTCTTTCCCTCCAGCTTTCCTGTTGTGACCAGGTGCTCTAATTTCTCTTGCCTCATAAAATGTCCTCTGAATGTTACTGTGTTTTTCCTAATCTTCTTTATTAATGATCTTCGTGTGTCTGCCTCCTTCCAGCCTGTCTCGTTTGTTTTCTTTGGTGTCCATGGAACTCTCAACATTCTTCTTAGAAACCACACTTTGTTCTGATTTTTCGTGTTGATTGTCCACGCCTCACAACTGTACAACAATATCAGTTCTATATAAAACACTCAAGAACTCTCTTCCTGATGTTAACTGATAGGCATTTGTTGGCAAGAACGCTTTTCGTCTTCTTGAATGCTGTTTTGGCTTGGCCGATTCTGCTGGCTATTTCTGATGTGCATCTGCCGTCTGATGAGATGACCATTCCCAGATATTTAAACTTATCAACCTGTCTCAAGGTTGTGCCGTTTGCTGTTATTTTATTTTGATGAGAGGATTTATGGGTTTTTTTGTGTGTTTTTTTTTTTACTTATTACCATGCCTTCAGTCTTTTTGCTATTTAACTACAGTCCTTTATTTTTGCTCGCACGAAAGACAACAGATTGACAATCAGAAGCGGAGGAATCCGCGTGGGTCAGACCCAAGACCTTTTGGTTGGACGTTTGATGGTTACCTACTTGACTACCATAAAAATGCACAATGATACAGACAAGACAACAGAACAACGAAAAAGGACATTTTCCGGTCTGTGGGTTGGAGATTTCGGCGGACGAAATCTTCTTAACCCTCGCTTTGCCACCCAAACGCTTCACGTGAATTTCTCCCCTACACGAAAACATAGGCAAGGCAACACAAAACAGCAACGACAATCGATCGATTGCAAGCAAAGTAGCAAAATACTTAGCTGCTCAGAGCATACGAGGCAAGCTGGAAGATGGCTGCCGAGAAAAGAGGACGACTATGCACATGCGCAAGGCACAAGTAGTCTCAGAGTTACGGTCCTTTCGGACTTTATTGTTTATGAGGCAGGAATGGCAAATCACTGCCGCTTATTGCATCAGTGAGCCACGGTACAGTATGTGTAATTAAAACAAGTCTTTTGTCAGCTGGGCATATCACTTGCATGAAAGACAGTAGATGGACAATCAGAAGCACAGAATGGCACCGACAGGGAACAGAGGACGCAAGATCAGTTGAAAGACTGAAAAGTGCAGTGACTGGAGAGATGACATCACATGGCAACAAGGAGCGACATGAACCAAACAAAAAACAAACAAAAAAACAAAAAATAAGAAAGAAAGGAAAAGAAAAAACACGAAAAAAGAACCAGAACGCGTATTTAATACAACCAGACAAGATAGGCACAAATTTTCGAAAGCGTAGGCTTAAATTAAGATCACAAACGAAATTTTTGTATTTGGTATTTGTGATTTTACGTCTAAGCTTGACAAAGGCCAATTGGCCGAAAATTTGCGCCTGTCTTGTCTGGTTGTATTAAATACGCGTTCTGATTTTTTTCTTTTTCTTTTCTATTTGTGTGTGTGTGTGTGTGTGTGTGTGTGTGTGTGTGTGTGTGTGTGTGTGTGTGTGTGTGTGTGTGTGTGTGTGTGTGTGTGTGTGTGTGTGTGTGTGTGTGTTTTTCTTCTGGTTCCTGTTGGCTTGAACGCAGGAAGTCACACTTGTTAAGGAGCAACATGGCCATGGACAACAGAAGACAAAGAAAGCTGTAGGACTCTGGTAGAAGTCTATGGCCATGGACAACAGAAGACAAAGAAAGCTGTAGGACTCTGGCAGAAGTCTATGGCCATGGACAACAGAAGACAAAGAAAGCTGTAGGACTCTGGCAGAAGTCTATGGCCATGGACGGACAGCAGAAGACAAAGAAAGCTGTAGGACTCTGGCAGAAGTCTATGGCCATGGACGGACAGCAGAAGACAAAGAAAGCTGTAGGACTCTGGCAGAAGTCTATGGCCATGGACAACAGAAGACAAAGAAAGCTGTAGGACTCTGGCAGAAGTCTATGGCCATGGACAACAGAAGACAAAGAAAGCTGTAGGACTCTGGCAGAAGTCTATGGCCATGGACAGCAGAAGACAAAGAAAGCTGTAGGACTCTGGCAGAAGTCTATGGCCATGGACAACAGAAGACAAAGAAAGCTGTAGGACTCTGGCAGAAGTCTATGGCCATGGACGGACAGCAGAAGACAAAGAAAGCTGTAGGACTCTGGCAGAAGTCTATGGCCATGGACAGCAGAAGACAAAGAAAGCTGTAGGATTCTGGCAGAAGTCTATGGCCATGGACAGCAGAAGACAAAGAAAGCTGTAGGATTCTGGCAGAAGTCTATGGCCATGGACAGCAGAAGACAAAGAAAGCTGTAGGATTCTGGCAGAAGTCTATGGCCATGGACGGACAGCAGAAGACAAAGAAAGCTGTAGGACTCTGGCAGAAGTCTATGGCCATGGACAGCAGAAGACAAAGAAAGCTGTAGGACTCTGGCAGAAGTCTATGGCCATGGACGGACAGCAGAAGACAAAGAAAGCTGTAGGACTCTGGCAGAAGTCTATGGCCATGGACAGCAGAAGACAAAGAAAGCTGTAGGATTCTGGCAGAAGTCTATGGCCATGGACAGCAGAAGACAAAGAAAGCTGTAGGATTCTGGCAGAAGTCTATGGCCATGGACAGCAGAAGACAAAGAAAGCTGTAGGATTCTGGCAGAAGTCTATGGCCATGGACGGACAGCAGAAGACAAAGAAAGCTGTAGGACTCTGGCAGAAGTCTATGGCCATGGACAGCAGAAGACAAAGAAAGCTGTAGGACTCTGGCAGAAGTCTATGGCCATGGACGGACAGCAGAAGACAAAGAAAGCTGTAGGACTCTGGCAGAAGTCTATGGCCATGGACAACAGAAGACAAAGAAAGCTGTAGAACTCTGGCACAAGTCTATGGCCATGGACAACAGAAGACAAAGAAAGCTGTAGGACTCTGGCACAAGTCTATGGCCATGGACAGCAGAAGACAAAGAAAGCTGTAGGACTCTGGCAGAAGTCTACCTCCTGCAGAGGAAGGACATAGCATAGAAAGAAAGAAAACAAGAAAAACTGGAACACGCTGCTGAGTCAGTGCTCTAGAACTTCTTCAGGATTTCTAAAGTTAAAGACACTTGAAAGAGGGAAATGCATTTTCCATTCTTTCATCCATCTTACCAACAAATGCCTATCAGTTAACATCAGGAAGAGAGTTCTTGAATGTTATATAGAACCAATACTGTTGTACATGCGAGGCGTGGATAGTCAACAAGCATAGCCAGAACAAGATTGAGGCAGCCGATATGTGGTTGCTAAGAAGGTTGTTGAGAGTTCCATGGACAGCAAAGAAAACAAACGACAGTCTTGATGGAGGCAGACACAAGTAGATCATTCATAAGGAAGATTAGGAAAAGACAGGCAACATTTATAGGCCATTTTATGAGGAAAGGGGATTTGGAGCACCTGGTCAAAACGGGAAAGCTGGAGGGAAAGAAAGCACCAGGTAACAGAAGAAAGACAAAACATGTAACAGAAGAAAGACAAAACATGTAACAGAAGAAAGACAAAACATGTAACAGAAGAAAGACAAAACATGTAACAGAAGAAAGACAAAACATGTGGCAGAAGAAAGACAAAACATGTGGCAGAAGAAAGACAAAACATGTAACAGAAGAAAGACAAAACATGTAACAGAAGAAAGACAAAACATGTGGCAGAAGAAAGACAAAACATGTAACAGAAGAAAGACAGAAATGTACAGAAGAAAGACAAAACATGTAACAGAAGAAAGACAAAACATGTAACAGAAGAAAGACAAAACATGTAACAGAAGAAAGACAAAACATGTAACAGAAGAAAGACAAAACATGTAACAGAAGAAAGACAAAACATGTAACAGAAGAAAGACAAAACATGTAACAGAAGAAAGACAAAACATGTGGCAGAAGAAAGACAAAACATGTGGCAGAAGAAAGACAAAATGTAACAGAAGAAAGACAAAACATGTGGCAGAAGAAAGACAAAACATGTAACAGAAGAAAGACAAAACATGTGGCAGAAGAAAGACAAAATGTAACAGAAGAAAGACAAAACATGTGGCAGAAGAAAGACAGAAACATGTAACAGAAGAAAGACAAAACATGTACAGAAGAAAGACAAAACATGTAACAGAAGAAAGACAAAACATGTAACAGAAGAAAGACAAAACATGTACAGAAGAAAGACAAAAATGTAACAGAAGAAAGACAAAACATGTAACAGAAGAAAGACACAAAATGTGGCAGAAGAAAGACACAAAATGTGGCAGAAGAAAGACACAAAATGTGCAGAAGAAAGACACAAAATGTGACAGAAGAACGACACAAAATGTGGCAGAAGAAAGACACAAAATGTGGCAGAAGAAAGACACAAAATGTGGCAGAAGAAAGACACAAAATGTGGCAGAAGAAAGACACAAAATGTGGCAGAAGAAAGACACAAAATGTGGCAGAAGAAAGACACAAAATGTGACAGAAGAAAGACAGAACATGTAACAGAAGAAAGACAGAACATGTTGCAGAAGAAAGACAGAACATGTAACAGAAGAAAGACAGAACATGTTGCAGAAGAAAGACAGAACATGTTGCAGAAGAAAGACAAAATGTGGCAGAAGAAAGACACAAAATGTGACAGAAGAAAGACAGAACATGTAACAGAAGAAAGACAGAACATGTGGCAGAAGAAAGACAAAACATGTAACAGAAGAAAGACAAAACATGTAACAGAAGAAAGACAAAACATGTTACAGAAGAAAGACAAAACATGTAACAGAAGAAAGACAAAACATGTAACAGAAGAAAGACAAAACATGTTACAGAAGAAAGACAAAACATGTAACAGAAGAAAGACAAAACATGTAACAGAAGAAAGACAAAACATGTAACAGAAGAAAGACAAAACATGTAACAGAAGAAAGACAAAACATGTTACAGAAGAAAGACAAAACATGTAACAGAAGAAAGACAAAACATGTAACAGAAGAAAGACAAAACATGTTACAGAAGACAGACAAAACATGTAACAGAAGAAAGACAAAACATGTGACAGAAGAAAGACAAAACATGTGACAGAAGAAAGACAGAACATGTGGCAGAAGAAAGACAAAACATGTTACAGAAGAGAGACAAAATATGGCAGAAGACAGACAGAAAATGTGATAAAGGAAGATTGTTGTGATTGTATACACCAGACAAAGAAAACGAGCGGAGGCTGACTTGTTGTTATTTTTGTTTGAAGCCCAGCCGACTGCCTAGAACCATATCAGGCCTATAACCATCTCAAAACATTCAGAACTTCAACAGGAAAAAAGAAAAGAAAATTAAGTGCACATATCAATGCAATCGCTCACATAATCTAGGGAGTTGCCTCTGTCGTTGACCACTCCGTCCAATTTGTCACACAATAGATTTAAAAAACACATCTGAATACAAATTTCAACAGACATGAGGACACTAAAATATATAAAAACGGGCCTAAATTACCTAAAATTGCTTCCGCATATCTCATTTCCCTAGAGCCAAAAATGCCCTTAACACATGTACCCACTTACCAATCCTAAGAGAAAGTACGCAAGACTTTATTGAACATATACAGGTGAATGGACTAGCAAGGCAGAAAATGATAGGAAGAAATGACAGAAAGCAAAGAAACAAGGCAGAAACAAAGAGAGTGACAAAAAAGATGAAATTTCTAGCAGAGAATTTCCAGAAATGGGGGAGGGGGGGGGGAGATACTGTTTATACTGAAAGAGCCCCAGCATCCCCACGGAGGCAGAGATTGACTGTACTAAATCTGTATGGAGGATTTTGTAAAGGAGTATAAGAACACAGAACGGAGAGGTTGAGCAGGGGTGTTCATTTGGAAGCCGTCACAAAGATTATTTATCTGTCTGTCTGTCTCATTGTCTCTCTGTGTCTGTCTCTGAGTCTCTGCCTCTCTGTCTGTCTAGTCTGTCTGTCTGTCTGTCTGTCTCTCTCTCTCTCCCCTCTCTCTCTCCC
>JAPXFY010000026.1:12168284-12183284 GCA_030674185.1 Monoplex corrugatus | reverse complement strand
TCGTTTGGTCGTCATGGTGATGGGAAGTGGGGGTGTGGGGGGTGGGGGGGGGAGGAGGGAAGGAGGAGAGAGAGTACGTGGAGGGAGGAGGGAGAAGAAGACAAATGAGCTTTAGGTGGGAAAAGGCTCATGAGGGTGTTCGTTCGTTCTTTGATTTAACGTCTTTTCACTATGAGTGATATTAGACGGGGGAAAAAGAAAAGAATATGAGAGATGAGAGATGGGCGGGTTGGATTTGGGGCAGAGAGGAGACAGAGTTATAGACATAAGTAGGTGGGAAAATAAAAAATGGAACAAGAACTTAACACTAACATTTAACATCAACAATGTGTATGGAAAATTTAACTCTAAAGTACAAACTTCATAAAACTTAAAGTAATGCATTAACAGGACTGTGAACCAACGATTCTGAAATTTTAACTGACAAAAATTGATCGGAAGTAACTTCTTTAAAATGAGTTTCAGAATAATTTTCTTGTGTAAACATTTTTTGGTAAAAAAGAACGTAGCATTTTGCAGTAAAATAGACAGTGAAACAGTGTGAATTGTTCGCCGCAAATAGTAGGCCTCCTTCGGTCATGACTGACCATGGACAAAGTACATCCGTTCTAATGTCTAGATGGACTGTCTGCTTGGTCCAAGCAGCATCGCCCGTGACTGTACAGACCAATGCGAGAGAGGCAGTCTCTGTCGCAGCAGTCGCATGTGTATGCTGATGCTGGTCTGTTGGCTGTCATCCCTTTTCTGCGAACTCGCTTTTCTGCTGCAGCAACTGACAGTTTGTCCTCACCAATCCGCAGCTGTTTCTTGAGAGTAGTTCTCCAGCTGTTGCGGTCGTCTGCGAGGTCCTCCCAGGACTCAGTGTTGATCTCAAGCGCCTTCATGTCACGCTTGCAAACGTCTTTGTATCTCAGCTGTGGGCGGCCAATGTTTCTCTGCCCTGTGGCAAGCTCACCATAAAGGATGTCTTTTGGGATGCGACCATCTTCCATGCGGCGAACGTGGCCCAACCAGCGCAGCCGACGCTGTCTCAGCATGGTATGCATGGTTGGGAGGCCAGCGCAGGTTAGGACTTCGGTGTTGGTCATCTTGTCTTGCCAGGAAATGCCAAGTATACGCCGTAGGCTTCTCAGGTGGAAGGTATTGAGCCTTTTCTCCTGATGAGCATGCGTGGTCCACGCCTCGCTGCCATACAGCAAGGTGCTGAGGACACAGGCGTTGTATACAGCCATCTTTGTCTTTGTGGTCAGCTTGGGATTTGTCCACACCCTTGTGAGGCGGGCTAGTGTTGTGGCTGCCTTCCCGATCCTCTTGTCGACCTCTGTGTCAAGGGAAAGGTTATCGGTGATGGTGGACCCAAGATATGTGAATTGATGGATGGCTTCAAGCTCGTAGTCATCAATGGTGATGGCTGGTGGAGATGGCGTGTCTTGGCCCAGGACGTTTGTCTTCTTAAGACTGATGGTCAGACCAAAATCTTTGCAGGCCTGGGAGAAGCGGTCCATTAGTGACTGCAAGTCCCGCTGAGTATGGGTCACAACTGCGGCATCGTCGGCAAATAGCATGTCTCTGATGAGGGCTTCACGGACCTTTGTCCTTGCTCTGAGGCGGGCGAGGTTGAAGAGCCTGCCATCTGATCTGGTCCGCAGGTGGATCCCTTCTTGCGCTGTGCTGAACGCATGCCTCAGGAGGAGAGCGAAGAAGATTCCAAAGAGGGTTGGGGCCAGGACGCAGCCTTGTTTCACACCGCTGCGTACGTCGAAGGGCTTGGAGAGGTTTCCGTTGAACTGCACCATCCCTTTCATGTTTGAGTGGAAGGACTCAATTAAGCTGTGCAGTTTGGGGGGGCAGCCGATTTTTCGGAGAGCCCTGAAAAGGCCATCTCTGCTGACTAGGTCAAAGGCCTTGGTGAGGTCAATGAATGCCACATACAGGGGCATCCGCTGCTCTCTGCACTTCTCCTGGATTTGGCGAAGGGAGAAGACCATGTCTACCGTGGATCTCTCTGCTCGAAAACCACACTGTGATCCGGGTAGACGCGTTCAGCCAGTTTCTGCAGGCGGATTAGGAGGACCCGAGCATAGACTTTGCCAACAATGCTGAGGAGCGAGATACCTCTGTAGTTGTTGCAGTCGCTCCTTTCGCCCTTGTTTTTGTACAGGGTGACGATCTTGACGTCCCTCATGTCCTGTGGTACAGCTCCCTCATTCCAACATTGACAGAGAACTGCGTGCAAAGGGTGCAGGAGAGAAGTCTTGCAGTGCTTGATGAGGTCTGGGGAAATTCCGTCGTTGCCAGGTGCCTTCCCTGATGCCAGGCTATCAATGGCCTTGCTGAGTTCGTCCGCAGTTGGCTCTGCGTCAAGTTCTTCCATTACCGGCATGCACTTGATGGCATCGAGGGCTAAGGGGGACACCATGTTCTGTGTGGAGTAGAGGTCGGAGTAGTGTTCCGCCCATCTTTCCATCTGTTGGCTAGGATTGCTGATTACTTCCCCAGTGGAGGATTTGAAGGGGGCGATCTTGCTCTGTGTTGGTCCCAGTGCCTTCTTGATGCCATCATACATTCCTCGGATGTTGCCTCTTTCAGCAGCACTCTGTATCTCTTCGCTGAGCTCTGTCCAGTACTCGTTTGCGCAGCGCCTGGCGTTAAGCTGAATCTTACTTCTGGCAGCCCTGAGGATTTGCAGGTTCTTCTCACTGGGTGACCGCTTATACTTGGTGAGTGCGGCACGCTTGGCCTCAACAGTGGGAGTCATCTCTGATGATTTGGCCTCAAACCAGTCGTGGGACTTCACAGTTTTCTTCCCAAAGGTGGCCATAGCAATGCGGTGCATGGTGTCTCGTAGCGTTTCCCATCTCTCAGTGGCAGAGTCTCTGGGCTGCAGTGCATCGTATTCTCTCTGAAAGGCCTCTGCGAACTGTTCTACAAGATCTGGCTGAGACATCTTGCTGACGTCAATGCGAGGGTTCCCTTGTTTCTTTGAGCAGTGGAACTTCTTTGGTTGTAGCCTGATCTTGCAACATACCAGAGAGTGGTCTGTGTCGCAGTCTGCGCTGTGATAAGAGCGAGTGTGGAGAACGTTTTTGATAGCGGCACGTCTTACTAGGATCAAATCCAGTTGGTGCCAATGTTTTGAGCGGGGATGTCTCCAGGAGACTTTGTGCTGAGGCTTCGTCTTGAAGAAGGAGTTGGCGATGCACAATTCATGGCAGGCGCAAAACTCAAGCAGTCGCTGTCCATTCTCATTCATTTTCCCCACTCCAAAGGAACCGAGGCAGAAGGGCCATGAGTCATTGTCTGCACCCACTCTGGCGTTGAAGTCGCCCAGGAGAACAAGTTGTTCTGTCCTGGGGATGTTCCTTATGGTTGATGCAAGATTTTCGTAGAACTCATCCTTGGTGTCTGGAGAGGCGGACAGAGTTGGGGCATAAACGCTGATGAGAGTGACATAGCCTTCGGTGGTGTTGAGGCGGAGAGTCAAGAGTCGTTCTGAACCGCCGCTGCCTGGTTCAATCATGTTCAGCAGGCTGTTCCTTACTGCAAAGCCTACTCCGTGCTCTCTTGGGGCATCAGAACTCTTTCCTTGCCAGAAGAAGGTGTAGTCCCTTTCCTTTAGTGTTCCTGAGTCAGCCAGCCGTGTTTCCTGCAGAGTGGCAATGTCCACATTGAGCCTCTTTAGTTCGCTGTTTATGACGGCGGTTTTTCTGGCGTCGCTGATGTCTTGCAGATCTTGGGAGAGCCCAGGCATCATTGTTCGGACATTCCAACAGCCCAGTTTCACTGCTGATTCTTTTCCTGATCCGTTTCTTGAATTTGAATTTTTCTTTTTGTTTGGTGCGGTAATTAACGACCTGCTTGTCAGATTTTCTCCTAATCTTCATGCACCCAATGAAGAAGGCAGGTCGTGGCGGGACAGCACCTAACTGGCTGGGGGCTGCCCAGCTTAGGCGGGCGGTAGCTGTCCAGTAAGACACAAAGGTCTCTCCCACCGTCAAAAGCAACCCCTGGCGTCAGCTCTACGCCAGTTGAGCAATGACTTATCACCGGTATCTGTTGCTTCCCGTGTTGTGCCGACACTAGTGTTAGTAGCGAGGCTGGAGTGTCCTCTCCAGATCGTAGGTGCAGAGTGTTTGTGGATGAATGGACGGATGTAAGCCTGGGCAGTGTAATATGGAAGACAGGCTGTTGCCCATGCAACTTGTCCCCCCTCTCCACCTCGCTGACAGATCCAAAGGAACAGCAGGGCTGTTACGTTTTGGTGCCAACGCGGCCGCAGGAGCTGCCGGAAAGTGACAAAGTTTGCCATCCAACCGCCTTAGGGGCCCCACACCGGATTTACTGTCAGGCTTACTTAGCTAGATGGCCGCGGGTAGCTCTCCAGAGCTGGCGCCCTTTGATGGATCTAATTTATTTCCACCAGGGTTTCTAGCCACCCTCCTCACCATCCTCCTGAGAGGACTGGTGGGGTTGCTGGTTTAGTCGCCAGCAATTCGACCCTGTGACAGGTAGTACTGGGTTCCAGGTTACCAGTAGCGGATACATCTATCCGACCTTGACATTTTTACAGTATTTTGTTTTCAATGCGTTTAGCTGAATACGAAAATGAACAGCAACAATCGTTCTCAAATGATACATGGAAGAATACTGCATTTTTTTACATACATTTTGAAATGAAAGTTTTATCATTTGTTGTGACACAAACATTTCATGGAAATGTTCATGAAAACGAATCCATGAGGCTGATTCTAGCAAGTTGCAAGCTTCTTTTACGGAAGTTTTAATACGTAATTCTACAGTATTATCAGAGTTGTGTGCACCTTGCTTAGCTGCTCTGTCAACTACTTCGTTGCCGTGAAGACCAACGTGAGAAGGCACCCAGCATAAACTGAGATCTGTACCTTTTATCCTTAAACGAGGGTGTGTGGGGGGGAACGGGGGGGGGGGGGGGGTCGGAAGTGTGGGAGAGGGGTGGGGTGAGTGGAGGGCAGTGTGTATGAAGTGGGGGTGGGGGGTGGGGGTGGGGGTTGGTGGTGGTGGTGGGGGTTTAAGAAATATGATGGTTATGGCGAGGAGGATAGCGAGACACACAGACACACGGACGAACGTTTATTGATCATGTACATTTCGCACATGTTCTCTCCTCCTCCCTTCTTTCTTTCTACCTGTCCGTCTGTCTGTCTGTCTCTCTCTCCCTCTACCTGTGTATCTTCTGTCTCTCTGTCTCTTTGTCTCTGTCTATTTGTCTCTGTCTCTTTGTCTCTCTCTCGCTCTCTCGCTCTGTCTCTGTCTCTCTGTCTCGCTGTCTCTTTGTCTCTGTCTCTTTGTCTCTCTCTCTCTCTCGCTCTGTCTCTGTCTCTGTCTCTCTGTCTCTGTCTCTCTGTCTCTTAATTAACTGTTCACACCCACTTCACTATGATGGTATGGCCTAAGGGAATGATTTGTCTGACTAATCTCTCTCTCTGTCTCTCTCTTCTCTCACTCTCTCTCTCTCTCTGTCTCTCTGTCTCTCTGTGTCTCTCTCTTCTCTCACTCACTCTCTCTCTCTGTCTGTCTCTCTGTGTCTCTGTCTGTCTGTCTATCTGTCTGTCTGTCTGTCTCTCTCTCTCTCTGTCTCTCTCTGTGTCTCTGTCTCTCTATCTCTCTGATACATGTTATAGCTCGCACTCGCGAGTCAGTGGATGAAATGATCAATTGTTGATCGATTGATGATTGTGTTAATTGACTGGCCATTGACTATACTGAGAGACTAAATGCTTGACCAGTAGATGAAGGATGTGGAACGATATAGATCTATATAAATATTTTTTTTACGAATTGTTTGACGCTTTAATGCACTCATTAAGCTTGCTGATAGTCAAGTACTGATTATTATGTTCCTTCATTACATGTAAATGTTAGATCAGGTCAGCAGATGAAAGATCTGTTGACTGTTACATCGATGAAGTACAAACGGAGGAAAGCATTGAAAGTGACAGTATTTGCATGTAAATATCATCATCATTATCAGGTGCCCTGCCGCATGGCGTTGGCGATCATGGACTTCCAACCATCTCTATCTCTCGTTGCCCCCAGCATCTCCCCCATCCTCCTCATCCCCAGCCACTCTGCAAGTCCGTCCAGCATTCTCTCCCTGGGTCTACCTGGTGCTCTCTTTCCCTCCAGCTTTCCCGTTGTGACCAGGTGTTCCAAATCCCCCTTCCTCATAAAATGGCCTATAAATGTTGCCTGTCTTTTCCTAATCTTCCTTAGGAGTGATCTACTTGTGTCTGCCTCCATCAAGACTGTCTCGTTTGTTTTCTTTGCTGTCCATGGAACTCTCAACATTCTTCTGAGAAACCACATCTCGGCTGCCTCAATCTTGTTCTGGCTTTGCTTGCTGACTGTCCACGCCTCACATCCGTTCAACAGTATTGGTTCTATGTAACATTCAAGAACTCTCTTCCTGATGTTAATTGGTAGGCATTTGTTGGTAAGAATGCTTGTCATCTTGTTGAATGCTGTTTTGGCTTGGCCGATTCTGCCAGCTATTTCTGCCGCCATGTAAGTATATGCATTGTAAAATGTGTATCTATCACAAAGGCCTTATATGTATTTCCCTCCCC
Source organism: Monoplex corrugatus (assembly GCA_030674185.1). Classification (NCBI taxonomy): domain Eukaryota; kingdom Metazoa; phylum Mollusca; class Gastropoda; order Littorinimorpha; family Ranellidae; genus Monoplex; species Monoplex corrugatus. The sequence goes on along the minus strand of JAPXFY010000026.1, from coordinate 12,176,679 downwards.
GCCCCATAGACTATTGTATTGTGGCACAAGGCCGATGTACATTGAAAAATTCTGAGTTCTCAGTTTTCTTACCCCCCTCTTCCTCCAATCTTTCTCTCACTCACTCACTCACTCACTCATTCACTTCACTCTCATGTCTGTCTGTCTATCTGTCTCTGTCTGTCTATCTCTCTCTCTCTCTCTGTCTCTGTTCTCTCTGTCTGTCTGTCTGTCTGTCTGTCTATCTGTCTCTGTCTCTGTCTGTCTCTGTCTGTCTCTGTCTGTCTGTCTCTGTCTGTCTCTCTGTCTCTCTCTTCTCTCTGTCTCTCTCTGTCTCTGTGCCTCTGTCTCTCTGTCTGTCTGTCTGTCTATCTTCTCTCTCTCTCTGTCTCTCTCTCTCTCTGTCTCTCTCTCTCTCCTCTCTCTCTCTCTCTCGCAATCTCTCTCTCTCCCTCTCTCTGTTTCTCTCTCTCTCTGTCTCTCTCTCTCTCTCTCTGTCTCTCTCTCTCTCTCACGCTGATATATGTTATAGCTCGCACTCACAAGGTGGTAGACATAGCCTAGGCAAATAACTGGACGAAGCAGCGGGGACGTTTGAGTCTATTTGCCCTAATTTTTGTCTTTGTTGTCTATCCTTTTGCGATCTTACGTTTGTGCTTGACAAAGGCCAACTTGGCCGAAAACTTTCGCCTGTCTTGTCTCATCATCATCATCAGGTGCCCTGCCGCATGGCGTTGGCGACCATGGACTTCCAACCATCTCTATCTCTCGTTGCTCCTAGCATCTCCCCCACCCTCCTCATACCCAGCCACTCTGCAAGACCGTCCATGCAAAATAATACCAAATGGCACAACCTTGATACAGGTTAATAAGTTCAAATACCTGGGAACGGTCATTTCATCAGACGGCAGATGCACATCGGAAATAGCTGGCAGAATCGGCCAAGCCAAAACAGCATTCAAGAAGATGACAAGCATTCTTACCAACAAATGTCTATCAATTAACATCAGAAAGAGAGTTCTTGAATGTTATATAGAACCAATACTGTTGTACGGATGCGAGGCGTGGACAGTCAACAAACAAAGCCAGAACAAGATTGAGGCAGCCGAGATGTGGTTTCTCACAAGAATATTGAGAGTTCCATGGACAGCAAAGAAAACAAACGAGACAGTCGTGATGGAGGCAGATACAAGTAGATCACTCATAAGGAAGATTAGGAAAAGACAGGCAACGTTTATAGGCCATTTTATGAGGAAGGAGTATTTGGAGCACCTGGTCACAACGGGAAAGCTGGAGGGAAAGAGAGCACCAGGTAGACCCAGGGAGAGAATGCTGTCTTGTCTGGTTGTAATAAATACGCGGTCTGATTTTATTTTCGTGTTTTTTTTTCGTTTGTTTTCTTTTTGTTTTTCTAGTTCCTGTTTGCTCGAATGCGGGCGGTTGCACTTGTTTTGGATTTGATAATGGCAAAATCAGGACACTGTTCCTTTAACTAAGAAAGAAGCAAGCTGCTGTTCCAGACTGTTCTTCCCATATCATATCTGAACACGAATGACAAATTAAACCGAGGCCCTTTCTGCAGCCAGAACGCGCACGGCGCACGTTAACGATCCCATGACAACAAAGGAATTGTCTCTGGCTGAATTCTGTAGAAAAGTGCAATTTCACAGGTAAACAGAAATACACGCATTCAGCAAAAAATAAAAGGAGAAAAGAAAAAAAATGGAGGGGGGGGGGGGGGGGGGAGGCGATGCAGTGTGGCGGCAACGCGTTCTCAGGAGTCGCCTAAATTTCACACGGTAAATCGATTGACAACACACACACTACCACACACACACACACACACACACACACACACACACACACACACACACACACACACACACACACACACACACACACGTACACACACACACACACACACGCACACACACACACGCGCGCGCGCGCGCGCGTACGCGCACACACACACACGCATGCACGCACGCGCGCGCACACACACACGCGCACACACACACATTCACACACACACACACGTATTCACGCACACACACACACGCAAACACACACAAATAAATGCACAGGTATTCACGCAGGCGAAAGCACGTACATACACGAATATAAAAACAACGCTTACAACCAGATCAGTGACACACACACACACATACACACACACACACACACACGCACACACACACACACAGACACACACACACAGACACACACACACACACACAGACACACACAGACACACACAGACACACACACACACACACACACAAATTTACCCTCTTGACTCCCGCACCCTGTCTATCAGCATCCTATATGCTTGAACCATGCTAGCAAAACAAAAACTTAACTCTTTGCCCCCCCCCCCCCCCCCCCTCAACCTATCCACAAGCTTCCCACAGGAAACTTGTAGATAGGGTGAGGGAATCGAAAAGGTTAAGTTGTTTGCAGTTGGTGGACAGGGTGCGAGAGTCAAAGGGTTAAAATGACAACGAACTGCCCTCATGGGTCGTCTTGGGGTTGATGTCGACCTACACAGAAATACACTAGGCACTCACACATAGCTGCAACACTGAGGGTCATCAGACAAGTCAACTGCTATTGAACCGTCTCACTTTATTACCTCCACATGCGTTGATGGCCTCCCCTGTGTCTTGTCGCGGAGGTTTGTATTGTTGGACAGACTTAGGTCACATTTGCAAATCCGTTGTTTGGTGTTGTTTGTGGTCTGTTTGTGACCGTGCATTTGCGCTTGACAAACAAAGGCCGGTTGGCCGAAAATTTGCGCTTGTCTTTGTCTTGTTGTGTTGAATACGCGCTTGCTTTGGTTTGCTTGTTCTTCTGATTCACATTTGCCTGTTCGCATAGGAAGAGGTACGCTTTTCTTGGTCGACACACGCAAGTACCATATACGAGCAGAATTCGATCCTCATTGTTCATGCTGAAAAAAAACCCCCAAACAATCACTAATGAAATATAGCGACAGCAAACACACAAAAGAAGTAAACAAATAAAAACTGACGACAACAACCAACCAACCAACCAACACCAACCAACCAACCCAACCAACCAACCAACCAACACAACCAACCAACCAACCAACCAACCAACCAACCAACACAACCAACCAACAACCAACCAACCAAACAACCAACCAACAACAACCAAACAACCAACCAACCAAACAACCAACCAACCAACCAACCAACACAACCAACACAACCAACCAACAACCAACCAACAACCAACCAAACAACCAACAACCAACCAACAACCAACCAACCAAACAACCAAACCAACCAAACCAACCAACCAACCAAAAAAACCAACCAAACAACCAAAAACAACAAAACAACAACAACAACCAACAACAACCAACCAACAACCAAAACAACAACAACAAAACAACCAAACAACCAACCAACCAAACCAACCACAACCAACAACAACCAACAACCAAAAACCAACCAACAACCAACCATCTCTCCCGTGGGGATTCCGGGGACTCTTTCAGCATAAATAGTATCCCCCACCTTCTAGAAATTCTGTGATAGAAATTTCCTCTTTTCTATCATTCTCTTTGTTTCTTTCTTCCTTCTTTGCTTTCTGTCATTTCTCCTACCATTTTCTGCCTTGCTGGTCCATTCACCTGTATGTGTTCATAAAGTCTTACGTACTTTTTCTTAAGATTGATAATTGCGTATGTGTATTGAATGCATTTTTTTGGCTCTAGGGAGATGAGATATGCTGAAGCAATTTTAGGTAATTTAGGCCCGTTTTTATGTATGTTTTGGTGTCCTTAGGTGTTCTTAAATTTGTATTTAGGTGTGTTATTTAAATCCCCTGCGCGATAAATTGGACGGAGTGGTCAACACCAGGGGCCTGTCCTTAGACTATGTGCGGGAATGTATTGATATGTGTCTTAATTTTCGTTTATTCTTTTCTTGAAGTTTTGTATATGTAGGTGTCTCATAAACCTGGATGGGAAATAATAATAATAATAATGATGATGATAATAATAATAATAATAATTAAAAAATAATAATTAATAAAAATAGCTTTTGTATAACGCTGTTGTCAGTTCGACTCACTGCGCTGTTACATAAACAAATAATCTGACTCACATACCGATAACATTATTTTTCAATCCACACACACACACACACACACACACACACACACACACACACACACACACACACACACACACACACCACACACACACACACACACACACACTTTCCCTCTCTCTCTCTCTCACATACACACACAACACACACACACACACATACAAACACACAAACACACACAACACACCACACATACAAACACAAAACACACACACACATACCAAAAAAAAAAAAAGTGTGGGAGGGTATACTTATGAAAATGCCTGCACAAACAAATTGTGTTTCTTTTGAAAGCTAGAAGTGTTGGAACATCTCTTAGACTGGTCGGCAACTCATTCCATGCAGACGACGCGGAGTATCCAAACGGAACGGTCTCCTGTAGTCTTTAGATTAAACCTTGGGGGTACTAGACGTTTCTCCTGTGACGAGGGAGTGTGCGTGACGGCCGATAAGTACATATGTGTCAGACAGGTAGGGAGGCAATGAGCCATCAAAATGACGGTAAGCCAACACACATATTTTGTAGTGGCAACGAAAGCGGACTGGGAGCCAGTGAAGTTCCTTTAACAATGGTGTTACATGATCGCTCTTTTTTTTTTTCATTACGTGCCGAGCAGCGTTGTTATGTACTTTCTGCAATCGGGAAACTTGCTCGTCCGGTAGACCTGTGAGAATGGAGTTACAGTAGTCTAACCGGAAATGATCATGGCTGAAACAAGCTTTGATGCAGAAGAAGTTGAAAGGTAACGACGGATTGATGCAATGCGTCAGAGTTCCAGAAAGGATGCGCGGCAGACACTACTGATGTGATTTTGCATTGACAGAGTTTGGTCAATCATAATGCCAAGATATTTAACAGAAGACGAAAATGGAATATTGTTACCACCTATGCAAGCACAATTACTGCCGACCAGTCCAAGGCGACTAGAGGCACCAACAGCATGAGTTAGTTTGTCTGTGTTCAGCTTCAAATAATTGCTGTTCAAACCAGGACAGTACATCATCCACACAAGACTGAACAGTTGTCTGAACAGAAGCAAAACCCTCAACAGTTCCACCTTTTGACAGTACAGTGTCATCAGCGACATCATCATCATCATCAGGTGCCCTGCCGCATGGCGTTGGCGACCATGGATTTCCAACCATCTCTATCTCTCGTTGCCCCTAGCATCTCCCCCACCCTCCTCATCCCCAGCCACCTGCAAGTCCGTCCAGCATTCTCTCCCTGGGTCTACCGGTGCTCTCTTTCCCTCCAGCTTTCCGTTGTGACCAGGTGCTCCAAATCCCCCTTCCTCATAAAATGGCCTATAATGTTGCTTGTCTTTTCCTAATCTTCCTTATGATGATCTACATTGTGTCTGCCTCATCAAGACTGTCTTGTTTGTTTTCTTTGCTGTCCATGTAACTCTCAACATTCTTCTGAGAAACCACATCTCGGCTGCCTCAATCTTGCTTTGGCTTTGCTTGCTGACTGTCCACGCCTCGCATCCGTACAACAGTGCTGGTTCTATATATAACATTCAAATCACACTGATGAGAACTGGCCTGCCAGTTTTATCACATTGTATGGGAATATCTTCTGCATAAATCAAATTCGTCAACATTACTATGATTATCCGTGCATGAATGTGAAGTCATTGATCTGTTTATAACTGCCTGTTCCATATCAAATATGGTTATTATTATTTTTATTGTATTGTGTGTGCCCTTCGAATGGGACTGTGTCCTACTCTGAATAAAGTTTTTGATGTAGTTAAACAAAGGTTAACTGTTTCAACTGAGCGTATCATCAGTTGAACACATGCAAGCGTTGATTGTCATCTTCTTTGCTGATGATACGTATTTCTTTAACCCTTGACTTTCTCGCCTTGTCCACTAGCATCCTGCATTATCAACCATACTAGCAAACAAAGACTTAACCCTTTGGCTCCCTCATCCTATCAACCTTAGCTCCTGGCCCATACGTCCTGCCCTGGGAGCACAGGGGGGATTGTTTCTCCGAGGATCCACCCCATAGCTAGGGCTTATAGCGGCCCTTACCCGCTGATGAACCCGTCATAGGACACCTGAGGCATTTTTTAAGGATAGCAGCGCCACCTGCTACCCCACCCCGTCCTGATAGGAACACCGTCAGTTTGGTCCGGGACTGCTTATTTGCTAGCAAGCTAGCTTATTCACAGCCACCCTCCATATCTGAAGGGCTTCACTATCCACCACCTGTGACCCGCCTGGGTTGGGGATGGTCGCCCCGCCGCATATGCTTGCTAAGGAGGGAGCCAGAGAAGAACAACCTAACAACAGCGTCAGCTACAGTGAGAAGAGGAGCATCATCAGGGCGCTTTCCATGCCGAGACGACACAGGGATGACTACCACCTGTTGTCTAGATAGCAGCAAGTTGCCCTGGTGAGGTTGCGCACTGGTCACAATAGGCTGAACAGCCACATGTACCGCAAACTGAAGCTGGCGCCCTCCCCAACCTGTCCCTGCGGTCAAGAAGACCAAACCACGGAGCATATATCCAAAGATGTCCCCTTCACCAGGTGGCAAGACAGGACGTGTGACCGACAGACACTCCGCTGACAACCAAACTCCATGGATGCAGACAGGAACTGGAAAAGACGGCTGGATTCATCGCCCGGACTCAGATGATTGTGTAGCAGCGTACTCCAAGAAGAAGAAGAAGAATCCTATCAACCAACTTCCTGCAGGAAGCTGATGGATAGGGTGAGGGGATCAAAGGGTTAAATTCTTACAGTTGGTGGATAGGGTGCGCAGGAATCAAAGAGTTAACTGTCTCGTTTGCAGCAATACTCAGAACGATAATTTCTGACTTCTTTGAAGAAGAAACGAGTTGTTCATTCAAAAATAAATCTCATTTTCAGTTATATTGACACCATTATCATCATGTGCCCTGCCGCATGGCGTTGGCGATCATGGTCCTCCACACGAATCTATTCCCTGTCGTTGCAAGTACATCTCCTGCCCTCTCTGTCCTCAGCCATCCTGCAAGTCCGTCCAATATTTTCTTCCCTGGGTCGACTTGGTGTTCTCTTTTTTCTCTCTACAGCTTTCCTTGAATTGACAGCTACAAGAACCAGGAAAAACACGAAAGAAGAAGAATCATCGTCATCATCAGGTGCCCTGCCGCATGGCGTTGGCGACCATGGACTTCCAACCATCTCTATCTCTCGTTGCCCCCAGCATCTCCCCCACCCTCCTCATCCCCAGCCACCCTGCAAGTCCGTCCAGCATTCTCTCCCTGGGTCTACCTGGTGCTCTCTTTCCCTCCAGCTTTCCCGTTGTGACCAGAAGAATACGAACGCGTATTTCATACAACAAGACAAGACAGGCGCAAATTTTCGGCCAACTGGCCTTTGTCAAGCGTAAAATTACAAACAAACAAACAAACAAACAAACAAACACCAGATACCAAAATTATGAGAAAAAAACTGTTCGTAGTCTTCTTTCGTGTTTTTTATTTTTATTTATTTTTTTTCTTTTCTGGTTCCTGTTTGCTTGAACGCGGGCAGTCACACTTGTTTTAGATGACAGTTACAGCTTTACATCCTTGAAAATCTTATCGAACGTCTTAGCTTTTCTTCTTCTTTTTTTTTTTTTTTTTTCTTTTTTCTCTTTTTTTTTCATTCTGTTCAATATCTGCAATTTCTTCAGTTTTTCAACACTAAAATATCCGTTGAAATACTTAACATTTACCCCCTCTCTCCCGCCCCTCCCCCCCCCCTCTCCCCCGATGACGAGACTTGTTCCATAAAGAATTCGTTGTGTACGGGGTACTGTCTAGATTAGCACGGTCAAGCAATAACCAATTAAACGGCCCTGGTACGTGACAACCTCTGTAGCAGACGGTCAGCACTTGAAATCTTTTAGAGCAAACATCAAAAGAACTAGATACCCTGCCGCCCTCTGCCCCCTTCCCCAATCCCCCACCCCCCAATCCCCCCCACCCCCACTATCCTCCTCGCTTCCCTCCCTTGACCCAGACAGAAAACTGTGTGATGAGTGAATATGCTCGATAAAAACCCAACAGGGGCATATAGTAGAACATAGATATCAATAGTAACATGGATTGGCGGTAGGTCCAGCAAGCTCATGGGTCTACGTTAACCTCAGCATCTGTTCCTTTTGTGTGTGTGGTTTTTGTTTGTTTGTTTGTTTTGTTTGTTTGTTTGTGTTTGTGTGTGTGTGTGTATGTTTATGTGTGTGTGTGTATATATATATATATATATATATATATATATATATATATATATACATG
>JAPXFY010000026.1:12148284-12158284 GCA_030674185.1 Monoplex corrugatus | reverse complement strand
CTGGTTACTCAACATTTTCCACCGACCTAGTCCCCCTCAGACCGTATCGTTACACAGGTACGTAAGGTTTGCGTAATGAAGAGCACGCCATCCATGAATTAACTGGTTACTCGGCGTTTTCCACCTCACATTGGTCTTATCCAACTATAGAGGGTAGGTTATCTAGTACACAAAAGGTTTCAGCAAATACCAACGTCCAAGCGAAAAGTCCAGAGGGTTGAATAACAGCCAGGGCCGCCAGGTGCCAAAGATTGCTTGGTTATTCAAATTTCGATGTCCAATGAAAGACAGGTTAGTTATTCAAATTTCGATGTCCAATGAAAGACAGATGGGAAGGTTTAGTGACAGAAACAACAGAAACGCACTGTATAAAAGCCAGAAAGTCAATCATTATAGAAGGCACCCATTCGATTACCACCCTGCCAGAAACCTTCCAACCTATCTTAGAGGTATGTAATCCCACGTCTCATTTTTATACTTTAGTTAGGGTAGGGATAGGAGTAGGTAGTATGTTTGATTTTCCACAAAGCAAAGAATAGAGTAGGACATAAGAAAGTGTTCAGCATTCTAGTGATATGCAAGCTCTGATGATTCGTAGTGCATCTTAGGATTTTAGGAATATCAGGACCCAGGACAGTAGGAATGGTGAATCACGTTTATGCTGAAGTTGACTGCTTAAATAAATACGTCGTAGTTATTAATCTATGTGTGGACTGCTCATGAGAATCATGTCTAGTGTGGTTAGTGCATTTCTTCTCGTCACTCTCCTTAATTGTTGTGTGTGTGGCTTCTAAGTAGAGAAACAATTCTTCATATACACCCCCAATTCATCTACCTGTTATAGATGACGACACACAACCCTTCTTCTTACGACACCAACCCCTACTTGCCTTAGATGGTAGAGGTACCACACTCCCTATTGTTATACTTCTTTCAGATAACGACAGCGAAAATCAGAAACAAACTGGGTCAAAGCCACCAAATAAACAAATTTAAGGAAAATGTGTAAGAGAGCACACAAAAACTTTAGAGGCCTTTTCTCAAAATGGCCGTCATACAACTTAATGATTTTTAACATACATAACTTCTACATTTTTTTTTAATTCAAGCTTTATTCAAGTATCAAAATAATCAGCAGAATGTACACTTTCCAGTGATATGTATATCTCAAAATACCCAAAATGTTAGTTAAGACTGATTTCGTTGTGGGAGGTCACAAATTCTAACAGCGATTTTTCCCCCTCGGCTCAGCAGAAGGACAAGGCTTTTCAGCACTGGAGCACAATCTGTTCCAGTCGACTAGTAGGCGTTGTGACCTGACAGTTGGACAGCCTGTGCCGCCGTGATCCGCATTCGGCTGGAGACACAGTGTTTAGGCAGTAACTGGTCGTAGCAGAATTAACTGGTAAAAATCGACCCTTTATGTCACCTCTGGTGGGGTCCCTTACGTTATTGTTAATGTTATTGTTGGTCAAAGCCCGGCCGATTGCGCAGAGCCATATCAGGGCTATAACCGCTTCAAAGCATACCAAACTTCAACAGGAAAAGAAAAGAAAAAATTAAGTACACGTATCAATGCATTCGCGCACATAGTCCAAGGACATGACCCCGGCATTGACCACGCCGTCCAATTTATTGCACAGGTGATTTAAAAAAACAACAACACCTAAACAAAAAAAACCCACACCTAAATACAGATTTAAACGTAACTAAGGACATTCAAACATACATAAAAACGGGCCTAAATTACCTAAAATTGGTTCCGCATATCTCACCTCCCCAGAGCCAGAAATGCATTTAATACATGTACCCAATTATCAACCCTAAGAAAAAGTACGTAAGACTTTATCAAACACATACAGGTGAACGGACCAGCAAGGCAGAAACTTTTAGCAAGAAATGACAGAAAACAAAGGGGGAAGGAAGAAAGAAACAAAGAGAGTGACAGAAAAGAGGAAATTTCTAGCACAGAATTTCTACAAGATACCGATACTATTTATACTGAAAGAGCCCCCGGCATCCCCACAGGTGGAGGCCCCGTCCGTGAACAGCAGCACCGTTAAGTGGACAGCAGTCCATACGGGGCATTTTGCGCTTCTTTTCACCACCTCTTTCTGAAAGTATATATTTGTCACAAAAATATATATTGCAATTCATGCACTGAGTATAAAACCAACCGCAAAGATGGGGTATTTGAAATGAAATTACCATTTTTGTAATGGAACACAATTATGCACCTTCCCCTGCCAGATGAATGGGTGCATACCGTAGCATCGTCTGCTGTGCCAGGATTAAGCCCTGCTCCGTAGCTCCAGAGAAAAGGGGTGTCTTCTTCTTCTTCTTCTTCTTCTTCTTCTTCTTCTTCATCATCTTCATCTTCTTCTTCTTCATCATCATCATCATCATCATCATCATCATCATCTTCTTCTTCTTCTTCTTCTTCATCATCATCATCATCACCACCAACATCATCATCATCATCATCATCATAATTACAATATTTTATAATTACAATATTTATATAACGCAAAATCTTGATAAAATCAAATCTAAGCGCTGAAACACACACACACGCACGCACGCACACACACGCACGCACGCACGCACACACACGCACCCACGCACACACACACACACACACACACACACACACACACACACACACACACACACACACACACACGGCTATAAATGGGGAGAAAGAATAAAAACAATGGAAAATTATGGAGAGCATATTATATACAATTATATATTACAATGTGATTCCCCTCCGAGTGGAGACAGGCTGCAGACGGGATTGAGTGAGGTCAGGATTTTATGCAGAGGAGAAAAGGTGAGTTTTGAGAGCGGACTTGAAGGAGACAAAAGTAGGTTGCTGACGGACTGAGAGAGGAAGTTTGTTCCAGGAGAGCGGACCAGAAAGAGAAGGTTCATGGACCATAGGTATTGAGCTTAGTGCGTGGAAAGCGAAATGTCAGAGGATCGGAGGCAGAGCGGAGGGTACGTGAGGGAACATAGATCTCAAGTAGGCTTGACAGGTAATCGGGGGCTGCGTTATTGAGGCTTTTGTAGCACATGGTGTCAAGTTTGTACTGTATGCGCTTTGATACAGGGAGCCAGTGAAGTTGTGCCAGGAGAGGAGATATGTGGTCAGCTTTTTTCTTTTTGAGTACAAGACGTGCAGCATTGTTTTGAATGCGCTGTAGAATGTGAGTGGTGGAGGCAGGAAGACCGGACAGGAGTGAATTGCAATAGTCAATGCGAGACATTATGAAGGAGAGAACGAGTTTTGCAGTTGTTTCCACAGAGAGATACTTCCTGATCAGGCTTATACGATGGAGATGATAGTAGCAAGATCTGGCAGTTTGAGAAACAAAGTTGTTCATGGAGAGGGTAGAGTCAATGCAGACACCAAGGTTTTTAGCTGAATCAGAAATTGGGACTGATGTGCCACACAATGGGAGAGAAAGAGGAGGCAGCTGAGAAAGTCTCTGATGGGTGCCAATGAGGATAGCCTCTGTCTTGTCATCATTTAACTGAAGTTTGTTGTATGTCATCCAATTTTTGATGTCCGAGTAACACTCAGTGGTGCGAGTCAGGAGGCGCTGTATATTGTCAGGTGAGTCACTGTCTTGAAGTTGGGTGTCATCAGCATAGAAGTGGTATTTTATAGAGTGGGAGTTGATGATGGTGGACAGGGGGGAGGTGTAAAGAGTGAAAATAACAGGGCCAAGGACAGATCCTTGTGGAACACCACAGGTCAGGTAAGAAGAAGAAGAATGCGAAGAAGAAGAAAAATGCGAAGAAGAAGAAGAAGAATGCGAAGAAGAAGAAGAAGAATGCGAAGAAGAATGCGAAGAATGCGAAGAAGAAGAAGAAGAAGAAGAAGAAGAAGAAGAATAAGAATAAGAAGAAGAAGAAGAATAAGAAGAAGAAGAAGAAGAAGAAGAAGAAGAAGAAGAAGAAGAAGAAGAAGAAGAAGAAGAAGAAGAAGAAGAAGAAGAAGAAGAAGAAGAAGAAGAAGAAGAAGAAGAAGAAGAAGAAGAAGAAGAAGAAGAAGAAGAAGAAGAAGAAGAAGAAGAATCACATTTTCTTCTTCTTCTTCTTCTTCGTCTTCTCTTCTTCTTCTTCTTCTTCTTCTTCTTTTCTTCTTCTTCTTTTCTTCTTCTTCTTCTTCTTCTTCTTCTTCTTCTTCTTCTTCTTCTTCTTCTTCTTCTTTCTTCTTCTTCTTCTTCTTTCTTCTTTCTTCTTCTTCTTCTTCATTCTTCTTCTTCTTCGCATTCTTCTTCTTCTTCTTCTTCTTCTTCTTCTTCTTCTTCTTCTTCTTCTTCTTCTTCTTCTTCTTCTTCTTCTTCTTCTTCTTGTACTTATGAACCCTGTTTCGCGTCTTTTAGGCGCTGTCGTGTTTTCCTTCTTCTTTTTCTATGGAAGACTGTCTTCCTTTTTAGCTCAAGTTAATAAACTGAAGGAACATTTCTACTGGCTTTGTTCGTGTGCTCTTGTGGAAAAGTCCTCCATCTGCCTTAGCTACGTGCCTTGTTATTATTATTATTATTATTGTTGTTGTTGTTGTTGTTATTATTATTATCATTATTATTGTTATTATTATTATTATTGTTAGTAATATTATTGTTATCATTATTGTTATTATTGTTATTGTTATTGTTGTTATTATTATTATTATTATTATTATTGTTATTATTATTATTATTATTATTATTGTTATTATTATTATTATTGTCATTATTATATTATTATTATTATTGTTATTTTAATTATCATCATTATTATCATCATTATTATTATTGTTATTATTATTATTATTATTGTTACTACTGTTAGTCGCAGCAGCAGCAGTAGTAGTAGTATAGTAGTAGCAGTTTCATGTCATCATTGTTATCATTATAATTGTCATCATCATCACCATTATTGTTATATTTTTTATGACTAACAGTACTTTTATTATTATCATATCATCATAGTTATTATCATGATTGTCATCATCATCACTATTATTATTATAGTTATGATATTACTACTACTTTTATTATCATTAATAAATCATCATAATTATTATTATGATTGTCATCATTATCATCACTATCATTATTATAGTTATCATACTACTATTACTTTTATTATCATTATATCATCATAATTATTATTATGACTGTCATCACCATCAACACTATCATTATTATAGTTACTAATACAATTTCTGTTATTGGTATTAATATGATTATCATTATTGTTAGTATTATTATCAGCAGCAGCAGCATCGTCGTCGTCGTCGTCCTCCTCCTCATTATCATCAACATTATCATTAATACTATTATCATTATCATTATTACTATAGTGATATACAGTAAGTGGATGGCTACAAAAAGGAATGTTTCTGTGATACCACAGCAGGTGTAGGTGCCTGGTAGGTTTCCAAATAAATTCGCGTCACTGCACGCTATCGTGAAAGAGCATCCGTTATTTCCAACTTTCGTGTCCAGTGAGGACGGGAAACCACTTAAGTCAATTAACACAGGTTGTTGTTGCTGGTCGTCCGTCTATCGCCGGGTGGACGGAATTTCTGTTTAATTTTAACCCTTTGACTCTAGCACCCTGTCCGCCAGCATCCTGCATTGTCAACCATGCTAGCGAAGCAAAACATGACTCCCTCACCCTATCCAACCCTGTCCACCAGCACCCTGCATTATCAACCACGCTAGCAAAGCAAAAACACGACTATGACTCCCTCACCGTATCCACAAGCTTCCTACGAGCTGGTGGACAGGATAAGGGAGTCAAAGGGTTAACTTTTGTTACAGTTGCTGAATAGGATGAGGGAGACAAAGGGTTAAACGTCCCTCCAGGTGATTGCTACAGCGAGTCTTCCTTGAAATGAAGCGTTTCCTGTTTTGACAAGCCCAGTCCCCCTCCCCCCCCCCCCCCCCCAGCCAGCTGGAGTCTGAGACCATGTCCCCCACCAAGTGAAAGTGCCCTGTACTTTAACCCTTTGACTCCTGCAGCCTGTCCAACATCATCCTTCTTTGTCAACCATGCTGGAAGAGCAAAAACTTAACCCTTTGACTCCCTCACCCTATCCACCAGCTTCCTGCAGGAGTCAAAGAGTTAAGTTTTTGCAGTTGGTAGATAGGGTGCAGGTGGCAAAGGGTTAAGCTTTGTGGGTTTGGACGTGTGTTTTTTTTTTATCGGTCAGTCAGTCAGTGAGAGGTCCCACAATTATGTCCCCCATCCCCACCCCACACAACACCCCACCCCACCGCACCCCTAGGTACTGTCCACAAAACGCCCACAGTTTAACCAGCTTCCTTCCAGTGTTCTGACCATCTGGGCAAAGTGCTGAGACTCTCCCTCCTCTCCTTCTCACCCTTCATCTTTCGACCACAACACTGGACTTTAGCACGCTGCTTGGTACTCTTCTGGGCTTCTGGACTTCGCTGAAGAGGGTTCATCGCGCTCAGACAGTTCCATATGCGATATCCCCCCCCCCCCCCCAAACGTTATCCTTTTACCACAACACTGAACTTTAGTACGCTGCTTGGTACTCTTCTGGGCTTCTGGACTTCGCTGAAGAGGGGTTCATCGCGCTCAGACAGTTCCATATGCGATATCCCCCCCCCCCCCAAACGTTATCCTTTTACCACAACACTGAACTTTAGTACGCTGCTTGGTACTCTTCTGGGCTTCTGGACTTCGCTGAAGAGGGGTTCATCGCGCTCAGACAGTTCCGTATGCGTCCCCACCCCCCACCCCCCAATTTTACTCTTCGACCACAACACTGGACTTTAGCGCGCTTCTTGGTACTCTTCTGGGCTTCTGGACTTCGCTGAAGAGGGGTTCATCGTGTTCAGAGAGTTCCATATGCGCTCCACTCAAATCGGCGAATAGTTACCTGGCAGACTTCTTCAGTCTGAAAACAAAACAAAACAAAACAAAACAAAACAAAACAAAACCAACCAAACAAAAACAGGCGTTGGCAAGGTCTTGAGAAATGGTTAGTGACGGACGGGACATGTATACAAACGCTGGCACCACCAAACTGGTTGGGGCGGTAAGATAGTGCAGCCAGGCAAGCCAATTTTTATGCTGCGCTATGGTTGGGATGTAATAACCGTTCTGACACACCTTTATTTTAGAATTCAACAGTATTTAAGAATATTCGAAATTTACTTTCCACAGTTACGAGTAAGACAAGTTACCATTGTTCTCAACGACGCACGGCAAGATTTGTTTCAAGCAAAGGTTCCTCCAACCTTTTGACCCTCCAACCATTATCCATGCAATATTTATAGGCCATTTTATGAGGAAAGGGGAATTGGAGCACCTGGTCACAACAGGAAAGCTGGAGGGAAAGAGAGCACCAGGTACACCCAGAGAAAAAAATATTGGACGGACTTGCAGAGTGACTGAGGACGAGAGGGTGGAAGATGTACTTGCGGCAACAAGGGACAGATGCATATGGAGGGCCATCATCGCCAACGCCATGTGGCAAGGCACTTGATGATGATGATGATGATGATGAGAGAGGAGGAGGAGGAGGAGGATGAACCATTATCCCCAGCTCCCATCATATCATCTCTTTGACTTTCCTAACATCCACCAGCTTCCACTGTATTAACTCTTTGACTTTCCTAACATCCAACAGCTTCCACGTATTAACTCTTTGACTTTCCTAACATCCAGCTCATGTAATCTTCCAACTGTAATTAACTCTTTGACTTTCCTAACATCCACAGCTTCCACTGTATTACTCTTTGACTTTCCTAACATCCACAAGCTTCCGACAGTATTAACTCTTTGACTTTCCTAACATCCATCAGCTTCCATGTATTAACTCTTTGACTTTCCTAACATCCAAAAGCTTCCGACATATTAACTCTTTGACTTTCCTAACATCCATCAGCTTCCACTGTATTAACTCTTTGACTTTCCTAACATCCAAAAGCTTCCGACATATTAACTCTTTGACTTTCCTAACATCCATCAGCTTCCACTGTATTACTCTTTGACTTTCCTAACATCCAAAAGCTTCCGACATATTAACTCTTTGACTTTCTAAATCCATAGTTCACTGTTTCATCTATACGTCTAACAGCAAACTACATTTAATCTTGACTTTCTAAATACTTTGTACCTCTTGACTAAACCAAAGTCGACAACGATTTCCTACATACATTTCTGCGATCTAGCAATTTATGTAAAATGTATGTCAGTGAGATCTAGTGTGTGATGTGTTGTGTGTGTGTGTGTGTGTGTGTGTGTGTGTGTGTGTGTGTGTGTGTGTGTGTGTGTGTGGTGTGTGTGTGTGTGTGTTCGTTCGTTCGTTCCTTCGTTATTTCTTTTAACGTCTATTCACATAATTATGTGCTTTTAGACGAAAAATAAATAAATAAATAAATAAATAAATAAATAAATAAAAAGATAACTAATAAATAAAGAAATAAAAGAAAAGAAAACAAAAATGAATGGACAAATAAACAGATAAATAGATTAATATTTAAACAAGTAAGGAAGAGGTGACTATATAGGATGAATGAATCCATGAAGTCATATTGGCATTGTACCATATAAGGTATACATCGTACGATTTAAGTGTGTGTGTGTGTATGTGTGTGTGTGTGTGTGTGTGTGTGTGTGTGTGTGTGTGAGCGGGAGAGAGAGAGAAAGAGAGAGACTGAGACTGAGACAGAACAGAGACACAAGAGAGAGCGAGAGAGAGAGAGACAGAGACAGAGAGAGAGACACAGAGAGAGAGACACAGAGAGAGAGAGGAGAGCGAGAGAGAGAGAAAGAGAGAGACAGAGAGAAAGAGAGACAGAGAGAGAGACAGAGAGAGACAGAGCAGAGAGACAGAGAAGAGGACAGAGGAAGAGGAGATGAGAGAGAGAGAGAGAGAGGAGAGAGCAACTGTCGAGCAACATTAACACAGGACCACAAAGTGTAAATCTCACCATTGTGTCTTCAGGTTTTCACATCATTTGTTCCTAGCGGTGGTGGTGATGGAAAAGTCATAGAACCATTTAGCGACCGAGTTTAGTGTGGCATGTACTTGACAAGCACTCAGCGTTCCACGTGTGGATGCCAGGAGCTCTTTCAGTGTAAAAGTATCCCCACCTTCTGGAAATTTGTGCTAGAAATTTCCTCTTTTCTGTCACTGTCTTTGTTTCTGCCTTGTTCCTTTGCTTTTTGTCATTTCTTCCTTTCATTTTCTGCCTTGCTGGTCCATTCATCTGTATGTGTTTGATTAAGTCTTACGTACTTTTTCTTAGGATTGATAACTGGGTACATGTATTAAGTGCATTTCTGGCTCTAGGGAGGTGAGACATGTGGAAGCAATTTTATGTAATTTAGGCCAGTTTTTTGTATGTTTTGGTGTCCTTAGGTATGCTTAATCTGTATTCAGGTATGTTTTTTAAATCCCCTGTGCGATAAATTGGACGGAGTGGTCAACGCCGGGGGGGGCATGTCCTTAGATTATGTGCGCGAATGCATTGATATATATACTTCATTTTCTTTCCTTTTTTTTTCTGTTGAGTATTGTATATTGTGTATGTTATGAATTGGTTGAGACCAGATATGGCTCCTCGCAACGGCTGGGCTTTAAACAACAATAACAATTTGGCTCTCAAAATGTGTCGGCTGCCGTTTGGAAATGAAGCTCGACAATGGCGAGACAGTCGATATTGTTAGGTCACAGTGACACGAGCCATAGCTCGTTGGCGGTGCGTTTCCTTTAATGACACGTGCCGTTTCTTTTAAAGGCATGAAGGGGAGAAGGAAGGAGAGAGAGAGAGAGAGAGAGATAGAGAGAGAGAGAGAGATGAGAGAGAGAGAAGATAGAAAGAGAGAGAGAGAGAGACTCAGAGACAGAGAAGAGAGAGACTCAGAGACAGAGAGAGCTCAGAGAGAGAGAGAGAAAGAGAGCTCAGAGAGAGAGCAAAGAGACAGAGAGAGAAAGAGAGCTCAGAGAGAGAGAAAAGAGACA
>JAPXFY010000026.1:12101269-12113769 GCA_030674185.1 Monoplex corrugatus | reverse complement strand
GGTGAGGGAGTCAAAGGGTTAAGTGTTTTTGCCGTTGGAAAACAGGGTGTTGGAGTCAAAGGGTTAACTTTTTGCCGTTGGAAGACAGGGTGTGGGAGTCAAAGAGTTAAGTTTTGCCGTTGGAGGACAGGGTGTGGGAGTCAACGGATTAAGTTTTTGCCGTTGGAAGACAAGGTGTGGGAGTCTAAGGGTTAAGTTTTTGCCGTTGGAAGACAAGGTGTGGGAGTCAAAGGTTTAAGTTTTTGCCGTTGGAAGACAGGGTGTGGGAGTCAAAGGTTTAAGTTTTTGCCGTTGGACGACAGGGTGTGGGAGTCAAAGGGTTAAGTTTTTGCTGTTGGAAGACAGGGTTTGGGAGTCAAAGGGTTAAGCTTCTGCCGTTGGAGGACAGGGTGTGGGAGTCAAAGGGTTACATTTTTGCCGTTGGAAAACAGGGTGTGGGAGTCAAAGGGTTAAGCTTCTGCCGTTGGAAGACAGGGTGTGGGAGTCAAAGGGTTAAGCTTCTGCCGTTGGAGGACAGGGTATGGGAGTCAAAGGGTTAAGATGGGGGCAGCGAACAGGCCAGTGGTTAATGTTGCGGGTTGGGACTAAACTTACGATATCAGATCTTGGGTCCGTAGCTCTACTAACTAACCCTCTTTGAGAGATCTGTCGCGCGGGGACTGCTTATCTCTCCGAGCAAAGCTGACTTATTTCGCAGCTCATCTCCAGATCTAAAGGCCATCCGCCACCCGCCATTCGCCCATCCGGGACCTGCTGGGCTGGGGATGGTCGCCCCTCTTCAAAGTTGGGAGTAGTCTTTCCCCAGGCCGTTTAGCGGTGAGTTACGTGATGGCCCACACCAGGGGAGTGTCCTCTGATTATGTGCGCGAATGCATTGATATGTGTACTTAATTTTCTTTTCTTTTCTTTTCTTTTTTTTTTTTCCTGTCGAAGTTTTGTAACGTTTTGAAACGGTTATAGCCCTGATATGGCTCTGCGCAGTCGGTTGGGCTTTAAACAACAATAACTCTAACAATAACTACTTCAATTTCAAATTTCAATTTCAATTTCAATTTGTCAAGATGAAGTCAACGCGCTCGGAATGACTTCTATATGGGTGTCATGTGACGGAGAAGATCCAGAATGATCACGACACAAGCCTTAAGCCTGCACATAAACCCATGAGCTAGCCAGGTCCTGAGGTCGTACCTAGATAGATCTAGTTCCATAACCCTGGAGTTGTAGGGGAGTGTGGTGGCAGAGACCTCAACTTTTCCTGAGGCCAGCACCGCAGGGTAGCGCCCATCCCGTCTCCCTCAATTCAAATTCTTATTCATAATCACATTTTTTTAACCAAGGCTTCAGAGAGGCAAGAAGGCTAATTGGTCTTCAAGAGATGGTACTTGGGAAATCAACCTATCTCTCCAATGTTTTATACCAAGGCAGCCGGGCGATGCCGTGCTCTTTTGCTATTTTCAACTGCCGTGGGATCTTTAACCATAAGTCACACAGTTCCGACTTGCTTTTCGTTCCCTTCCCAAGGACTAGACGTTCGATCTTCTGGTCAAACTGAGGAGAAAAGTAGAGGCCTCCACGGGGAGCAAACCCTGGAACATCGAGTTCAGTTATTGGCAGGTGAACGTCTGAACCATTCTGCCACTCTTCGCCCTTCAAACTGCTTCAGCTACGGGGTCACCACCACTTCACCAGACTGAACAAACGATAGAGCTGTCTCTATACCTATGCGCCACCAAGCTCTCTCTCTCTCTCTCTCTCTCTCTCTCTCTCTCTCGCCTGATTGTCAGCGGGAAGAAGTGTCCGAGCGTGAAATCGGTCGGTCAGTAAGTCCAGGCCGAAGTGGACACCGTTCATTGTGAAGCTTGCTCCTTCCTGCCTGATGATGATGGCCCGCGTGGCCCCCAATAAACCACCGCCCCTGTGACACCTTGACCACAAGACTTGGTTGGCCTCTCTCACCCTTTGCTGGACAATAGATGGCCACTGCTGTGCTGACTTCACCTTCCCTCTCCTTCCCTTTCCTTTCCTGGAAACCTTTGACCCTTTCTTTCCCTTTTTTTTTCCTGGAAACCTTTAACCCTTTCTTTCCCTCAGCCTATCTACCGTAACTCTGAACTATTTCACTGTAACTCTGAACCATTTCACTCTCTTATCCTATTCATCAGCTTCCTGACCTTTTTCAGTCTCACGCCCTGTCCGCCATCTTCCTTACCCTTTCACTCCATCCACTCCCCCCCCCCCACCCCCCATGGGATGCTGCGAGCTCTTTCAGTATAAATAGTATCCCCACCTTCTGGACATTCCGTGCTAGAAATTTTCTCTTTTCTGTCACTCTCTTTGTTTCTGCCTTGTTCCTTTACTTTCTGTCATTTCTTCCTATCATTTTCTGCCTTGCTGGTCTATTCACCTGCATGTGATCGATAAAGACTCAGGTACTTTTTTTCTTAAGATTGATAATTGGGTACATGTATTAGGTGTTGTTTTTGGCTGTAGGGAGGTGAGATATTCAGAAGCAATTTTAGGTAATTTATGCCCGTTTTTACGTATGTTCTGGTGTCCTTAAGTAGCTTAAATGTATATTCAGGTATGTTTTTTAAATCCCCTGTGCAATGAATTGGACGGAGTGGTCAACGCCAGGGGCGTGTTCTTAGATCATGTGCACGAATGCATTGATATGCGTACTTCTTTTTCTTTTTTTTTTTTTTCCCTGTTGAAGTTTTGTACGTTTTGAAATGAATACAGCCCTGATATGGCTCTACACAGTCGGCTGAGCTTTAACCCTTTGACTCTCTCACCCTATCCACCAGCATCCTGCATTGTAAGCCATGACAGGAGAACAAAATCAAAATTGCTTTACCCTATCTACTACCAGCATCCTACATTTTAAGCCATGACAGAACAAAAACTTAACCCTTTGACTCCCTCACCCTATCCACCAGCATCCTGCATTTTAAGCCATGACAGGAGAACAAAAACGTAACCCCTTTCACTCACTCACCCTATTCACCAGCTTCCTGCAGGAAGGCAAGGAAAGGAAAGGGTTAATTTTTTTGTAGCTTACAGTCAGGCTGCAGGAGTGAAAAGGTTAAACAACAATAACACTAACAATAACTGCTTCAACAACGGGGTCACCACCACTTCACCAGACTGAACAAACGATAGAGCTGTCTCTATACCTATGCGCCACCAAACTCTCTCTCTCTCTCTCTCTCTCTCTCTCTCTCTGCCTGGTTGTCAGCGGGAAGAAGTGTCCGAGCGTGAAATCGGTCGGTCAGTAAGTCCAGGCCGGAGTGGACACCGTTCATTGTGAAGCTTGCTCCTTCCTGCCTGATGATGATGGCCTGCGCGGCCCCCACTAAACCACCGCCCCTGTGACACCTTGACCACAAGACTTGGTTGGCCTCTCTCACTCTTTGCTGGACAATAGATGGCCACTGCTGTGCTGACTTCACCTTCCCTCTCCTTCACTTTCCTTTCCTTTCCTGGAAACCTTTAACCCTTTCTTTCCCTCAGTCTATCTACCGTAACTCTGAACTATTTCACTGTAACTCTGAACCATTTCACCCTCTTATCCTATTCATCAGCTTCCTGACTTTTTCAGTCTCACGCCCTATCCGCCATCTTCCTTACCCTTTCACTCCACTCCCTCCACCCCCCCCCCCCCCCCGGTGGGGATGCTGCGAGCTCTTTCAGTATAAATAGTATCCCCACCTTCTGGACATTCCGTGCTAGAAATTTCCTATTTTTGTCATTTTCTTTGCTTCTGCCTTGTTCCTTTGCTTTCTGTCATTTCTTCCTATCATTTATGCCTTGATGATCCATTCACCTGTATGTGTTCGATAAAGTCTTGCGTACTTTTTCTTAGGATTGATAATTGGGTACATGTATTAAGTGCTGTTTCTGGCTGTAGGGAGGTGAGATATTCAGAAGCAATTTTAGGTAATGTATGCCCGTTTTTTATGTATGTTTTGGTGTCCTTAGGTATGCCTATATTTGTATTCAGGTCTGTTTTTTTTAAATCCCCTGTGCAATGAATTGGACGGAGTGGTCAACGCCAGGGGCATGTCCTTAGATCATGTGCGCGAATGCATTGACATGTGTACTTAATTTTCTTTTCTTTTTTTTTTCCTATTGAAATTTTGTATGTTTTGAAAGGGTTACAACCCTGATATGGCTCTACGCAGTCGGCTGTGCTTTAACCCTTTGACTCCCTCACCCTATCTACCAGCATCCTGCATTGTAAGCCATGACAGGAGAAACAAAAACTTAACCCTTTGACTCCCGCATCATATCAGCCAGTATCCTGCATTATAAGCCATGACAGGAGAACAAAAACTTAACCCCTTCACTCCCTCACCCTATTCACCAGCTTCCTGCAGGAAGGCAAGGAAAGGAAAGGGTTAAGTTTTGTGTAGCTTACAGGCAGGCTGCAGGAGTGAAAAGGTTTAACAACAATAACACTAACAATAACTGCTTCAACTACGGGGTCACCACCGACCAGACTGAACAAACGATAGAGCTGTCTGTATACCTATGCGTCATCAAATCTCTCTCTCTCTCTCTCTCTCTCTCTCTCTCTCTCTCTCTCTCTCTCTCTCTCTCTCTCTCTCTCTCTCTCTCTCTGCCTGATTGTCAGCGGGAAGAAGTGTCCGAGCGTGAAATCGGTCGGTCAGTAAGTCCAGGCCGGAGTGGACACCGTTCATTGTGAAGCTTGCTCCTTCCTGCCTGATGATGATGGCCTGCGCGGCCCCCAATAAACCACCGCCCCTGTGACACCTTGACCACAAGACTTGGTTGGCCTCTCTCACTCTTTGCTGGACAATAGATGGCCACTGCTGTGCTGACTTCACCTTCCCTCTCCTTCCCTTTTCTTTCCTGGAAACCTTTAACCCTTTCTTTCCCTCAGCCTATCTACCGTAACTCTGAACCGTTTCACACCGTTACCCTGTCCAACAGCTTCCTAACCTTTGTTCAATCACTCACCCTATCCTCCCGCTTCCTAAATCTACACTTCCTCACCCTATCCACCAGCTTCCTAAATCTACACTTCCTCACCCTATCCACCAGCTTCCTTAACCCTTTCATCCCTCACCCTATCTTCCAGAATCCTACTCTTTTTACTCTTTCATCCTACCCACCAGCTTTCTGCGTTATTATCACGATATCAGCCACAAACTTAACCCTTTCGCTTCCTCGCCCTGAAGAAAAAAAGTGGTTGATGTCTGTCTGGTGAAGGAATACTGGACGGACTTGCAGGGTGGCTGACGACAGACAGGGTAGGAGACGCACTTGCTGTGACAAGGGATAGATTCGCATGGAGGGCCAAGATCGCCAACGCCACGCGGCAGGGCACATTATGATGATGATGATGATGATGATGATGATGATGATGATGATGATGATGATGATGATGATGATGATGATGATGATGATGATGTGATGGTGAGGAAGCAAAAGGCCATTTTTTTCTGCTGGTGGATATGATGATGGAGTGATAAAAAATTTACCCTTTGTCCACAGCTCTATCTCTGCCTGTAAGCTGCTCCTGCTGAATTTTTGCAGGAAGCTGATGGAAGCTGGTGGACATGACGAGGACACCAAAAGGTTAAGATGCAGGAAGCTGTTGGACAGGGTGAGGGAGTAAGTCTTAACTGCAGGAAGATGGCAGTCTGGGTGAAGGAGTGAAAGAGTTAAGGTGCATGAAGCTGGTGGACAGGGTGCGCGGAGTCAAAGGGTTAATCAAAGTGCGGGAAGCTGGCGGATAAAGCGAAGGAAGGGAAAGAGTTAAGGTACAGGAAAGCTAGTGGACACGGTGAAGAAGGAGCGAGAAAAGGGTTAATTTTCAAGAAGCTGGCAGACAGGGTAAGGGGAAGATAAAAAAAATGGGGGGTGGGGAGAGAGAATCGCACGAAAGAAAAAAAAAAAGAGGGGTGATTCTGAGGCTGCTGGCACATAACTTACTGTTGTTGCAGTTGGCGGCAAGGTCATGTGGGGTTTGTTCTGACGACTGGAGAAGAGGTGGCAACGCCGTGTAATGAACCGTACTCAGCCTCAACGGTGTTTTAACGGTGTCCCTTACGGCCCATCTCCTCCACCACAATGACCCCCATCGGGCTCTTCCGACCAAGGGGGATAATTTATACGAGCGAAAGAAACGGGTTGTCGCCCCTCTTTCATCTCCTGAAGCACACAGAGAGAGAGAGAGAGAGAGAGAGAGAGAGAGAGAGAGAGAGAGAGAGAGAGAGAGAGAGAGAGAGAGAGACTTGACCAGGATGGGTGGAGATCGGAGCTGTTGTGGTCGTTCCTGTGCATGTTTTTTTTCTCCACTGTGTGTGGATCTTATTCAAGAAAAAACAAACAAACAATCAAACAAACAAACAAACAAACAAAAAATTCTCTCTGTGTGCAGTCTCCATTCCTTCCAGCTGCGATTGGGACCCTGACCCTGATCAGGGTTGAGAGAGATAAAGCAGTGAAGGAGAAGGAAGAGATGAGCAACGCCCTCAAAAAAGATTATGATGATAATACTAACATTAATGATGATGATGATGATAATAATAACAATAATAATAATAATAATGATAATAATAATAATGATAATGATAAAGATAATAATGATAATGATAATAATATAATAATATAATAATAATAATAACGGTAACGATAATGGTGATGATGACACTACTACTAGTAGTGCTGCTGGTGCTACTACTACTGCTACTACTGCTGCTACTACTACTACTACTGCTGCTGCTGCTACTGCTGCTGCTACTATACTACTGCTGCTGCTACTACCACTACTACTACTGCTGCTGCTACTACCACTACTACTACTGCTGCTGCTACTACTACTACTGCTGCTGCTACTACTACTACTGCTGCTACTACTACTACTGCTGCTGCTGCTACTACTACTACTGCTGCTGCTGCTACTACTACTGCTGCTGCTACTGCTGCTGCTACTGCTGCTGCTACTGCTGCTGCTACTGCTGCTGCTACTACTACTACTGCTGCTGCTACTGCTGCTGCTACTACTACTACTGCTGCTGCTGCTACTACTACTGCTGCTGCTACTGCTACTACTACTACTACTGCTACTACTACTACTGCTGCTGCTACTACTACTACTACTACTGCTGCTACTACTACCACTGATAATAAAAAAAAAAGAAAACCACGACAACAAGAATGATACTAATAACAATAACAGTAATAGTAATAATGTTAATAATGATAACAATAATGCTATTACTGCTACTAAAGATACAATAATGAAAAGGTAAAGACACAGATCTTCAGAATGGGAGGTGTGGGTTTGAATCCACTTGGGACTGCCTGGCGGTTGAAGGGTGGAGATTGCTTTCCGTCTCCCTTGTCCACAAATGTGCAAACCAGCAAGCGTCTGTCACTGTTATCTTCGTTTAAAGCCCAGCCGACTGCGCAGAGCCATATCAGGGCTATAACCTGCTCCAAAATGTACACAATACTTCAGCCGGAAACAGAAAAAGGGGGGAAAAAATTAAGTACACATGTTAAGGCATTCGCGCACATACTCTTAATTAAGGAGATGTCCCTGGCGTTGACCACTCCGTCCAGTTTATCACACGGGGGATTTAAAAATCATACCTGAATACAAACTTAAACGTAACTAAGGATACTAAAACATATAAAAACGGGCAGAAATTACCTTAAACTGCTTCCGCATATCTCATTTTCCTAGAGAAAAGGAACAAGACAGAAGAAACAAAGAGAGTGACAGAAAAGAGGAAATTTCTAGCCCATAATTTCCAGACGGTGGGGATAGTATTTGTACTGAAAGAAACCCGGGCAACCCCACGGGGGAAACAAGTGTCTGAACTCATTTTGAGTGTATACGTACGCAGAACATCAATACACATGTTAAAGATCCTGCAATCCTTGTCAGTCCCCCATGGGGTCGCCAGGTACTCTTTCAGTATATATAGTATCCCCACCTTCTGGAAATTCTTGTGCTAGAAATTTCCTCTTTTCTGTCACTTTCTTTGTTTCTTTCTTCCTCCTTTGCTTTCTGTCATTTCTTCCTATCATTATCTGCCTTGCTGGTCCATTCACCTATATGTGTTCGATAAAGTCTTACATACTTTTTCTTAGGATTGGTAATTGGGCACATGTATTAAGTGTTTTTTTTGGTTCCTTGAATGTTATATAGAACCAATACTGTTGTACGGATGCGAGGCGTGGACAGTCAGCAAGCAAAGCCAGAGCAAGATTGAGGCAGCCAAGATGTGGTTTCTCAGAAGAATGTTGAGAGTTCCATGGACAGCAAAGAAAACAAACGAGACAGTCTTGATGGAGGCAGACACAAGTAGATCACTCATAAGGAAGATTAGGTAAAGACAGGCAACATTTATAGGCCATTTTATGAGGAAGGGGGATTTGGAGCAACCTGGTCACAACGGGAAAGCTGGAGGGAAAGAGAGCACCAGGTAGACCCAGGGAGAGAATGCTGGACGGACTTGCAGAGTGGCTGTGGATGAGGAGGGTGGGGGAGATGCTAGGGGCAACGAGAGATAGAGATGGTTGGAAGTCCATGGCCGCCAACGGCATGCTGCAGGGCACCTGATGATGATGATGATGATGATGATGATGATGATGATGATGATGATGATGATGATGATGATGATGATGATGTGTGATATATTGGACGGAGTGGTGAACGCCAGGGGCATGTCCTTAGTTTATGTGCGCGAATGCGTTGATATGTGTACTTCATTTTCTTTTCTTTTTTTGTTTTTCTTTCTTTTTTTCCCCTGTTGAAGTTTTATATTGTTTTGAGGCGGTTGTATCCGTGATATGGCTCTACACAGTCAGCTGGGCTTTAAACAACAATGACAATAACGATCTTTGGTCAGTGTTTGATGGGTTATAGAAACACGAAGACGCTCAACACATTACGCCTCTGAAAACGTGACTGAATGTTTGAATAGGAAAACAGTCACACACATATAAAGCTCACTCATATGTTTGAGTGCTCTTGGGGAATGTGACGCCTGAAACAAAAAACAAAAACAGAAGAAAAAAAATCTCAGATTCATCATCATGTGCCCTGCTGCATGGCTTTGGCGATCATGGCCCTCCATATTCATCTATCCCTTGTCGCCGCAAGCACAACTTCCGCCCTCTCTTTCCTCAGCCACCCTGCAAGTCCGTCCAATATTTTCTCCCTGGGTCTACCTGGTGTTCTCTTTCCCTCCAGCTTTCCTGTTGTGACAAGGTGCTCTAATTCCCCTTTCCTCATAAAATGGCCTGTAAAGCCTATGTAATCTCAGGTTACAGAGTTGAAATAGCTTCATCTCGCGGAAAACTATCCATCCTGCTTTAACAACAATCTGGCTAGAGAGTTCTCTTTCCCAAGCGACCAAGACGCGCATTAATTAACCCTCACAGGAGTTCCGCCACTTAAGCAAATTACTTCTGTTCCGCGGCTGAGTGTTTTATAGCCACAAATGTCGGAATAAATCGCCAGTGGAGGACGGCCGACCATTCAGCGTTTACTTGTCACTCATGATCAGTGGGATGAATTGGGCCGGTCAGCTTTTTCACCCACTTTCCCTGTCCGGCGCAAGGGTCGTTTTGGGGTTACTTTTTGTTTGTTTTTTTGGTCGTGTTCTCAAGTTCTCCCTATACTTGGATTAACCCTTTGACTCCCGAACACTATCTACCAACCGCAAAAACTTAACTCTTTGACTCCCTCACCCTATCCACCAGCTTCGTGCAGGAAGCTGGTGGATACGGTGAAGAAGTCAAAGGGTTAAGCTTTTTGTTTTGCTAGCATGGTGGACAATGCAGGGTGCTGATGGACAGGGTGCACGAGTCAAAGGGTTAAGGTCTGGTTTCCTTGTTCGTGGTCTACCGGTACATGTAATTTGCAGTATGTTTACTGCTTTTTCAGTCATTTATTCATTACTCGTCTTAAAATCTGTAACACCAGTGTGGCCACGAAGAGAGGGAGTGGGGAGGTGATGAGACTTAGCAGCAGACAGAATATTCCACCTGATGTTTTTTGAGTTACAGCAGCAAGCAGGTCAGGCATGCTGAAGTTGATAGACGTTCGCCTCCCAGTAACGAAACTCGAGGTTCCAAGGTTCGCTCCCCGTAGAGGCTACGACCTTTCTCCTCAATTTGACCAAAAAATCGAACTGATCGTCTAGTCCTTCGGAAGGGGACGAAAAACGAGTCGGATCCCTTGCCTTCTGGCTGCCCACGGCAGTTGAAGATCGTGAAGAACATGGCATTTTTCCCCGCTGCCTTGGTATAAAACATTGGAGAGATAGGTTGATTTCCCAGGTCCCACCCCTTGAAGACCAGTTAGCCTTCTTGCATTTCTGTAGTCTTGGTTAACCCTCTGATTCCCGCACCTTGTTCTGCAGGAAGCTGGCAGATAGGGTGATTGAGTCAAAGGGTTAAGTTTTTGCAGCTGGTTAATGCACATCAGAAATAGCCAGCAGAATCGGCCAAGCCAAAACAGCATTCAAGAAGATGAAAAGCATTCTTACCAAAAAAAAAATGCCTATCAGGAAGAGAGTTCTTGAATGTTATATAGAACCGATAATGTTATACGGATGTGAGGCGTGGACTGTCAACACGCAAACCCAGAGCAAGATTGAGGCAGCCGAGATGTGGTTTCTAAGAAGAATGTTGAGAGTTCTATGATAGCAAAGAAAACAAACGAGACAGTCTTGATGGAGGCAGACACAAGAAGATCATTGATAAGGAAGATTAGGAAAAGACAAGCAACATTTATAGGCCATCTCATGAGGAAAGGCGAATTGGAGCACCTGGCCACAACAGGAAAGCTGGAGGGAAAGAGAGCACCAGGTAGACCCAAGGAGAAGATATTGGACGGACTTGCAAAGTGACTGAAGACAAAGAGGGTGGAAGAGGTGCTTGCGGCAACAAGGGATAGAAACATATGGAGGGCCATGATCGCCAACGCCATGTGGGAAGGCACTTGATGATGATGATGATGATGATGATGATGATGATGATGTGATGATGATGATGATGATGATGATGATGATGATGATGATGATGAATGGAGTGTGGGAGTCAAAGGGTTGAAAAAGTGAATATAAATATGAATTTGAAGCGTGGGAGAAGGGATGGGCGCCGCCCTCGTGGTGCTGGCCCCGGGAAAAGTTGAGGTCTCTGTCATCTCAGGGTTGTGGGACTATCTAGGTAGGATCCCAGGACTTGGCCAGTTCTTCGGTTTATGTGCAGGCTTAAGGCTTGTTCCGTGATCATTCTGGATTTTCTCCATCACATGGCACCTATGATGATAATGCTTATGGAATTCATACCGAGCGCGGAGACATCATCTTGAGAAACTGAAACTAAAACTGAAACTGAGATTGATCCACTCTGATATTTTCCATCTAGGTCTTCCTCTACTGACCTCAGTGACAGTCTCCTTTCAGGGTGCCATAAAGGACAGTCTTTGCTGTGTGTCATGGTAGTTTATATGACAACAAACAGTGAGCTTGTATCGTTTCACTGTTGTCAACAGTACAGTTCTTGTGGACACATTGCGGTGTTGACTTCGTTCCTTAAAAACTCGTTGGTCTCACATGTTCTTTCTTCTTCTTGGCGTACGCTGCTACACAATCATCTGAGTCCGGGCGATGAATGCAGCCGTCTTTCCAGCTCCTGTCTGCAGCCATGGAGTTTGGTTGTCAGCGGAGTGTCTGTCGGCCACACGTCCTGTCTTGCCACCTGGTGAAGGGGACATCTTTGGAGTATATGCTCCGTGGTTTGGTCTTCTTGACCGCAGGGACAGGTTGGGGATTGCGCCAGCTTCAGTTTGCGGTACATGTGGCTATTCAGCCTATTGTGACCAGTGCGCAACCTCACCAGGGCAACTTGCTGCTCTCTAAACAACAGGTGGTAGTCATCCCTGTGTCATCTCGGCATGGAAAGCGCCCTGATGATGCTCCTCTTCTCACTGTAGCTGACGCTGTTGTTAGGTTGTTCTTCTCTGGCTCCCTCCTTCCTCACATGTTCGAGATGGGATAAGATGACGATTTTACTAAACGTTATTGGGTGCACAAGGCAAGACTAGTGTCAGCTAGCACGTTTCCCCCCGTGGGGATGCCAGGGGCTCGTTCAATATAAACAGTATCCCCACCTTCTGGAAATTATGTGTCCAGAAATTTCCTCTTTTCTGTCATTGTCTTTGTTTCTGCCTTGTTCCTTTGCTTTCTGTCATTTCATCAGAACTATCAGTTTCTACCTTGCTGGTGCATTCACCTGTATGTATTCGATAAAGTCTTACTACCAATTGATAATTGGGTACATGTATTGAGTGCAATTTTGGCCCTAGGGAGGTGAGATATGCGGAAACATTTTAGGTAATTTATGCCCGTTTTTGAGTATGTTTACGTGTCCTTAGGTATGTTTAAATATCTATTCAGGTGTGTTTTTTAAAAAGAACAGAAAAGAAAATTAAGTACACATATCAATGCATT
>JAPXFY010000026.1:12093769-12096269 GCA_030674185.1 Monoplex corrugatus | reverse complement strand
AAAAGAGGTAAAGAGTTTTGGGGCTGTGAAGGGAAAAAGAAGGCAGCCCCCAAACAGACATTTACCCCGGGGGACACTTAAATCACAGGGAACACTTCATTAACCTGACACCGGTCGCAGGAAATGACGCCCACCAGGCACGTGACATGAGACGCACGAGGGTGTAATGGCTGGCCTCAGCTGCCAGGCGAAATCTCATCCCGGGCATTTACAAATCCAGGGGATTAAGGAAGAGAAAAGGTAGGAAACAGGGATAGGCCGTGCAGAAATCCTTCAGAAACTCGACGCGTGACTTTCCAATAGTTCTTTCCTCCCGACCCATTGGGCAGGGTGTAATTGCTAGTTAGGTCCCATATCCCCCTCTCATTCGGGGTCCATAAAGTCCAATAAAACTAGGTCCTGAAAGTAGCACTGCAGGATGGCCAAGAACAGCAGGTGATCGTCGGTGATACACTCTCCTCCCTTCACTCAGAGAGAGAGTGAGAGAGAGACAGAGACAGAGAGAGACACAGAGAGAGACAGAGAGAGAGAGAGAGAGAGAGGAGAGAGAAAGATATATATATAGAGAGAGAGAGAGTGAGAAAGACACAGAGAGAGAGAGAAAGATTAGAAGCGACAGAGAGAGAGGGGGGGGGGGAGAGACAGAGAGATGGAGACAGACAGACAGGAAGAGACAAAGACATAGAGAGAGACAGAGACAGAGACAGACATGGAGAAAGAGAGAGAGACAGAGAGATACAAAGACAGGGGGCACAAGAGAGAAAGAGAGACAGAGGCAGTGACAAAAGGAGAGACAGACAGAGACAGAGACAGACAGACAGACAGACAGAGAGATGTGGGAGGTGTTTCTTGAAATTCATTGTTATTGACTTGATAGTTCATTGCGTCATTCGTTCTCTCTCTCTCTCTCTCTCTCTCTCTCTCTCTCTCTCTCTCTCTCTCACTCTTTCTGTCTTTCTCTCTCTCTCTGTCTCTCTCACTCTCTCTCTCTTTCTCTCTCTCTCTCTCTCTGTCTTTCTCTCACTCTCTCTCTCTCCTCTCTCACTCTGTCTCTGTCTTTCTCTCTCTCTCTCTCTCTCTCTCCTCCTTCTCGTCTCCTCTCTCTTCTCTTCTCTCTTTCTCTCTCTCACTCTCTCTTCTTCTCCCTCTCTCTCCTTCTTTCTCTCTCTCTCACTCTGTCTCTGTCTTTCTCTCTCTCCTCTCTCTCTCTCATCCTCTCTCCTCTCTCTCTCTTCTCTCTCCTCATCTCTGTCTCTGTCTCTTCTCTCTCTCTTTTTCACTCTCTCTCTCTCTCCTCTCTCTCACTCCTCTGTCTCTCTGTTTCTCTCTCTTCTCTCTTCTCTTCTCTCTTTTCTCTACGTCCTTCTCTGTCTCTCTGTCTCTGTCTCTCTGTCTCTGTCCTCTGTCTCTCTGTCTCTCTCTCTTCTCTCTTCACTCCTCTCTCTCTCTCTCTCTCTCTGTCTCTAACTTGTCCTCTGTTCTCTCTGTCTCTCTGTCTCTGTCTCTGTCTCTCTTCGTCTCTCTGTCTCTCTGTCTCTGTCTCTGTCTCTGTCTCTCTTCTCCTCTGGTTATATTGTTTTGGTGCTAGGAATTGATTGAGGGCACAGATATTAAGCGGTAAATAAAAAGGCGATGCCCGACGCCCAAGCAAACAGGAACCAGAAGAACAAGAAAACTAATTTAAGCGCGTATTCAACACAACAAGACAAAACGAGCGCAAATTTTCGGCCAGCCGGCCTTTGTCAAGCGCGAACGCTCGGTCACAAACAGACCACAAACAACACCAAACAACGGATAATAAAAACAGGACTAAAAACTTCCCTGTCGCCTCGTTCAGTGGATAAAAAGGGACCAAATGGAATGCCCCAAACGTCGGATAAACGTCGGGCTCCCAATCGGAAGGCCCTGTGTTAGGAGCGTGCCAGATTTCTGATTCTTTTAGATCCCTCTTTCTTTCTGCCTTGTTCCTTCGCTTTCTGTCATTTCCTCCTATCATTTTCTGCTTTGCTGGTCCCTTCATCTGCATGTGTTTGATAAAGCATTACCTACTTTCTCCTAGGAGTGATAATTAGGTACATGTATTGAGTGCTTTTTTTTTTTTTGGCTCTAGGGAAATGAGATTTACAGAAGTAATTTTAAGCAATTTGGGCCAGTTATTATACATGTTTTTGTGTCCTTACTTAGTTTAAATGTGTATTCAGATATGTTTTTTTTAACCTGCTTTGTGATAACTTGGACAGAGTGGTCAACGCCAGAGGCACCTCCTTAGATTATGAGCCCGAATGCATTGATCATTACCATCATCAGGTGCCCTGTCGCATGGCGTTGGCGACCATGGACGTCCAACCATCTCTATCACTCGTTGCCCCTAGCATCTCCCCCACCCTCCTCATCCCCAGCCACTCTGCAAGTCCGTCCAGCATTCTCTCCCTGTGGACAGAAACAATACTCTTCGCTATCCTGGTGTCAACCAGGCTTAAGAGACACAGACACCTGCGGT
>JAPXFY010000026.1:12068769-12081269 GCA_030674185.1 Monoplex corrugatus | reverse complement strand
CGTGTTTTCTTTTTTCATAACTGTATACCTACTTTTGCACCCCCCTGTATATACATGTATGTCTCTATGTTTGATGCACTGACTGTAAAGATGGCTACTAAGTCTGAACGATATACATTGTTGAAAAAAGTGACCTTTGGTAAATTTGTTTTTGTCTGTTTCAGTTTCAATTTCTCAAGATGACGTATCCGCGCTCGGTATGAATTCCATATGCACTAATGTCACAGGTGCCGTGTGTTGGAGAAGATCCAGAATGATCGTGGCACAAGCCTTAATTAAGCCTGCACATAAACCCATGAGCTGGCCAGGTCCTGAGGTCCTACTTGGATAGTTCCATAACCCTGGGATCATAGGGGAGTGAGGGTGGCAGAGATCTCAACTTTTCCTAACACCACTAAGGCGGTGCCCATCCCCTCTCCCTCGTTTCAAATTCATATTCATTTTTCACTTTTTTTTGTTTATTTTGTTTTGTCGTTCTGTCTAAAAGTTATTTTGTGTATTTTGGTGCCTGTCGTGAGAAGTATTTTTAATTCTGAAGCTTTGTGTTAACCAAATGACCAATGGATTGTACTACAGAAAACGTTTTTGTTTCAGGACTCCAATAATCAGTCTGGAACCGCCTGTAGTATTTTAATTCTGAAACTCCATCTTAACCAAACAACCATAGAATGTACCACAGAAACATTTTATTTCAGGACTCCAATAATCAGTCTGTGAGACCATCTGAATGAAAATGATTTCAACTTTTTTGTTGTTGTTGTTGTTGTTTCAGAGCCATTGCTGATAGTCACGAGAGAAAGAAAATCACTGGCAAACCACTGGACAAGTTCGTTAGTGCCTTGATTAATACATTAGTACCTTGATTAATAAATTAGTGCCTTAATACATTAATGCCTTGATTAATACATTAGTGCCTTGATTAATAAATTAGTGCCTTGATTAATACATTAGTGCCTTGATTAATACATTAATGCCTTGATTAATACATTAGTGCCTTGATTAATACATTAGTACCTTGATTAATAAATTAGTGCCTTAATACATTAATGCCTTGATTAATACATTAGTGCCTTGATTAATACATTAGTGCCTTGATTAATACATTAGTGCCTTGATTAATACATTAGTGCCTTGATTAATACATTAGTGCCTTGATTAATACATTAGTGCCTTGATTAATACATTAGTGCCTTGATTAATACATTAGTGCCTTGATTAATACATTAGTGCCTTGATTAATACATTAGTGCCTTGATTAATACATTAGTGCCTTGATTAATACATTAGTGCCTTGATTAATACATTAGTGCCTTGAT
The DNA here is from genome assembly GCA_030674185.1 of Monoplex corrugatus. Classification (NCBI taxonomy): domain Eukaryota; kingdom Metazoa; phylum Mollusca; class Gastropoda; order Littorinimorpha; family Ranellidae; genus Monoplex; species Monoplex corrugatus. The sequence goes on along the minus strand of JAPXFY010000026.1, from coordinate 12,079,953 downwards.
TAATACATTAGTGCCTTGATTAATACATTAGTGCCTTGATTAATACATTAGTGCCTTGATTAATACATTAGTGCCTTGATTTATACATTAGTGCCTTGATTAATACATTAGTGCCTTAATCAATACATTACTGCCTTGATTAATACATTAGTGCCTTGATTAATACATTAGTGCCTTGATTAATACATTAGTGCCTTGATTAATACATTAGTGCCTTGATTAATACATTAGTGCCTTGATTAATACATTAGTGCCTTGATTTATACATTAGTGCCTTGATTAATACATTAGTGCCTTAATCAATACATTACTGCCTTGATTAATACATTAGTGCCTTGATTAATACATTAGTGCCTTGATTAATACATTAGTGCCTTGATTTATACATTAGTGCCTTGATTAATACAATCACCAAATTCTCTGAAATTTCTGACAAAGGAAGTGTTTTTCGTCAATTTGGTCTGGAGCACTCCACTTTGCGGTGCCAGAGGTTTTGTTGGGGTATTTGAACAGTAAAAGAAATGTCAGTAATGTCTGTGGTTATTTTTCAAAATCATCCTGGCTATTAGTTCTTTGAACAGTTAAAGAAATGGTTATAAAACCAAGTCAGTCGTTATATTTTTTGTTGAAATTTTCATCCTGGCAGCTCGGTATTTGAACAGTTAAAGAAATGGTCATCAAACCAAATGAGTGGTTATTTTTTTCTTTCAAATTCATCCTGGCAATTAGTTATTTGAACAGTTAAAGAAATGGTTATAAAACCAAGTCAGTCGTTATTTTTTCAAATTGTCATTCTGGCTACTAGTTATTTGAACAACTAAAGAAATGATTATCAAACCAAGTCAGTCGTTATTTTTCAAATTTTGATCCAGGCAACTAGCTATTTGAACGGTTAAAGAAATGGTTATCGAACCAAGTCAGTCGCTATTTTTCAAATTCATTCTGGCAACTAGTTATTCGAACAGTTAAAGAAATGGTTATAAAACCAAGTCAGTCGTTATTTTTTTTTCAAATTCATTCTGGCAACTAGTTATTTGAACAGTTAAAGAAATAGTTATCAAACCAAGTCAGTTGTTTTGTTTTTTTTCAAATTCATTCTGGCTACTAGTTATTTGAACGGTTAAAGAAACAGTTATCAAACCAAGTCAATCGTTATTTTTCAAATTCATTCTGGCTACCAGTTATTTGAACAGTTAAAATAACGGTTATCAAACCAAGTCAGTCGTTATTTTTTTTTCTTTCAAATTTTCATCCTGGTAACTAGTTTGGGGGTGGGGGGGAGACCACCTTAATCACTAGATGTCAGCATTATCTTCAGACCTATTCAAAACTGTTCTGGCGAGAAAGTGAAATTACCGACAAACCGCTGGAAAAAAAAGAAAATCAGTGGCTTCGTTAAATACGTTACAACCAGCTTCCTATCAAAATTATTGACAAAGACATTTGTTCCTGCTGAACTGGGCTGGCCAACGCTGCTTCACTGCTGATGACATCTGTGTCGTGGATTTGTGAAGGACACGGCCTGTCCTCGGGCATTTTTGTCAAAAAGAGCCAATAGGGCTTCCCCCTTTTCGTTTTGCTTGTGAGGACTTGGTGGAGTGCAAGGTGCCCTCTTATTGACCTCTTCTTTGTGTGCACTTTATTGCGCAGAATGAGCGAGCGAGAGAGAGGGAGAGAAAGAGAGAGGGAGAGGGGGGAGAGAGAGAGACAGACAGACAGACACATCGTAACAGAGAGACAGAAAGACGTACAGACAGACAGATAGTAACAGATTGAGAGAGATAGAGAGGGGGACTAAGACAGACAAATCGTAACAGACAGAATGGCAGATAACAGACAGAATGACAGATAGATAGATAGAAACAAAGTGAGAGAGACAGAGAAAGAGAGTGAGAGCGAGAAATCGTAATGGACAGACAGAAAGGCAGACAAATAATAACAGAGATAGCGAGCGAGCGCGAGAGAGAGAGAGAGAGAGAGAGAGAGAGAGAGACAGACAGACAGACAGACAGACAGACAGACAAAGAGACAAGTAGATAGTAACAGAGAGAGAGATACTAACACAGAGAGAGGGATACACAGAGAGTAAGAGAGACAGAGACAGAGAGATAGACAGACAGACAGAGACAGACAGAGACAGACAGACACAAAGACATACACACACACACACATACACACATACACACACACGCGCGAGCGCGCGCACACACACACACACAGAAACATACATACGTACACACACACATAGAAACATATATACACACATGCACATGCGCACACGCACGCATACATACTCAGAGCGTCTGTTCCCTCTTCTAGCTGCGTGCGAGCGCACGCGCACAAACACACACACACATACACGTACACACACACATACACACACATACACACACATACACACATACACACACATACACACACACACATACACACACATACACACACATACACACATACAACACACATACACACACACATACACACACACATGCATACACACACAAACACACAACACACACACGCGCGCGCGCGCGCGCATACACACACACACAGAAACACACATACATACACACACACATAGAAACACATATATACACACATGCACATGCACGCATACACACTCAGAGCGTCTGTTCCCTCTTCTAGCTGTGTGCGCGCGCACGCGCACAAATACACCACACACACATACACGTACACACACACACACACACACACACACACACACAACACACCCCTACACTAACATTCCTCTTTTAGGTTTTCATGCACCATAAGCAGCTGTTTCGGCACCAAAACCCACACATTCAGAGACAGAACCTGTTATTGAAGGTCTGTTCACTACGTCAAAGTCTGACCATGAAAACAGAAAGAAGAAAACCCTGTCATTCATGGTCTGTTCACACTATTGTGATTAAAGGAAACGTCCTCCTCGTTTGCCCTTTAAATATTCAAATAACAAACTGAAGAAAATGTATTTAAAAAATTGGAACAGTTTTCTTCAACATTAGATTTTGCTATATAAAAAGAAGGCCACGGGCTGGTTGTTTCTGTTGGCCTATTCACAAACCTATCTTGGTACTTCAATCATTCTGGTGGTGTCCGATTAAGGTTTCATGGGCCCCCTTCCGCCCTCAGATATTCGCCTTGACAAAAACTAAACTCAAGGTTCTAAGGGCTCGCTTCCCGTACAGGTCTCGACTTTTCTCTTCAGTTTGACGGGAAAATCGAACTGAATGTCTAGTCCTTTGGAAGGGGACGAAAAAGGAGTCGGACCCGTGCGCCTTCTGGCTGCGCACGCTAAAGATCCCACGGCAGTTGAAAATTGTGAAGAGCAGGACACTGCCCGGCTGCTTTGGTATAAAACATTGGAGAAATAGGTTGATTTCCCGGGTCTCACCCCTTAAAGACCAATCAGCCTTCTTGCCTTTCTGAAATCTTTGTTAAAAAAAATGTGAATATGAATATGAATTTGAAGCGAGGGAGAGGGGATGGGCGCCGCCCTCGTGGTGCTAGCCCCGGGGAAAAGTTGAGGTCTCTGTCAACCTTACTCCCCTACGACCCCAGGGTGATGGAATTATCAAGGTAGGACGTCAGGACCTGGAAAGCTCATAGGTTTGTGTGCAGGCTTAAAGCTTGTGCCACGATCATTCTGGATCTTCTCCATCACATAGCACCCGTGACGTTTATGCATATGAAATTCATTCCGAGCGCGGAAACGTCATCTTGAGAAATTATAACTAAAAAAACAAACAAACAAAAAACAAAAAAAACTGTAAAGTGTTCCCTCTTTTTTTTCACTAGGTAGGGGTGGGGGAGGGGGGTGGGAGGTGGGGAAGGATCGAGATATTATCCACTCTAGACAGAGAGTGGGGTGTGTGGGTGTGTGTGGAGAAGATAGCTTATTGTCCACTCAGTGTAAACATTTTCAATACAAAATATCTGTTTACCTCCCTTCCCAGTCTTCTCCTTTTCTTTCCTTTTCCCCCTGTCTTCTTTTAATGATTATTCCCCCTTCCTCTTTCCAGGAGACAGAGTGCGCAGGCTACTACTGTCCAATGGCATCTCGTTACTGACCGTTTTGAAAAACACGAAAAGAAAATCTCCGTTCATTACTGTTCAAGGTCTTGTTAGTTCTCGATACTGTCGAACAAGAAGAATCTTCCCCTTGTACTGTCCAAGGTCGTCTAAGTACGCTTCTTCTTTTTCATCTTTTTTTTTGTGTGTTTTTTTTTTAAACCAGAAAACTCCTCCCTCTTCCCTTCTCTTCCCTCACCGTCCCGCTCCGATCAGAGACATTATAGACGTATGGAGAGAGAGAGAAAAGAGAGAGAGAGAGAAAGAGAGAGAAAGGGAGAGAGAGAGTGAGAAAGAGAGAGAGAGACCTAGACAGAGAAAGAGAGAGGCTGGACACTGCATGTTTTATTCTAATAGTCCGTAGCCCCTTATAAATGGGTGTGAACAATGTGTGAACATAAATATCATACAAATACGTGTTCCTATATTACATACAGACAGAAATGTACCCTATATTAACACAACCAGATTAACGTCATACATCGACTATATTTGTGATGCAAGTCCTTTTCTTTTTTTATAAAAATTTGTATGAGAAAATATATCGAGTTTATAGACCCGCAGATTACCAAATACGCACGTTAAAGATCCTGTAAGCCGTTTCAGTGCTTGGAAGTTTATGGAAACAGGAAAACACCCACCATTCACAGTCCCGAAAACGAAGTATGATTGCCTTAATGGTGGGGTTAAAACAGGCACACACACACACATGCACACACACACACGCGCGCTCGCTCACACACACACACACACGCACACGCAAACACATACACACACACATACACACATATACATACGTACACAAATACACATGCACACACACAAGCACACACACACACACACACACACACACACACACACACACACACACACACACACACACACACACACACACACACACAAATCCAATCCGACCATACGTGTTAAAGTCCACAGCATATATTCGTAGTTATAGGATTGAAGTAAATATAACCCAGTATGAATGTGCTAGGTTAAACGCTTGTCATGATACCATCATGGCACCGGACGTTCATGGTTATGTTCGTTCAGGCTGGCCATGTCTGACAAACTGGAACTGGACGTAGTGCATATGGAAGTTACGTCGACCGGAACATCGTCAAAACAAACGAACACGAACGCACGAAGCAAAACACACAAAACCAACAACACACAACACACACACACACACACACACCACACACACACACACACACACACAACCACCCCACACACACACACACACACACACAACACACACACACACGACACACACACACAAACACACCACACACACACACACACACACACACAACACACACACACAAACACACACACACACACACACACACAAACACACACACACACACACACCCAAACACACACACACACACACACACACACACACACACACACACACACACACACACACACACAACACCACACACACACACACACACAACACACACACATACACCACACACACACCACACACACAAACACACACACACACACAGACACACACACAACACAAACACACACACAAACACACACACACACACACACACACAAACACACACACACACACACACACACACACACAAACACACACACACACACACACACACACACACACACACACACACAAAGGTGACACTTTTGACGCCAATCTTTCTCGACATGTCTCTGGTCCGGGTCTTTTCCTCACTTCACCTTGACCAGGGCAAGTGAAAAAGAAAGAAAAAAAAAGTGACCAGATGTAAAGGGCAATACGAAACTCTTTCAAAGAAGAGACCGGGACTGCAGTAAGGACGAGAGAGAGAGAGAGAGACAGAGAGAGACAGAGACAGAGACAGAGACAGACAGAAAGACAGATAGTCAGACAGAGAGGAGAAAAATAAAAAGGAGAAGAAGAAGAAGAGAGAGAGAGAGACAGAGAGAGATAAACAGAGAGAGACAGAGACAGAGAGACAGAGACAGAGACAGAGACAGACAGAAACAGAGACAGACACATAGACACAGACACAGACACACAGAGAGATAGAGACAAAGAGGAGGAGAGAAGAAGAAAAAGAAGAAGAAGAAGAAAAGAGACAGAGAGAGAAAGAGGAGAGAGAGAAAGAGAGAGAGAAAGAGAGAGAGAGTGAGAGGAGTATAAGAAGAAGAAAAAATGAAGGTAGATAGACAGAAAGAAATAAAGAAACAAAGAAGCAGAAACAAAAAGAAAAAGAACAAACAAGAGAAAGACAGATGACAGAAAGAAGGAGACGAAAAACAAAGAAACAAACAAAAAGACAGATAGACAGAAAGAAAAAGAACGAAAGAAAGAAGAAAAAAAAGAAACAAAGAAAGAAAGAAAGGCAGATAGACAGAAAGAAAGACGAAACAAACAAAGAAACAAAATAAGAAACAAAGAAAGGAACAAAGAAAGAAAGAAAGGCAGATAGACAGAAAGAAAGAACGAAACAAACAAAGAAACAAAATAAGAAACAAAGAAAGGAACAAAGAAAGAAACAAAGAAAGAGAGAAAGAAAGAAGAAAAACTCTCGCATCCGTCGCTACCAGCTAGAACCAGATGACCAGTGGATCAATATTTGCAGACCAAACACGCCCCTGACATAAAATGTTGATAGTGAGAGAGGTAGTGTGGTAGGTGGTCTGCGCAGACATATGGAAGGTTTGAAGAATTGAACTCGGGGTGCGGCCAGGGTTGTGGGGAGATGGGGGAGGTCGGGGAGGTGGGGGATGAGTGTGAGAGCGAATGAGTGAAAGAGAGAGAGAGAGAGACAGAGAGACAGATAGACACAGAGAGAGACATACATACAGACAGTGACAAAGACAGACAGGCAGACAAAGACAGAGAGACAGAGAGAGAGACAGAAAGAGAGAGACACTGAGAGACAAAGACAGAGAGAGGGGGAGAGACAGAGGAAGAGAGAGAAACAGAGACAGAAAGAGAGACACAAGAGAGAGACAGACAGAGAGATACAGAGAGATACAGAGAAAGAAAGGCAGAGAGAGAGACAGAAAGACAGACAGAGAGAGAGACAGAAGAGAGAGAGAACAGAGAGAGAGAGACTTAGAGAGAGAGAGACAGAGAGAGACACAGAAAGAGAGAGACAGAGAGAGAGACAGACAGAGAGAGAGACAGAAAGAGAGAGAGACAGTGAGAGAGAAGCAGACAGAGAGACAGTGATAGACACAGAGAGACAGAGACACAGAGAGACAGACAGACAGAAAGAGAGAGACAGAGACACAGAGAAGGGGGTGGAGGGAGGATAGTTGCCATCACTGAATCCTGCAACGTATCCATCGACAGCCATTTTGATATTTTCTTTTTCTCTCAGTGTTTTTCTCTGCGATGTTTCATGTACTTTTGACTCTAGCATCCTATCCAACAACAATGCAAGATACTAATGACCAGGGTGCGAGAGTCAAAGGGTTAAGTTTTTGCTTTGCTAGCATGGTTGATAATGCAAGATACTAATGACCAGGGTGCGGGAGTCAAAGGGTTAAATTCAGCCAGTTTCTCCATCTCCCTGCCCTTTTACCTCCTAACAGCTTGTCAGCGCGTACGATTTTGTGCAGGCGCAAGGAGTCTGTTGGTAACTGTCGGCAGATTTGGATGGAGGACATATACATGTAGAATTGTCTGGGTGCGACTAATCCGCATTGATAAAACCCCAAACAATATCAAAAGAAAATCGGCTAAAACAAGAGAGAAAAAGAGAGAGACAGACAGACAGACAGACAGAGAGATAGAGACAGACAGACAGACAGACAGAGACAGAGATACAGACAGAGAGGCACACAGACAGACAGAGACAGAGAGATAGAGAGACAGACAGAGACAGAGGTAGATAGTGACAGAAAGAGAGAGACAGACAGACAAACAGAGACAGACAGACAGACAGACAGAGACAGAGAAGCAGACAGACAGAGAGGCACACAGACAGACAGAGAAGCAGACAGACAGACAGAGACAGGTAGATAGTGATAGAGAGATTTTATTTATTTAGGCAGACAGACGTCTAGACAGACAGAGATAGCGGTAGATAGTGACAGAGAGAATTTTATTTATTTAGGCAGACTGACAGACAGACAGATAGACAAACAGGCAGACAGACACAGAGGGAGATAGTCACACACAGAGTTTATTTATTAGGGCCAAATAGTATGCAAGTAAAGCGTCTTTTCTTTAGTACGCGGCCCTCGACAAAGCAAGAGAGAGAGAGAGACAGACAGACAGACAGACAGAGACAGACAGACAGACAGACACCGACAGACAGACAGACAGACAGACAGACAGACAGAGAGGCACACAGACAGACAGAGACAGAATGAATGAATGAATGAAAATTTATATCGCGCAACAAAAATCTCCATGCTATAAAAGCATGCTCGCGGCGCACGGTGGGGGGGAGGGGGGGGGCACAAAAACAATTCCACACAGCCTTTGCACCAACATTCATAAAGGCATTCAAGGTATTCACATTCAAATAAGCAATCCCATACAACATTAGAAAAAGTGTGTCTTGAGACTAGATTTAAAGGATGAATGAGTCTTTTTCTCCCTGATGCTCATGGGAAGCATGTTCCACTTGGTAGGGGCAAGGTATTTAAATTCTCGCTGACCATATCTTTTGGTTTTGACATCCCTTGTCCCAGGAACATGAAGAAGAGACTTGGAAGCAGATCTCAGACTGCGAACAGGTTTATATTCAGAAAGAAGATCTTTAAGATAAGAAGGACTACTAGAGTTGAGTGCACGGTAGGTGATAGTTAGTAGTTTGTGATTGATGCGTTGTTGAACTGGGAGCCAGTGCAGATTCCGTAAGATGGGAGTTATGTGTTCAGTCTTCCTGCATCTAGAGATTACTCTGGCAGCTGCGTTTTGTACAACCTGCAGACGCTGTATTTTCACCTGAGGGAGACCAGCAAGTAGACTATTACAGTAGTCTAATTTTGAGAGTACTAGTGTGACAGCAACAGTCTTAGCGCTTGAATAGTCAAGTACTGGCGGGCTTTACCAAGAGACAGAGACAGACACCGACAGACAGACAGAGACAGAGATAGGCGGAAAAGCCAACAGTTTAACAACAGTTCTGTAGAATGCGTACATCAACACAGAAAATATGGAAAAGCCCTTTGTGAAGACTGTGTGTCACCATACCATTCCAGTTTGAAATCAACGTAAACAATATCAGAAGATGGATGTAGCTGCTATCTATTTCGCGGTTTCCCTAGCTTAACATCTTTATTTGGAGAGACACACAAGGGATTTTTGTGTTTGTTTGTTTGTTTGTTTGTTTGTTGTTGTTTGTTTGTTTGTTTGTTTTTGTTTGTTTGTTTGTTTGTTTTTCGTTTTTTTCTCATTTGATTCAGTACCACTGTCTTTGAAGACCTGCTATAAAAGTGGGAAATGTCTCGTGATATGAAAGTGGGAAATATCTCTTTTAAAGACACGCGAGAGAGAGAGAGAGAGAGAGAGACGGACAGACAGAGACAGACAGACACACAGACAGACAGACAAGATAGACAGAGAGGACGGAGAGACAGACAGACAGACAGATAGACAGAGAGACAGACAGACAGACAGAGAGAAAGAGAGACACACAGAGAGAATAACACACAGAGAGACAAATGCAGAGAGAGACAGACAGACAGAGAGTGACCGAGACAGAGACAGACAGACAGACAGAACAGACAAACAAACATACAGAGAGACAGACAGACAGACAGACATACAGAGAGACAGAACAGACAGACAAACATTCACAGAGACAGACAGACATACAGACAGACAAAAAGAACAGAACAGAGAGAGAGAGAGAGAGAGGTCAAGGCAAATGGTCAAGGAGAGGTTGTGTATACATGTGTGCTCAGTACACACGTGTACGTGCCAGACACCCGTTGACCACTACAAACTGACCCACCCGCCAGACTGGACGTCAACGGTCAGCAACTATAACTGTTGACCAGTACCATCATCAGCCTGCTTTGCTTTCAGTCTTTGTTCTTCTTCGGTGATGTGTGTTCAAGGAGAGAGAGGAGAGAGGCAGAGAGAAGAGAGAAGGAGAAAAGAGAGAGAGGGCAGAGAGGAGAGAGAGAGAGAGAGGGCAGAGAAAGAGAGAGGGGGCAGGAGAGAGGGGGCAGAGAGAGGCAGAGAGGGGAGAGAGGAGGCAGAGAGAGAGGCAGAGAAGAGAGGCAGAGAGAAGGAGAAAGAGGAGAGAGGGAGCAGAGGGGGGCAGAGAGAGAGGACAGGGAGAGGAGAGAGAGGAGAGGTAGAGAGAGAGGAGGGGGGGGGAGGCAGAGAGAGGCAGAGAGAGAGGAGGCAGAGAGAGAGGAGGGCAGGAGAGAGAGAGAGAGAGGCAGAGAGAGAGAGGCAGAGAGAGAGAGAGCAGAGAGAGAGAGGGGGCAGAGAGAGAGGCAGAGAGAGAGGGGGCAGAGAGAGAGGAGAGGAGCAGAGAGAGAGGAGAGAGGAGGAGAGAGAGAGAGGCAGAGAGAGAGAGGCAGAGAGAGAGGCAGAGAGAGAGGGGCAGAGAGAGAGGGGCAGAGAGAGAGGGGCAGAGAGAGAGAGAGGGCAGAGAGAGAGAGAGAGGCAGAGAGAGAGAGCGAGAGAGAGGCAGAGAGAGAGAGGGGGGGCAGAGAGAGAGGCAGAGAGAGAGGGGCAGAGAGAGAGGAGGGCAGAGAGAGGCTGAGAGAGAGAGGAGGGCAGAGAGAGGCAGAGAGAGGCGCAGAGAGAGAGAGAGAGGGGCAGAGAGAGAGAGAGAGGAGCGCAGAGAGAGAGAGAGGCTGAGAGAGAGGGGGGCAGAGAGAGAGGGGGGCAGAGAGAGAGGCACAGAGAGAGAGGCAGAGAGAGAGAGGGCAGAGAGAGAGAGAGGCTGAGAGAGAGAGGAGGGCAGAGAGAGAGAGGCAGAGAGAGAGAGGCAGAGAGAGAGAGAGAGGCAGACAGAGAGGAGGGCAAGAGAGAGAGAGAGAGAGGGAGAGAGGCAGAGAGAGAAAGAGAAAGACAGAGAGAGAGAGAGAGGGAGACAAAGACAGACACAGAGACAAAGACAGAGAGAGACAGAGTGTGTGTGTGTGTATGTGTATGTGTATCTGTGTGTGTGT
>JAPXFY010000026.1:12061269-12066269 GCA_030674185.1 Monoplex corrugatus | reverse complement strand
GAGTCTCTTTTAGAATTAATTCTTCCAAAGGACCCAAGGCTCGAACATGAATAAAATGTTTGTATCTTATGTTCTTTCTGCTTATTTGTTATACACTTGTACAAAACATTTCAAATTGAAATATTCTGAACTCTCTCTCTCTCTTCTTTTTCTTTCTCTCTCTCTCTCTCTCTCTCTCTCTCTCTCTCTCTCTTCAACTTACTTTTGATTGATGACACAAATCAATACAATTTACAATCAAATAAGATGAATCAAACACACACATACACCTACGCACACACACACACAAACACACACACACACACACACACATATACTCACACACACACACACACACACACACACACACACACACACACACACACACACACACAGGTCAAACATGTATTAGGATATAAACGATAGCGTATGTATATATATACAGAAACAACACTGACACGTAACGCTTTGAATGCACGCAAAAATCAATTGTATCATGACTAAACGTAGTTTTTCTAGTATAACACATTTGGATAATGTTCTGATCTAACAAAGAATTAAACATAAACAGATGCAGGTAAATCCAAGGTGAACAGTGAGTAAGCCACAGACTTATAACAATGCCACTTTGTAGTAAACTTTGTCTGGATCACAACTAGAAGCTTTGCATTGTATTCATCCATCTGAAACTTTTGAGTATCGCTTTTTGTTTCTATTCCTTTCATTATTAACAATAAGTTTTGGCTAACGGGATTTTTTTTCTTATCAAATTTAAGCTAAGAAAGTTATAAGTCTGAATTATACTTTTTATGATCTGGTAAGGATAGTTCTCTATTATCTATACTTTTTATGTTTGTTTGTTAGTTTGTTTGTTTGTTTGTTTGTTTTGGTGTTTGTTTGTTTGTTTGTTTGTTTTGGTGTTTGTTTGTTTTTTTAAGTGTGTTTAAGATTAAGTTTAAGATCTGGTAAGGATAGTTCTCTCTTATCTATACTTTATAGGTTGGTTTGTTTGTTTGATTTTTGTTTGTTTGTTTGTTTTGGTGTTTTTGTGTGTGTTTTAAAATTAAGTTTAAGATCTGGTAAGGATAGTTCTGTCTTATCTATACTTTTTATGTTTGTTTGTTTGTTTGTTTGTTTTGGTGTTTTTTTGTGTGTTTAAGATTAAGTTTAGATCTATTGAGGATAGTTCTCTCTTATCATACTTTTTATGTTTGTTTGTTTTGGTGGTTTTTTGTGGTTTTGTTTTGTTTTTGTTTTTCTATTGATCGCGGTTTTTGGTCTTTGGGTTTGAGTTTTCATTGTTTCGTGTGTCTTTTTTTTCATAGCATATAATCCATAGACGTATTAGTTCCACCTGATTCCTCGCTGCCTTCATCCTCTCATTCCTTTTCCCTATTGATTAGATTTAACGAGCTATCTAGGGACAGTCAGCAAGCAAAGCCAGAACAAAATTGAGGCAGCCGAGATGTGGTTTCTCAGAAGAATGTTGAGAGTTCCATGGACAGCAAAGAAAACAAACGAGACAGTCTTGATGGAGGCAGACACAAGTAGATCACTCATAAGGAAGATTAGGAAAAGACAAGCAACATTTATAGGCCATTTTATGAGGAAGGGGGATTTGGAGCACCTGGTCACAACGGGAAAGCTGGAGGGAAAGAGAGCACCGGGTAGACCCAGGGAAAGAATGCTGGACGGACTTGCAGAGTGGCTGGGGAGGAGGAGGGTGGGGGAGATGCTGGAGGCAACGAGAGATAGAGATGGTTGGAAGTCCATGGTCGCCAACACCATGCGGCAGGGCACCTAATGATGATGATGATCTAGGGTTTTATTGTTTTTGTTTTTGTTTGTTTTCGTTGTTTTTGTTTTTTTTGGATAGAACCGTGGACTCAAATAAAAAAAATTCTATGTCGCGAGTTCAGTCTCCGCCCTCACGGTCAAGGCTGGCCTGTTCTCGTTCGCCACCCATCTGAACCCTTTGACTCCCTCACCCTATCCACCAGCTTTCTGCAGGAAGGATAGGGAGTGGATAGGGTGAGGGAGTCAAAGGGTTAATTAATGCTCTAAATTTTCTTGTCGGTCGTGTCAATGTGTTGTTGTTGTTGTTGTTGTTGTTGTTGTTGTTATTGTTGTTGGTGGTGGTGGTGGTGGTGGTGTTGTTGTTGTTGTTGTTGTTGTTGTTTTTTAAACGGTTTGTCCCATTTGCACTCGTATTTCAAGAAAGGGACCAAAAGTTCACGTTCGTATTGCTTATAGCCCAGCCGACTACTGGAACCATATCAGGGCTAACACTACGTCAAAAACGACAATCAAGTTAAGATTAAAGACAACGTATTAATTCCACCTGATTCCTAGCTAAATTAACCCTTTCATTCCTTTTCCCTATCAACTAGATTTAACGAGCTATCTGGGTTTTGTGGATAGAACCGTGGACTCAAAAATATTCTATGTCGCGAGTTCAATCTCCGCCCGCACGGTCAAGACTGGCCTGTTTTCGTTCGCCGCTCATCTGGATCCTTTGACTCCCTCACCCTATTCAGTCTTTTTCTCAATTTTTTTTTTGTATCTAGTGTTTGTTTGTCTGTAATCTTACGCTTGACAAAGCCAAGTTGGCCGAAAATTTGCACCTGTCTTGTTTTGTTGTATTAAATACGCGTTCATATTCTTCTTTCGTGGTTTTTTTTTCTGGTTCCTGTTTGCTTGAACGCGGGCAGTCACACTTGTTTTGGATAAAGACAACAGTTAAAAATCGTGCTCACCGTTAACCTTGCAAGTCTTAAAATGCAATTAAAGAGAAAAAACATACTCGGACGAAAAATCATATCCAGAAAAAAACAACAACACGAAAATAGAACCAGGACGCATATTTCATATAACAAGACAAGACAGCCACGAATTTTTGACTACATGGCCATTGTCGAGTGTACAGGAAAGACAACAGGTTTCTCCTGTTTTACGAAACATAAGGGAAGTTTTGCTGGCTGTTTTCCCTCTTATTCTTATTCTTGTTGTTGCTTAAAGCCCAGCCGACTGCGTACAGCCATAACAGGATTATAACCGTTTCAGTACATGCTGTGCTTCAACAGGCAAAAAACAACAAACAAACAAACAAACAAAAACAAACAGAAAAATAAGTAAAATAAAATAATGCTTCAACAGGAAGAAAACAACAAACAAACAAACAAAAACAAACAGAGAAATAAGTAAAATCAAATCATGCTTGAACAGGCAAAAAACAACAAACAAACAAACAAAACAAACAAACAAACAAACAAACAAAAAAAACAAACAAACAAACAACAAACAAACAAACAAACAAACAAACAAAAACAAACAGAAATAAGAAAATAAAATAATGCTTCAACAGGCAAAAAACAACAAACAAACAAACAAAAACAAACAGAAATAAGAAAATAAAATAATGCTCCAATAGGCAAAAAACAAACAAACAAACAAAAACAAACAGAAAAATAAGTAAAATAAAATAATGCTTCAACAGGCAAAAATCAACAAACAAACAAACAAAAACAAACAGAGAAATAAATAAAATAAAGTAAAACAAAACAGAATGAAATACCAAACAAACAAACGTAAATAACAGAAAACAAAATATTAAAAAATACCCTGTTTGTAAAAGATCCTTTGGAGTATTTTTTAATATTTTGTTTTACCTTAAATAACAGAAAATTCAGTACACATATCAGTGCATTCGCACCCATAATCTAAGGAAGATGCCCCTAAATTTTATGTATTTATTCTTTGTTGTTGTTGTTGTTGTTGCTCTTGGTTGGTTTGTTTGTTTGTTTGTTTGTTTGTTTGTTTGTTTGTTTGTTCGTTCGTTCGTTCGTTTGTTTGTTCGTTTGTTTGTTTTTGTGTATATGTGTGTGTGCTTGACAAAGACTAGTTTATTGGAAATTGGCGTCTGTCTTGTTTCATTTTATTAACCCTTTGACTCCCGCACCCTCTCCACCAGCATCCCGCCTTGCCAGCCATGCTAGCAAAGCAAACACTTAACCCTTTGACGCCCTCACCCCGTCCACCAGCTTCCTGCAGGAAGCCGGTAGATAGGGTGAGGGAGTCAAAGGGTTAAGTTTTAGGAGTTGGTAGATAGGGCGCGGGAATCAAAGGGTTAATCACCCATTCTGAATCTGTTTTGCTGGTTTCCTATTTTGCTTGAAGGCTGATAATCACGTTTGCCTCGGATCCCGTTTCAAGACTTTTCCCAGCTCATAGGGTTTTGTTTCGCGCGCAGTCTAAAGCACTCTGTCGCATAACACTTGCTGGCAGGGAAATTTCTGAAGGGAGCGCATATGGACTTGCCCGTGCGCGATGAATTCCATTCCTGTAGAACTGAACGAACACTGCAGACTCGGGAACGGGTTCAGTTTTTACGTCGGCACCCACACCTAAGGTGATATGGCCGAAGGGGTTAACCATCCCAGGGAAGAGAGGGTGGTGGTGAAGGGGGGACTTATCTAATCCTATACTGACTGAAGTCATGGTGATCAGTAAAAAACATGAAATCCCCTCATGCAAAATAACAGCACAACCTTGACACAGGTTCATAAGTTCAAATACCTGGGAACGGTCATTTCATCAGACGGCAGATGCACATCGGAAATAGCCGGCAGAATCGGCCACGCCAAAACAGCATTCAAAAAGATGACAAGCATTCTTACCAACAAATGCCTATCAATTAACATCAGGAAGAGAATTCTTGAATGTTATATAGAACCAATACTGTTGTACGGATGCCAGGCGTGGACAGTCAGCAAGCAAAGCCAGAACAAGATTGAGGCAGCCGAGATGTGGTTTCTCAGAAGAATGTTGAGAGTTCCATGGACAGCAAAGAAAACAAACGAGACAGTCTTGATGGAGACAGACACAAGTAGATCACTCATAAGGAAGATTAGGAAAAGACAGGCAACATTTATAGGCCATTTTATGAGGAAGGGGGATTTGGAGCACCTGATCACAACGGGAAAGCTGGAGGGAAAGAGAGCACCGGGTAGACCCAGGGAGAA
>JAPXFY010000026.1:12046269-12051269 GCA_030674185.1 Monoplex corrugatus | reverse complement strand
TAGGCAGACAGGCAGACAGGTAGATAGATAGATATGTAGATATGTAGATAGATAGGTAGATAACGAGAGAGAGAGATGGATAGATAAATAGATAGATCGATAGATAGACAGACAGATAGACATATAGTTAGATAGATATGTAGATAGATAGATAGGTAGGTAGATAGATAGATAGATAGATAGATAGATAGATAGATATGTAGATAGATAGATAGGTAGGTAGATAGATAGATAGATAGATAGATAGATAGACAGGTAGATAGATAGATAGATAGATAGATAGATAGATAGATAGATAGACAGACAGATAGACATAATAGTTAGATAGATATGTAGATAGATAGATAGGTAGTAGATAGATAATAGATAGATAGATAGATAGATAGATAGATGTAGATAGATAGATAGGTAGACAGATAGAATAGTAGTTAGATAGAAGTAGATAGATAGATAGTAGTAAATAGATAGATAGATAGATAGATAGATAGATAGATAGATAGATAGATATGATAGAAGACAGATAGATATATAGATAGATAGAATAGATAGATGGGTATCGATAGATAGATCAGAAGATAGATAAAAATAGTTTAAAGATAGATATGTAGATAGATAGATAGTAGATGATAGAATAGATAGATAGATAGATAGATATGATAGACAGATAGATAGTATATAGATAGATAGATAGATAGGTAGACAGATAGATAGATAGATAGATAGATAGATAGATAATGGTATATAGGTAGGTGTGTATGTGAGTGTGTGTGCGTGCGTGCGT
Source organism: Monoplex corrugatus (assembly GCA_030674185.1). NCBI lineage: Eukaryota > Metazoa > Mollusca > Gastropoda > Littorinimorpha > Ranellidae > Monoplex > Monoplex corrugatus. Next base: position 12,050,488 of record JAPXFY010000026.1, on the reverse strand, counting down.
CTGTGTATGTGTGTGTGTGTCTGTAGGATGTTGTGTGTGCGTGTGAGCGTGTGCGTGTGTCCCAACTTCAATCCCAGCCGGCAACATTTAAAAAAAAATACTGGCCTGTTCTGTACCCCCATCTTACATGTTTCCATCATTCTGGTGGTGTCAGCCTGGTTGTTTCATAGGACCCTTCTGTCCCCACACCCATACCCCTTTCCAGACCTTCTTAATGTGCAGGATTTTGCGCAGGCACAGGGAGTCTGCCAGAGAATTGCTGGCTGTTTGGGTTCAGTTTCAGTTTCAGTCTCTCAAGATGACGTCTCCGCGCTCGGAACGAATTCCATATGCACTAACGTCACAGATGCCACGTGTATGGTGACCGTGGCACAAGCCATTAAGCCTACACATAAAACCCATGAGCTGGCCATGTCCTGAGGCCCTAGACTATGTTTTACCTTGTCTATATTTTATACTGGCATTTTATCAGCTTACCACTGGAATAATCCTGGTTACATGTAAATTACATGTGTTGAAAAAAAAAAGTGCATCGGCCGGGAAACGAACCCGGGTCACCGCGTGGAAGGCGAGTCTTCTACCACTTAGACCACCGATGCTCTTTTTTGGGTTCAGCGCGTATGGAAATGTCCGAATGCGATGAATTTTTTTTTAATACACTTCAGATTCAAGCTATATTATATATATATATATACATCGTTACAGATACAAAGCATTTAACAATACCGTTTTCATAAATACTTATTTAACAATACCGTTTATAAACATTTAACGATACCGTTTATAAACATTTAACGATACCGTTTATAAACATTTAACGATACCGTTTATAAACATTTAACACCGTTTATAACATTAACTACGTTTATTACAATACTTTAAACGATACCGTTTATAAACATTTAACATACGTTTAAAACATTAACGATACCGTTTATAAACATTTAACTAACCGTTTAAATTTAACAAACCGTTTATAAACATTTAACGATACCGTTTATAAACATTTAACGATAACGTTTATAAACATTTAACGATACCGTTTATAAGTACCGCCCTTCACACAAAGAAATCAAAGAAGAATAAGAACGCTTCGTTCTCGTTGCCAAGCGATTAATGACATCGGAGAAAAATGTCTACAGGCCAGGCGCCAAGCGTAACAGACAGCTTTGTTTCCTTTAGCTTTAAAACTGATTTCAGCATTGATGTCTCACCCTCCCCCACCCCCACCCACCAAATTAAACTGTCCTTTTTGTTGTTGTTGTTGTTGTTTTCTTGTTGTTGTTGTTAGCCAAAGAGAAATTAGCTCAAATTAAACTGTCCTTTTTGTTGTTTGTTGTTGTTGTTGTTGTTAGCCAAAGATAAATTAGTTCAAATTATACTGTCCTTGTTGTTGTTGTTGTTGTTTTCTTGTTGTTGTTTGTTTGTTGTTGTTGTTGTTAGCCAGAGAGAAATTAGCACAAATTAAACTGTCCTTGTTGTTGTTGTTGTTGTTAGCCAGAGAAAAATTAGCTCAAATTAAACTGTCCTTTTTGTTGTTGTTGTTGTTGTTTTGTTGTTGTTATTGTTGTTGTTGTTGTTAGCCAGAGAGAAAGTAGCTCAAATTCAACTGTTCTTGTTGTATGTTGTTGTTGTTGTTGTTGTTGTTTTTGTTTAAAGCCAAGCCAACTGCGTAGAACATTATCAGGGTGATTTTACGCAGGATAGTTGGCAGAGCCATGGACTCAATATCTAATATCTTGAGTTCAATCCCAGCCCGCAACATTAAAAACTGGCCTGTTTGCTGCCCATCTTAACGTTTCCATCATTCTGGTGGTGTCAGCTTAATGTCTCATAGGTCCCTCTTCCCCCTTTCCCCGTTTCAAGACCTTGCCAGCGCATAGGGTTTTCTCAGCAGCTTCGGAAGTCTGTCAGATAATTGCTGGCAGATTTGGGTGGAGCGCATATGGAGTTTTCCGAGTGCAGTGAATCCCTTTTGAACAAACTACAAACAAACTACAAATGAAACAAGGAATTGTTGTTTAAAGCCAAGCCGACTGCGTAGAGCAATATCAGGGTTACAATCGTTTCAAAACACCTACAAACCTTCAACAGAAAAAAAAAGAAAATTGTTGTACACGTATCAAAGCATTAGGGCACACATAATCTTAGGAGATGCCCCTGGCGTTCACCTCTCCGTCTGACCTTATCACACAGGGGATTTAAAAAAACCCAGACACCTGAATACAAATGTAAACATAACTAAGGACACTATAACATATGTGACCTTCCATCACGGAATGAGTCGCTTGTCCACTGGCAGCGTTTTGCACAATGGGGCAAAATAAGCGAGAGGGGTGTCAGGGCTCGTTATGGAGTTGTTGATTTTAGCGGATGCCGGAACCCTTCCTACACATTCTACATTCAATAAATTACGCATATTGTGGTTCTTTCTTAGTGAAAAAAGCTATCTGCATTACCTACCTGACATGTAGATGCTGAACTTTCACTTTCGTTTTTCTTGATTTTCTCAAAACTGTGTTTCGGAAGAATGCCATGTTTGGAAGGCTGTACCTCAGGTATTTATTGTCCGATTTTAAAATGGTTTTCTTCATTAGAAAGAGCAGTAAATGTACGTTTAGAAACAATGAAAAAGTGAAAACTGCCTGAAGTGGACAAGTGACTCATTTCGTGGTGGAAAGTCACATATATAAAAACGGGCATGAATTACCTAAAATTGCTTCCGCAGATCCCACGTCCCTAGAGCCAAAAACGCACTTAATTATTAATCCTAAGAAAGAGTACATAAGATTTTATCGAAAACATACAGATGAATGGACCAGCAAGGCAGAAAATGATAGGAAGAAATGACAGAAAACAAAAGAAGAAGGCAGAAACAAAGAGAGTGACAAAAAAGAGGACATTTCTAGCACAGAATTTCCAGAAGGTGGGGATACTATTTATACTGAAAAAGCCCTTGGCATCACCACAAAGGGGGGGGGGGGGTGTCCTTAGTGGCGGCTGATCTTCAAATGAACTGTTTTCTCTTCCACTACTCTTCGTTTCTGCCTTGCTCCTTTGCTTTCTGTCATTTCTTCATATCATTTTCTGCATTGCTGGTCCATTGACCCGTATGTGTTCGATAAAGTCTTACGTACTTTCTCTTAGAAGTGATAATTGGGTACATACATATATGAAGTGTATTTTTGATTCTAAGGAAATGTCATATGCGAAAGCCATTTTAGGTAATTTAGGTCCGTTTTTGTTACATATGTTTTAATGTCCTTAGTTGTGGTCAAATTTGCATGTGTTTTTTTTAAATATCCTGTGTGATAAATTGGACGGAATGGTCAACGCCAGAGGCAATGTCCTTAGTTGTGGTCAAATTTGCATGTAGTTTTTTTTTAAATATCCTGTGTGATAAATTGGACGGAATGGTCAACGCCAGAGGCAATGTCCTTAGTTGTGTTCAAATTTGCTTGTAGTTTTTTTTTAAATATCCTGTGTGATAAATTGGACGGAATGGTCAACGCCAGAAGCAATGTCCTTAGTTGTGTTCAAATTTGCATGTAGTTTTTTTTTTAAATATCCTGTGTGATAAATTGGACGGAATGGTCAACGCTAGAGGCAATGTCCTAAGATTATGTTCACGAATGCATTGACATGTGTACTATATATATGTTTAATTTTCTTTCCATTTTTTTTCCTGTTGAAATATTGTGTTTGTTTTGAAACGGTTGTAGCCCTGATATGGCTCTACACAGTCGGCTGGGCTTTAAACAACAATAACAATAACAACAACCCTCTGACAGCCAAAGACAGTCTGTCTAGGTCCCAATCTTGCGGCTATTGTATTACTGATGAAATATCTCACTGAAGTTATGATTGTAAGAGGAACAGAAGAGAGAGAGAGAGAGAGAGAGAGAGAGAGAGAGAGAGAGAGAGAGAGAGAAACTGAAACTGAAACTGAAACTGAAACTGAAACTGAAACTGAAAATGGTTTATTGCCATTAACATTGTTGTCCTTGTGGCAAGGAGTATAAAACAAAGTAATTAAATTTTACGGCGACGTTTTCTCGAAATAAAGATTTATATCCTCATGATGAAGAAAAAATTGAAGGAAAAAAGTTGAACAAAAAGTTGAAGAAACAGTTGACCACCCGACATAATTAGTCATATAAGTAAGAGGAAGCCCAAATCCGTCAAATAAACATAAGAACAGTATAAAGTGATATCTTCA
>JAPXFY010000026.1:12016269-12026269 GCA_030674185.1 Monoplex corrugatus | reverse complement strand
CATGCAACCCGCAACACCAACACAACCTTAATTAAATTAATGACAACATGGAAAAGTTGAGGCCAACAGAAATCCAGGCAGACTACCCACCTTCTACATAAACAACGTCACCAACATCAGCGGTTTGAAGGTCTACGAAGTTAGCATCGTCATCATCAGGTGCCTTGCCGCATGGCACACACTAGACACACACACACATACACACATACACACACACATACACACACACAGACACACACATACACACACAGACACACACACACACACATACACACACACACAGACATACACACACTTACACAAACACACACACATTACACACATTACACACATACACATGCACACACACAGACATACACACACTCACACACACACACACATACAGAGAGACAGAGAGAGACACACAGAGAGACACAGAGAGAGACAGACAAAGAGACAGACAGAGACAGACAGAGAGACACACAGAGAGAGACAGAGACAGAGAGACAGAGAGAGACACAGAGACAGACAGAGAGAGAGAGAGAGGGAGAGAAAGAGAATGTAATGATACAGCTACGAAGGTCGACCATACCCTCAAGACAGTAGGCCTACTACTAGTGACCCCCATTCAGTGTCGTACAAAGAGACAAAGCTAGTACCCGGCCTCCACAGGTCCTCGTGGTGAACTTCCGACACGTCTGCACCCAACGTGGATCAAACACAACTAATGATTACAGACAAGGGTCCTTTCCATTCTTTTCCTCTCTTCTCGCCCTCGGCACAGGAAGCTTGTCCCCCATCCACACCTCCTTGAAGGTAATGAGAGACAATTTGTCCATCTTGGGGATATCATCTTTACCTGTGCTCTCTGTGACAATGCAGCGATACCCGATTATAGTTATAATGGCTACCTGCCTGAGCCTGTCTCTCAGTGAGAAAAGCTACTTACTGCGTAGCTTTCATCGGCGATCCGGCCGACTTCTTCAGCGCAACTGCTGGGTTGAGAACTGGCTTCAGTGCGCACCGCCGTGAGCGAACTCACGACAGTGCGACTGAATAAGTGAGGAGTACACCGATGGCAGGTTGTGTCGGCCCCGGTCACGGTTGAGGGTGGGGTCCTTGCGGCGATGTAAACTGCCTCCTTTACTCCCCTCTGGAACCATCTTGCTTCTTTGTCGAGAACTTGCACACTGTCCTTTTCAAAGTGTTTGTATTGTGGCCTAAAGCCAATGTACATTAACCCTTTGACTCCCGCACCCTATCCACCAACAGCAAAAACTTAACCCTTTGACTCCCTCACACTATCCACCAGGTTCCTGCAGGAAGCTGGCGGATAGTGCAAGGAATTCAAAGGGTTAAGTTTTTGCTTTGCTAGCATGGTTGACAATGCACTATGCTGGTAGACAGGATGTTGGAGTCAAAGGGTTAAATAGTTCTGAGTGTGTGTGTGTGTATGTGTGTGTGTATGTGTGTGTGTGTGTGTGTGGTGTGTGTGTGTGTGTGTGTGTGTGTGTGTGTGTGTGTGTTGTGTGTGGCGTGCGTGAATAGAGTGGTGGTTGTACTTTTCCCGTCTTCTGTGTACGCGTGTGTGTATGTGTATGCGCGCGCGCGCGCGTGTGTGTGTGTGTGTGTGTGTGTGTGTGTGTGTGTGTGTGTGTGTGTGTATGAAAAAGGTGGTGGTTATAGGTTTCCTGTTTTCTGTGTGTGTGCGCGCGCGCGCGCTCACGTCTGTGTGTGTGTGTGTGTGTGTGTGTGTGTGTGTGTGTGTGTGTGTGTGTGTGTGTGTGTGTGTGTGTGTGTGTGTGTGTGTGTAAGAGAGGGGGAGAAAAGAAAGAGACTGACAGACAGACTGACAGATTTATTTCATTCACCCACGACTCACAATAAAGTCAAGACAAAGCATAATCATGGTACACAGGTTTATTGAGATAAGTCTGTAAGAATTTGCCTAAAGTCATTTCTTTCTTTTATTGTTGTTTTATGGCCCAGCCGACTGCGCAGAGCCATATCAGCTAAAAGTAATTTAAAGTCTACAAAAAAAAAACACGTCACCTCCAACATACTCCAGCACGTAACGCAGACATAAAAAAAATATGATATGGCCCCCTTGAGGGAATTTGTTATAAAAGAAAACGAATTGATGCTACAGCAAATAGTAAAAAGCAAAACATTAACGAAAAAAAACAAACACTACAGATACCCACTACACACACACGTACACATACACACAAACCAACTACTACTACTACTCCACTTCCAATCCAATCCAGTTTTACACTTTAACATACCAGGGAATCACAATCAGGAAGTCTGTAAAAGGACGCGGGGATGGGGTGGTATGGTGTGCGTGTTCTTCTCAGAGTAAACAAAAATAACCCCATCGAACCAGGAGACAGACCACGAATTAACAACCCTTTGACTCCCACACCCTGTCCACCAGCACCCTGCATCGCCACCCAATCTAACAAAGCAAAACCTTAACCCTTTGACTCTCCCTCACCCTATCTACCAGCTTCCTGCAGGAAGCTGGTGGATAGGGTGAGGGACTCAAGGGTTAAGATTTTGCACTTGGTGGATAGGATGTGGGAGGAGTCAAAGGGTTAAGAAACGGAGCAGCGTACAATTAATACACAAGTGAACTACGGAATAGCACAAGAAAATAATCAGAACAAGTATTAAAACGAAAAAAATATTTTAAAAAAACACACATCTCTACAGTGAAATCTGATTTAACAGACGTTTGAAAAGTCAAGAAAAACGACAGACTTTTACAGACAAAACTACAAAGAGATCTCCATATCGGTTGTAAACAGCCTTCTACAGACTTTTACAGACAAACTACAAAGAGATCTCCATATCGGTGTAAACAGCCTTCTACAGACTTTTACAAACTACAAAGAGATCTCCATATCGGTGTAAACAGCCTTCTACAGACTTTTACAGACAAACTACAAAGAGATCTCCAAATCGCGATGTAAACAGCCTTCTACAGACTTTTACAGACAAACTACAAAGAGATCTCCATATCGGTGTAAACAGCCTTCTAGACTTACAGCTTTGCACTGGGATCAAAATGATCACTTCGAAGCCTTATGGCAGCCCCCCTTCCCCCTCCCACATCCACCCCCCCCCTCCTTAACCCCCTTCCCTCCCTAACCTCTCCCCCCATTCTAGTAGACTTTGTTCTAAACTTATGTCACATTCTGAATGAAAATTTTGGCTTTTTTGTGTGTGTGTGTGCGTGTGTCTAGCTTTGATAGGTATTTTTTCCATACTTGTGTGTGTCTCGTCATGAGACATCGGAAGAGTAAAAATCTGTTTTAGGTCATAAAAGTTTCAATATAGGTAAACAAAAATTAAATGACTTCATATTGTTTGCACACACACACACACACACACACACACACACACACACACACACACACACACACACACACACATACATACACGTAAAATTGAGGCTTTGGAATTTTGCACCGAGAAGTACTATAAATAAGTGGGCAATGTTTCAACAATACTGGCTGGGAAAACAAACAAACAAAAAAATATGTTGAAAGCAAATACACAAAGAGTGGGGGGGGGGGGGGGTTCTCACCGAGTCTCACCGAGAAGTACACAATTAAACACAAATAAGAACAATAATAAGAAAAAAAAAACAGACCGGTATCAGTTTGGGGGTGGAAAAACTTGTTTTTAACCCTTTGACTCCTGCACCCTGTCCATCAGCATCTTGCATAGTCGACAATGCCAGCAAAGGAAAAACTTAACTCTTTGACTCCCTCACCCTATCCACCAGCTTCCTGCAGAAAGCTTCCTGTAGGAAGCTGGTGGATAGGGTGAGGGAGTCAAAGAGTTAAGTTTTTGCAGTTGGAGGGTAGGGTGCACGAGTCAAAGGGTTAAAATCAAAGCCAAGGAACAGACAAGGCAAATATGCTGGGGAATCTCATACATCTCTCAATATATATATCAAAGGAGGCCACAGTCTGAGAATTTGGAACAAATACTCCGATGAGCAAGAAGATTGGAGATATTCAGTTCTCAGTGCTAACCGTACTCGAGAACGTAAGCTTGAGACGTAGGCCTACTTTAGCTTGAACCACGTTTGCGGTACAGTTCTACTAGAGAGAACGTTATTACCGAACAAATGACAAATTCGGAAAAGGTTTCGTTAGCATTCTTCTTGGCACCGACACTGGAATGAGCACAAAAAAAAACAAAAAAAAATTGCATGTTACATCTGCAATGCCAATGGCTCTGAAAATAAACAATCAATCAAACAACAGCAACAACAACAACAACAACAACAACAGCAACAACAGCATCGGTCAAAAGCTCTCACATATGTCACTTAATCGTATCATCACCGAGTATTCATTGAAAAAACGAAAAGCAACACACACACACACACACACACACACACACACACACACACACACGCACACTCAAAACAAAACAAAACGAGGAACACGTTTAACGCATCGCACGGAAAAGGAAACATAAATACCATCAACTTTGAAGACCTCACTACGGCATTTGATTGTAAACAAATTGCTTTTTTTTTTCCCGTTTCTTAAATATTTCTTTAGCCCTTAATTTAAGAGCCCAACACGATTTTTCTTCTTCACCACAAAATTCGCCAGCCAAGATACCAGTACTTAAGAATTTGCCAGCCAAGACACCGGTAATCTGCCACTAAGACACTGGCAAATCGCTAGCCGAGACACCGATAACAATTCGCCAGCAAAAACACCGGTAAAAATTCACCAGCCAAGACACTGGGTAATTCGCCAGCCATCAGTAGACATCGGATGTCGTGAATTCAAAACAACAGCAAACACCGGTAATATACGCTAGCCAAGACACCGGTAATTTGCCAGCCAATAAACCAATAAACGACATAATTCGCCAGCCAAGACATCAGTAAATCGCCAGCCAGTAAACCAGCAGACACCGGTAAATCGCCAGCCAAAACACCGGTATTAGATTTTTTTTTTATCTCTCTCCTAATATATGAAAGCTAGACACCGGTAACAATCATTTAGCCTCTCAGCACAGATAATAGAACTACGGGATGTAAACTAAAACTGAAATACAATTCACAAACATACAGCATTCAGAAGTCTCCTATGACAAAAACAAAAATAAGCCAATCCATTGATAACCGGAATGAAGGGGTATGGAGTTTGGGGCCTGGGGTGTGTGGATTCTTCGGTTCCTGGATCAAAAGTCTGTTGTGCCTTTGATCCCAAATAATTCATTAACCCATTGACTCCCGTACCCTATCCACCAACTGCAAAAACTTAACCCTTTGATTTCCTCACCCTCTCCACCAGCTTCCTTGCTGCAGGCAGCTGGTGTACAAGGTGAGGAAATCAAAGGGTTCAGTTTTTGCTCTCTGATATGGTTGACAATGCAGGACGCTGGTGGACAGGGTGCGGGAGTCAAAGGGTTAAGTTAATCCCATATGGCAGTTCTTAACAATGATTTTGATCACACATGACTGGACGTCATTTGAAACCCCTCATCAGTCAAAGGGTTTAGTTAATCCCATATGATAGTTCTTAATAATGATTTTGATTACACATGACTGGACGTCATTTGAAACCCCTCACGATATGCGTTGAGATCTCTCTCTCTCTCTCTCTCTCTCTCTCTCTCTCTCTCTCTCTCTCTCTCTCTCTATCTCTCTCTCTCTTCTCTCTCTCTCTCTCTCTCTCTCTCTCTCTCTCTCTCTCTCTCCCCTCTCTCTCTCTGAGAACCACATCTGACTACGTACTTGCACAGAAACACACCTGCAACTCCAAGGAAAGATGGGAAAGGTGGGATGGGAGGGAAGGAGATATATATATATATGTGACCTCCCACCAGGAAATCAGTCTTAACTAGCATTTTGGGCATTTTGTGATATACATATCACTGTAAAGTGTACATTCTGCTGATTATTTTGGTACTTGAATAAAGCTTGTACTCAAAAAAATGTAGAAGTTATGTATGTTTAATGTCATTAACTCGTATGACGGCCATTTTGAGAAAACGGCCTCTGAAGTTTTTGTGTGCTCTCCTACACATTTTCCTTGAATTTCTTTATTTGGTGGTTTTGACCCAGTTTGTTTCTAATTTTTGTTGTCATTATCTGAAAGATGCACTAAAGAGCTTTCCATCAGTATATTACATGTGCGGGTACTTGTACAGGTTACGGTTCATAATAAGAGACAAAAATAGGTACTTTTGGTAGGAAATTGCGTTCTTTCTGCTGCGATCAGCGCGTTAAAATACCGATTTAAATTGATTAATAACACTTTTTTCAAGAAAAATATTTCTGTGGGGTGATAGATTACAGTCTACAGAAATCAGTTTTGAGAAAAAGTCAAAACACCCCAGATAGACCCTCAGACACCTTTTCAGCTCCTGGTGCTGTTCGATTGACTGCGAGTTAAGACTGATTTCGTGGTAGAGGGTCACATATGTACATAATGTTTGGCTTGGTCAGACTTGACACGGATTACCCATCCACACACATACTGTAAACAGCGAGCAATCCTGCTCATCATCAATCAGAACGATCACCCCAAACCGTGCAGTATAAGTAAACTTGATCACGACAAAACACGATTTTTCCCCATTCTCAACTCAGTCGTTATACATATATATAATATATAAACAGAAAAGTGCCAATATTAAACAGCACTTCTGACAACTGAGAAGTGCCAATATTAAACAGCACTTCTGACAACTGAGAAGTGCCAATATTAAACAGCACTTCTGACAACTGAGAAGTGCCAATATTAAACAGCACTTCTGACAACTAAGAAGTGCCAATATTAAACAGCACTTCTGACAACTGAGAAGTGCCAATATTAAACAGCACTTCTGACAACTGAGAAGTGCCAATATTAAACAGCACTTCTGACAACTGAGAAGTGCCAATATTAAACAGCACTTCTGACAACTGAGAAGTGCCAATATTAAACAGCACTTCTGACAACTATGGCCTTGGCGATCAGCTGAGTGATGTACACATGAACCGAGTTTAAAATGAAATTCGTTTTTTTTTTGTTTTTGTTTTTTTTTTTTCATTAGCAGCGTCAGCTAGATAACAGCAACACTGGGTAGGGAAGAAGGCTTCATCATGTCTGAGAATGTTTGTAAAAACAGCACAGAAACAGTCAACTGCAAAACAGATACAGACACAGACACAGACACAGACACACAGACACAGACACACACACACACACACACACACACTCACACCAGCATAGATAGTAAGAGTACTTTTTTTCTAAATTCATGAGTGAACAAGATCTGAAAATGCCCTATTTCCAAAGGATTTATATGCCCATGGAAGTAAAACCTCCAAAAACAAATAAAAATATGCCCATGGAAGTAAAACCTCCAAACAAAATAATATGCCCATCATCATCATCATCATCATCATTAGGTGCCCTGCCGCATGGCGTTGGCGACCATGGACTTCCAACCATCTCTATCTCTCGTTGCTGCTAGCATCTCCCCCACCCTCCCCATCCCCAGCCCATGGAAGCAAAACCTGCAAACAAAATAATATGCCCATGGAAGCAAAACCTCCAAAACAGCACCACAAGAACAACGCACAGAAACAACCCTCAAGAAAAGTAGGAAAGTGGGCAGACCACAGAAAACTCCAATTCAGTTTTCAGTTTCTCAAGGAACGTCCCCGCGCACGGAATGAATTCCCATACATTGAGACATGCACTAACGCCACGTGGAGGAGAAGATCCAAAATAATCATGGCATAAAATGCCTCAAGTGTACATACAGGGGGGGGGGGGGGGGGGTTGCAAAAGTAGGTATACAGTAAGTATCACATCATTATTATAATGCTTAATTCCGCTCTCGATTAGAGGAGTGTGTGAATACCGACGGCAAGCAGTTTGAGTATCTGACGGATTAAGGCTGTGCTTGTTATTACACGTATCAGGGCTTAAAACAGGAGGAGGAGGAAAAAAACACTGAAACTAGGGAGGGTCCGGGGGCATGCTCCCCCGGGAACATTTTTTAAAAACCAAGTGTAAATCTGTGCCATTTCGCGCTTTCTGGACATAATTTCAAGAGATATTTAGTGCATAAAAATTGCTGTCAACGCATAATTATTACAGGAAGGTACATTTGGGAAAAGGGGAGAAGGGGTTAAAAGCATAATAATAAAATGAACACTCCCCCTTTAACTTGAGTGCCGTTGCTATGAACGCTTGCAAGCCAATCACGGATGCCTTGCTCCTTTCGGGTTTTTTTTGTTTTTTTTTTCTTTCTTTCTTTTCTTTTTACAAACCGCCATCGCGGAATTCCGCCCAGACGCGGAACGTTTTAAGCCCTGATGTATGTGCAATATTCATTTGTTTGTATAATAAATGCAATGAGTATTGTACGTTGTTTTCTTTTTTCATAACTGTATACCTACTTTTGTACCCCCCCACTGTATATACGCCCTATTGTGTTATTAGCACAGTCTTTGTGAGCACCACACCAAAACAAAGGAGAAGGTACATGGAAAACGAGAAACAATGGCAGTTCAGGTCAATACCCGTTCATATTGCCCAGCCGACAACAAGAACAATATCAGGGCCAACATCAGGTCAGAAAGGACAAACCGTTAACCCGTTGACTCCTGCACCCGGTCCACCAACTGCAAAAATTTTAACCTTTAGACTCCCTGACACTATCCACCAGCTTCCTGCAGAAAGCTGGCGGATAGGGAGAGGGAGTCAATGGGTTAAGTTTTTGCTTTGCTAGCATGGTTGACAATGCAGGATGCTGATGGACAGGGTGCAGGAGTCAAAGGGTTAAAACAGCTGGCGGACATGGACTCAACTATACAGAACAGCCCATAGGCCAAGTCCGGTGGACGACTTGCTGTTGTGGCCTGTGCTCCAAATGAGCTTTCAATTAATGACTCCAGTTATGGGCTGAACCAGTCGCCGTGGTCCACGTAGTAGTTAGCACAAGGGACGACCGACTGGAAAGTCGCAGGTTTGAATCACCCCATCAGTCCTTCCAAAATCGTTTTGGGATTTTCAACCTTACCTAGAACCGAGCGCGCTACGTGTGTGCCATTGGGAAGACTGGGACCACTCAGGCGAGTTTCATCCACCTCAAGGAAGTATAATTGAAGGTGTTGCTCAAATCTCTTGACAACACCGCATGCATACATATGCCCTATCTCTCGGGCCTGGTTGAGGCCCGAATAAATTATCATTGTGAAGTACAGCCGTGTCACACACGTTTTATATTCATATTGCTTATATGTCCAGCCGACCACCAGGGCCACATCAGGGCTAACACCACGTCAAAAATAACAACCTGGCAAAGATTAAAAGACAACAGTTTAAAAGCTATGCTCACCAGCTAACCTAAGTCTAAAAAAAACGTCATTCAAGAAAAAAACAGCCGTAAAATCATAAAAGCCATGTCACACGGTCTTGATCCTAAACGGAGCTCCTATGTAATATATGATCATGGTCATCATCCTCATCATCGTTATCATAGCATTAAAAAAAAAAACACTGTCCCAGTTTCTGCGGCCATTAAGAAGGTGTAGAAAATGGGACAATAGGCAAATACCGTAGAGGTCAGCACATAGAAACTGCCCAAGTGTCATGATCCTAAAAAAAATTTTTTTTTTTAAAGTTAGGGGCTATTACTGCTATTGTTGTAGCCCAACCGACTGCGTACAGCCATATCAGCGCTACAACCGTTTCAAAACATACAAAACTTCTAACAAGAAAAAAAAAGAAAGGAAAAGAAAATTCAGTACACATACCAATGCATTCGCGCACATATTTTAAAGAAAAGAAAATTCAGTACACATACCAATGCATTCGCGCACATATTTTGAAAGAAAAGAAAATTCAGTAAACATACTCAATGCATTCGCGCACATATTTTAAAGGACATGCCCCCGTCGTTGACCACTTTGTCCAATTTATCGCACAGGGGATCCAAAAAACACACCTGAATAGAAATTTAAGCATGCCTAAGAACACCC
>JAPXFY010000026.1:11991269-12003769 GCA_030674185.1 Monoplex corrugatus | reverse complement strand
GTGTGAGTGTGTGTGTGTGCGCCAGAGAGAGGGTGTGTGTGTGCGTGTGTGTGTGCAGTGGTGTGAGTGTGTGTGTGTGAAAGAGAGTGTGTGTGTGTTGTGCGTGTATGTGTGTGTGTGTGCGTGTATGTGGTGGTGGTATTTGATTTAATGTCTATTCAATAAAGTGATTTTAGACAAAAAAAACAAAAAAAAAGGCCGGGGACAGGGGAGGAATGAAGAGGATATATGAAAAGAGTCAATTTTGATCTGAGAAAAGACGATCCAGAAAACAACTGTTTCGAGGAGGGGAAGGTAAAACTAATAACGTTATCATAATTAGCGATTTAAAAACAAACTGACAAAACAAAATTTATAAATGTATAGAGCTAAATGAAAGGAAATGAAACTTAAAAATTGGCTAACCATAACACTGAACAAGTGAAATAACATTTTCAAGATAATTCGCTAAGGACTTTTCAACAGGCAAACAAAAAATTCATATATTAATGACGAAGAGGCAAAATGTCAGAAACTGTCTTCGTAGACAGTATAGGAACATGTCGTTTTATCCTGACGCAAGAAAGGAATATGACTATGTGTTATCTTTTTTCCACACAGACACACTATATTCCTGGTGTATTTTGTTTTGAATGCATCAAGTTTCCATCTATACATAAGGGATTGGATACTTCTGCTGGCAGGAAACTGCTTAGGGATATTACTAACTTCAAAGTTCATGTGACATTTATCATACTTTTTCTGTTTTTCTTGGAATGGTTCCAGACGTAGGTGTCCACTAAGGTGTAATACTCATGCTACGAGAGAGAAAGCTGTATATTATATGAATCTGGTGAGCTTTTTGCCCCCTGTTTGGCAGCCCTGTCAACCTTATCACTATAATGAAAAGAACTATGAGAAGGTATCCAGCAGAAAGTAATATCAGTGCCTCTTTAAGGATAAACTATGAATCAAGTGACTAATTTCCAGAATCATTTCAGACCTTGTATGTAATTTTGATGATTCAAGAGCCTGAAGTACTGATTTTGAATCAACGCAAAAACGTATCTGAAAAATTGTCCTAGGAAGACTTATCATAAAGTTTAAAGCCATTAATATTGCAAAGAGTTCAGCTGTAAAGACAGATTTATCAAATCCTATACAGAAAGATTTCTCAATTTTGAGTGCAGGTATTAAAAACGCTGAGCCTGCTTTTCTTTCAATCATTGATCCATCAGTGTAAATTTTCAAGTGATTGGAATAAAAATGTTCTATATGACATTTAACCTGACTTGCCAGTAAATTTATATTATCTTCTTTTTTTAAAATTTGTGTGGTGTATGTCAAATCGAGCTCTTTGGAGTTCCCAACTGGATACTAGTGAAAAGGAAGGTCTTATAGATACAGGATCTACTTCTAGATCAATTCCTGAGCCTTTCATGACGTCAGATGTGTATGTTGCAAGTGTGACCTGTGAAGATATTGATTTAGCTCTTTTTGGAAAGTCGGTATCTGATCTCAGTTTAGTTTCTGTTTCTGAGATGTTTTCGACGGTGGTATTTCTTAACAAAGTGCGTGTGTGTGTGTGTGTGTGTGTGTGTGTGTGTGTGTGTGTGTGTGTGTGTGTGTGTGTGTGTGTGTGTGTGTGTAGTGTGTAGTGAGTGTGTATGTGAGTGTGTATATGTGTGTGTGTGTATTTGTGTGTGTATGTATGTGTGTCACTGTGTGTATATATATATATGTGTGTGTGTGTATGTGTGTGTGTTGTGTGTGTGTGTGTGTGTGTGTGTGTTGTTTTGTGTGTGTGTGTGTGTGAATGTGTGTGTATGTGTGTGTGTTGTGTAATTTCACTTCTGGAAGGAAATCTGAACATTTGACTATTTTATCGCAAGCCAATTATCTTACATGCACTTTATTTCTGTTGGACTCTTATAATGGAATGAAATTAGAAACAGGTGGTAGTGATACATAAAACCAACAATCACACAACACACACACAAACACACACACACACACACACACACAACACACACACACACACACACACACAACACACACACACACACACACAACACACAAACACACACAACTAATCCCACATACTACCCCCCACACCCACCCACACACAAACATACACATCCACGATCCCCCCACCCACACGCACACACACTCACACACAAACACACACACCCCACCCCCCCCTCCACCCCCCCCCACATCATCCCACTCCCCCACAACACACACTACCGCACACACACACACACACTACCCCCCCCCCCCCACACCACCACCATCACCTCCCCACACACACACCACCCACACACCACCACCACCCTCCCCCCACACACCACCACCATCACCCTCCCACACACCACACACACACACCATCACCCTCCCCCACCCCACCACACACCTCCCACACACCCCCACCCCCACACCACCTCCACCACCCCCTCCCACACACACACCACCACACACCACCACCCTCCCCCACACACCACCATCCCCCACAACACCACCACACCACCCTCCCACACACACACACCACCACTACCACCACCACCCTCCTCCCCACACACACCACCACCACCCTCCCCCACACACCACCACACCACCACTCACAACCACCACTACCACCACCACTATCCCCCATCCCACCCCACACCACCTCCACCACCCTCCCCCACACACACACACCACCACACCACCACTACACCACCACACCCTCCCCCAACCCCACTCCACCCCACACCACCACCACCATCCCCCCCACTCCAACCCACACCACCACCACCACCACCCCCTCCCCCTCCCACACACACACCACTACCACCACACACAGACACTTACCATCCAGTAAGGCATCCTTATCCGTGTACCTCAGATAATCCCTGGCCAACAGGATACCATGATTAGCACAGCTGGATCGCCATTTACTCTGCTCGAAGCGGACAGCCAGATGCTTCATCTGTGAGGCGTTTCTCTCGCAAGGAAAGGGCATACACTGCCTTACATGTGAGGCCATATTCTCATGCAACGGACATGAGGCATATATATATACATTAGTCACATATATAATACATAATACATACATACATATACATAATACATACACACATACATACATAATACATACATACATACATACATAATAATACATAATACATACATACATACATCATATAATACATACATACATACATACATACATAAATAAAGGCATAAATGATACATACATACATACATAATAAGCATAAATAACATACATACATAATACATACATACATACATAATATACATACATACATACATAAAAATACATACATACATACATACATACATACATACATACATACATACATACATACAATAAATCAATAGATAAATAAACAAATGAATAAATAAACTAAATGAATAAAAATAAATTCATGTGCAAACAAACATAGAATAAAAAAAATTTAAAAAAACAAAGATAAAATAAAATAAAAATAATAATAAGTAAAATAAATAAGTAAACAAACTAATAAACACAACATTCACGACTCAATAAAAAATAAACAAAAACCAATCCACCCATTCTGACAATGCACTTTTAAAAAAAAAAGACCGAAAATGAAGATTTTTGTACTTTGCAATGTCACTCTGACCTTGAGGAAGGATCGGTTGAATTAAATACTTCACGTGCATCGAGAAGATTGCTACAGGCTGTTCACAGCAATGCAAACAGATTTTAACCCTTTGACTTCTGCTCCCTATCCAACAACTGCAGAAAGCTGGTGGGAAGGGTGAGAAGTCAAAGGGTTAGGTTTTTGCCTTGCTGGCATGGTAGACAATGCAGGACACTATTGGACAGGGTGCAGGGGTTAAAGGGTTAACCCTCTGACTCCCTCAACCTAATCACTAGCATCCTGCATCGTCACCAATGATGATATCATCATCATCAGGTGCCCTGCCACATGGCGTTGGCGACCATGGACTTCCAACCATCTCTATCTCTCGTTGCCCCTAGCATCTCCCCCCACCCTCCTCATCCCCAGCCACTCTGCAAGTCCGTCCAGCATTTCTCCCTGGGTCTACCTGGTGCTCTCTTTCCCTCCAGCTTTCCCGTTGTAACCAGGTCTCCAAATCCCCCTTCCTCATGAAATGGCCTATAAATATTGCCTGTCTTTTCCTAATCTTCCTTATGAGTGATTACTTGTGTCTGCCTCCATCAAGACTGTCTCGTTTGTTTTCTTTGCTGTCCATGGAACTCTCAACATTCTTCTGAGAACCACATCTCGGCTGCCTCAATCTTGTTTGGCTTTGCTTGCTGACTGTCCACGCCTCGCATCCGTACAACAGTATTGGTCTGTAAATATTAGGAATTCTGATGGTTAACTGAAGATTTTGTAGAATGCTTGCATATGGTGAGAAGTCCAGAAGATTAATTTTTTTCAGATAAGTTCTGAAGTGGTGGATAGGGTGAGGGAGTCAAAGGGTTAAGTTTTTGCAGAGCTAGTGGATATGGTGAGGAGTCAAAGGGTTAAGTTTTTGCAGGAAGCTGGTGATATGGTAGGGAGTCAAAGGGTTTAAGATTTTGTAGGAAGCTGGTGGTAGGGTGAGGGAGAGTCGAAGAGTTAAGTTTTTGTAGGAAAGCTGGTGGATAGGGTGAGGGAGATTAAAGGGTTTTTTTTGTAGGAAGCTGGTGGACTAGGGTGAGGAGTCAAAGGTTCTTTTTTGTGACTGGTGGATATGGTGAGAGTCAAAGGGTTAAGTTTTTGCATGAGAGTGGATAGGTGAGGAGTCAAAAGGTAAATTTTTTTGAGAAGCTGGTGGATAGGGTGAGGGATCGTCAAAAGTTTAAGTTTTTGTAGGAAGCTGGTGGATAGGATGAGAGATCGAAGGTTCAAGTTTTTTGCAGGAAGCTGGTGGATAGGTGAGCAGTCAAAAGGTTTAAGTTTTTGTTGGAAGCTGGTGGATAGGGATGAGGGAATCGAAGGGTTAAGTTTTTGTAGAAGCTGGTGGATAGGGTGAGAGTCAAAAGGGTTAAATTTTTGTAGAAGCTGTGGATAGGTGAGGGAGTCAAAGGTGTCAATTTTTTGTAGGAAGCTGGTGGGTAGGATGAGGAGTCGAAGGGTTCAAGTTTTTTGCAGAAGCTGGTGGCTAAGGTGATGAGTCAAAGGTTAATTTTTTTGAGGAAGCTGGTGGATAGGGTGAGGGAGTCAAAGGGTTAAGTTTTTGCAGGAAGCTGGTGGATAGGGTGAGGGAGTCAACGGGTTAAGTTTTTGCTGCTAATGGATAGGGTGAGAGTAAAAGGTTTAAGTTTTTGCAGGAAGCTGGTGGATAGGTGAGGGAGCCGAAGGGTTAAGTTTTTGCAGGAAGCTGGTGGATAGGGTGAGAGAGTCAAAGGGTTTAGGTTTTTGTAGGAAGCTGGTGGATAGGGTGATGGGGTCAAAGGGTTACTTTTTTGTAGGAAGCTGGTGGATAGGGTGAGGGAGTCAAAGGGTTACTTTTTGTAGGAAGCTGGTGGATAGGGTGAGGGAGTCAAAGGGTTCAAGTTTTTGCAGGAAGCTGGTGGATAGGATGAGGGAGTCAAAGGGTTCAAGTTTTTGCAGGAAGCTGGTGGATAGGGTGACAGTCAAAAGGGTTAAGTTTTTGCTGCTGGTGGATAGGGTGTGAGGGAGTCAAAAGGTTTAAGTTTTGCAGAGCTGTGGATAGGGTGATGGAGTCAAAGGGTTAATTTTTTTGTAGGAAACTGTTGGATAGTGAGGGGACACAGGTTTTAAGTTTTTTGCAGGAAGCTGGTGCACAGGTGAGGGAGTCAAAGGGTTTAAGATTTTGCAGGAAGCTGGTGGATAGGGTGAGAGAGTCAAAGGATTGAAGATTTTTGCAGGAAGCTGGTGGATAGGGTGAGGGAGTCAAACGGTTGAAGTTTTTGCAGGAAGCTGGTGGATAGGGTGAGAGTCAAACGGTTTGAAGTATTTTGCAGGAAGCTGGTGGATAGGGTGAGAGAGTCAAAGGGTTGAAGTTTTTGCAGGAAGCTGGTGGATAGGGTGAGAGTCAAAAGGTTGAAGTTTTAGCAGGAAGCTGGTGGATAGGGTGAGGGAGCGAAGGGTTAGTTTTTTGCAGGAAGCTGGTGGATACGGTGAGGAGTCAAAGGTTTAATTTTTAGCAGGAAGCTGGTGGATGGGGTGAGGGAGCCGAATGGTTAAGTTTTTGCAGGAAGCTGGTGGATAGGGTGAGAGAGTCAAAGGGTTTAAGTTTTTGTAGGAAGCTGGTGGATAGGGTGAGGGAGCCGAAGGGTTAAGTTTTTGCAGGAAGCTGGTGGATAGGGTGAGGGAGTCAAAGGGTTTAAGTTTTTGTAGGAAGCTGGTGGATAGGGTGAGGGGTCAAAGGTTACTTTTTTCTAGGAAGCTGGTGGATAGGGTGAGGGAGACAAAGGGTTGAAGTTTTTGCAGGAAAGCTGGTGGATAGGGTGAGGGAGCAGAAGGGTTTCAGTTTTTGCAGGAAGCTGGTGGATAGGGTGAGAGTCAAAGGGTAAGTTTTTGTAGGAAGCTGGTGGGTAGGGTGAGGGAGTTAAAGGGTTTAAGTTTTTGTAGGAAGCTGGTGGATAGGGTGAGGGGTCAAAGGGTTACTTTTTTGCAGGAAGCTGGTGGATAGGGTGAGGGAGCGAAGGTTTAAGCTTTTGCAGGAAGCTGGTGGATCGGGTGAGGGATCAAAGGTTTAAGTTTTTGTAGGAAGCTAGGTGGATAGGGTGAGGGGGTCAAAGGGTTTAAGATTTTGCAGGAAGCTGGTGGCTAGGGTGAGGAGTCAAAGGGTTAATTTTTTGTAGGAAGCTGGTGGATAGGGTGAGAGAGTCAAAGGGTTTAAGATTTTGCAGGAAGCCGGTGAAGGGTGAGGGAGTCAAAGGGTTAATTTTTAGTGGAGCTGGTGGATAGGGTGGAGAGTCAAAGGGTTTAAGATTTTGCAGGCAAGCTGGTGGATAGGGTGAGGGAGTTAAAGGGTTAAGTTTTTGTAGGAAGCTGGTGGATAGGGTGAAGGAGTCAAAAGGGTTAAGTTTTTGCAGGAAGCTGTGGATAGGATGAGGGAGTCAAAAGGATTAAGTTTTTGCAGGAAGCTGGTGGATAGGGTGAGGAGTCAAAGTCAAAAGGTTTAAGTTTTTGCAGGAAGCTGGTGGTAGGGTGAGAGTCAAAAGGTTAAGTGTTTTGCTTCTAGTGGATATGGTGAGAGTCAAAAGGGTTAAGTTTTTGCTGAATAGTGGATAGGGTGAGGAGTCAAAGTCAAAGCTTTAAGTTTTTGTAGGAAGCTGGTGGATAGGATGAGGGAGTCAAAGGGTTTATTTTTTGTAGGAAGCTGGTGGATAGGGTGAGGGAGTCAAAGGGTTAAGTTTTTGTAGGAAGCTGGTGGCTAGGTGAGGGAGTCGAAGGGTTCAAGTTTTTTGTAGGAAGCTGGTGGATAGGATGAGGAAGTCAAAGGGTTAAGTTTTTGTGAAGCTGGTGGCTAGGGTGAGGGAGTTAAAGGTTCTATTTTTGTAGGAAGCTGGTGGCTAGGGTGAGTAGTCAAAGGGTTAATTTTTTGTAGGAAGCTGGTGGATAGGGCGAGGGATCAAAGGGTTTAAGTTTTTTGCAGGAAGCTGGTGGATAGGGTCAGAGAGTCAAAGGGTTTAAGTTTTTGCTGCTAGTGGATAGGGTGAGGGAGTCAAAGGGTTTAAGTTTTTGTAGGAAGCTGGTGGATAGGGTCAGAGTCAAAGGGATTTAAGATTTTGCAGGAAGCTGGTGGATAGGGTGAGGGAGTCGAAAGGGTTCAAGTTTTTTGCAGGAAGCTGGTGGATAGGATGAGGGAGTCAAAGGGTCAAGTTTTTGTAGGAAGCTGGTGGATAGGGTGAGAGTCAAAAGGGTTAGGTTTTTGCTGCTAGTGGATAGGGTGAGGGAGTCAAAAGGTTTAAGTTTTTGCAGGAAGCTGGTGGATAGGGTGAGGGAGTCAAACGGGTTAAGTTTTTGCTGCTAGTGGATAGGGTGAGAGTAAAAGGGTTAGTTCTTGCAGGAAGCTGTGATAGGGTGAGGGAGCAGAAGGGTTAAGTTTTTGCAGGAAGCTGGTGGATAGGGTGAGAGAGTCAAAGGGTATAATTTTTGTAGGAAGCTGGTGGATAGGGTGAGAGAGTCAAAGGGTATAAGTTTTTGCAGGAAGCTGGTGGATAGGGTGAAGTCAAAAGGGTTAGGTTTTTGAGCTAGTGGATAGGGTGAGAGTCAAAGGGTTAGTTTTTGCGCTATGTGGATAGGGTGAGAGTCAAAAGGGTTAAGTTTTGCTGATAGTGGATAGGGTGAGGGAGTCAAAAGGTGATTTTTTTTGTAGGAAGCTGGTGGATAGGGTGAGGGAGTCAAAGGGTTTAAGATTTTGCAGGAAGCTGGTGGATAGGGTGAGGGGTCAAAGGATTTAAGATTTTGCAGGAAGCTGGTGGATAGGGTGAGGGAGTCAATGAAAGGTTAAGTTTTTGTAGGAATGGTGGATAGGGTGAGGGAGTCAAAGGGTTAAGTTTTTGCAGGAAGCTGGTGGATAGGAGTGAGGGAGTCAAAGTCAAAGGTTTAAGTTTTTGTAGGAAGCTGGTGGATAGGGTGAGAGTCAAAAGGGTTAAGTTTTTGCTGCTAGTGGATAGGTGAGAGTAAAAGGGTTAAGTTTTTGCAGGAAGTTGGTGGATAGGGTGAGGGAGTCAAATCAAAAGCTTTAAGTTTTTGCTGTAAGCTGGTGGATAGGGTGAGGAGTCAAAGGGTTCAAGTTTTTTGCAGGAAGCTGGTGGATAGGGTGAGGGAGTCAAAGTCAAAAGGCTTTAATTTTTGTAGGAAGCTGGTGGATAGGATGAGGGAGTCGAAAGGTTAACTTTTTGCAGGAAGCTGGTGGATAGGGTGAGAGTCAAAAGGGTTAAGGTTTTTGCTGATAAGTGGATAGGGTGAGAGTCAAAGGGTTAGGTTTTTGCTGATAGTGGATAGGGTGAGAGTCAAAGGGTTAGGTTTTGCTGATAGTGGATAGGGTTGAGATCAAAAGGGTTAGGTTTTTGTGATAGTGGATAGGGTGAGGAGTCAAAAGGTTTGTTTTTGCAGGAAGCTGGTGGATAGGGTGAGGGAGTCAAAAGGTTTGTTTTTGCAGGAAGCTGGTGGATAGGGTGAGGGAGACACAGGTTAAGTTTTTAGCTGTAGTGGATAGGGTGAGAGTCAAAGGGTTAAGTTTTTGTAGGAAGCTGGTGGATAGGATGAGGGAGTCAAAGAGTTAAGTTTTTGCAGGAAGCTGGTGGATAGGGTGAGGGAGTTAAAGGGTTAAGTTTTTGTAGGAAGCTGGTGGATAGGGTGAGAGTCAAAAGGGTTAAGTTTTTGCTGCTAATGGATAGGGTGAGGAGTCAAAGGTGATTTTTTTGCAGGAAGCTGGTGGATAGGGTGAGAGGGTCAAAGGTTCAAGTTTTTGTAGGAAGCTGGTGGCTAGGGTGAGGTAGTCAAACGGTTAATTTTTTGTAGGAAACTGGTGGTTAGGGTGAGGGAGTCAAGGGTTGAAGTTTTTGCAGGAAGCTAGTGGGATAGGGTGAGGGAGCCAAAGGGTTAAGTTTTAGCAGCTAGTGGATAGGGTTAGGGCGTCAAAGGGTTAAATATTGTCAGAAGTTCCTGAGAAAGTGCTGTTCACACACTTTCCTAAAAAATGTCGACTGTAGGCACGCTTTGCTGTTGTCTTCTCTACATGATCTTACAGCCTTTGGCCTAACAACTTCGAGCAGCTTTGATTCACATGGTAAAGATCCGACCAAATAAAATTGCTGAGAAAATTTCTGCTCGCACCTTTTTGTTACATACACACGCACATTGCTTGTTATACGAGAGAACCAGTACTGTTGTTACGGATGTGAGGCGTGGACAGTCAACAAGCAAAGCCAGAACAGGATTGACGCAGCCGAGATGTGGTTTCTAAGAAGAATGTTGAGAGTTCCATGGACAGCAAAGAAAACAAATGAGACAGTCTTGATGGAGGCAGACACAAGCAGATCACTCATAAGGAAGATTAGGCCTGACTGTACTGACCAGATTGAGGCTTAAAGTCCTACCACACATAGTGTAGCGAGGACTAGCAAGTAAAAATTTTTGATCAAGCTTTAAGATAATGCTTAGTTATGTTTATTTTTAGACAAAATAGTTTAAAACTTTCATAAAATTACAGATTAAAACCTTTCCAGGTCCACAAATAAAAACAGAGAGAGAATGACAGATCTAGGAAGATTAGGAAAAGACAGGCAACATTTATAGGCCATTTTATGAGGAAGGGGGATTTGGAGCACCTGGTCACAACGGGAAAGCTGGAGGGAAAGAGAGCACCGGGTAGACCCAGGGAGAAAATGCTGGACGGACTTGCAGAGTGGCTGGGGACGAGGAGGGTGGGAGAGATGCTAGGGGCAACGAGAGACAGAGACAGATGGAAGTCCATGATCGCCAACGCCATGCGGCAGGGCACCTGATGATGATATGATGACACACGCACATATCACATTACACCGTATACACGCGAGCGCGCGCCGTGCGCAAAACACACACACACACACACACACACACACACACACACACACACACACACACACACACACACACACACACACAGAGAAAGACAGAGACAGAAAGACAGAGACAGAGAGAGACAGAGACAGAAAGACAGAGAGAGACAGAGAGAGAGACAAAAAGCGAGACAGACAGAGATGGACAGAGACAGAGAGAGGGGGGAGAGAGGAGGAGAGAGGGGGGAGAGAGGAGGAGAGAGGGGGAGAGAGAGGGAGAGGCAGAAGGACAGAGACAGAGACACACAGAGACAGACAGACAAACAGAGAGAGTGAGAGAGAGAGAGAGAAAGAGAGACAGAGACAGAACACAGAGACAGACAGACAGAACAGAGACACAGAGACAGAAAGACACACAGAAAAACAGAGACAGAGACACAGAGACAGAAAGACACACAGAAAAACAGAGACAGAGACACAGAGACAGAAAGACACACAAAAACAGAACAGAGACACAGAGACAGATACATCCAGAAAAACAGACAGAGACACAGCGACAGAACAAGGACACACAGAGAAAACAGGACAGAGACAGACACAGAAGACACAGAAACAGACAGAAAGAACAGAAAAATCCACCAATCCATCCAGTCCAACCAAGATCCAGTTCCATCCATACTCTTTCAAGTCAGTCGCTTTTGCCGAAACAGAGGAACTTCTTCAGCCTGGTAGGAATACAGGGAAAAACGCAAGGTCGACCAGGTACGGCAGCTGAAAAGCATCTTAAAACACTCTGGTCTCCTCAAAGGATGCCAGCTTTCCCATTCTGCTTCACAGTCTGAAATATGCCAGAAAGAACTTCAAGAATTCTGCACAAAAATGGTAACAGACGAAAAAAAAAAAAGAAAAAAAAGAAAAAAGAAAATTGACCAGGTCCGGAAGCTACCCAGCACCTTAAAATGTACACGCTGGTCTCCTCAAAGGATGCCAGCCTCCCATTCTGCTTCACAGTCTGAAATATGCCAGAAAGAACTTCAAGGACTCAGCACAAAACATGGTAAAGATGAAGAAAAAAAACAAAAAAAAAAAAAAAAAAAACAAAGACAGCCGACGTTGTGGTGCAGTGGTTATCACAACAGATTAACGACTGCAAGGTTGTGGGTTCGAATCCCCATCAGTTCTGTTAAAATCATTGCGGATTTTGTTTTTGTTTGTTTGTTTGTTTGTTTGTTTTTGGGGGGGTCACAACCGGCTTCTACCGAGAGTTGAGTGTGCCATGGGCATGATTAATGAAAAGACTGGAACCACACAGTCGTGTCTCTTCAATTCATTGGGAGTGATGCTCAAACTTCCTGACCAACACCGCAGGTGTCAATATGTCTGGGCCTGGTTTGACTCTGGGATATATGTATATCATTATGAACCCAAAGAGCAGAATACAGCCTTGTGGCGGAGTCAACAATCACAGATGGAACTCCGTTGCATCATAATTATCATTCCCATCGTCATATCAACACACACACACACACACACACACACACACACACACACACACACACACACACACACACACACACACACACACACACACACACACACACACAAGACAGGAAAACAAAGGAAAAAAAAGCAAACAACTAAACTAAAAAAGAAGCGAGCACAAAATGGTACAACAATACCATTACATTTTTTTTAAAAGCGGGGGAGGGGGGAGGAAGGGGGGACGGAAAGACGGAAAGAGGAAGAAGGAGACAGATTAAAAGATTGAAAAACAAGATGATCAAGCCATTCTAACAATCTCTCATTTAATTTTCATACAAAAACAATACAGATGTTGTTTTTTCTCAAGGTCATTGTAACCTTGAAGAAGCTTTGGGCAACACAAAAATCGACTGAAACGAGGACAATGATAGATTGTAAACATCATGGAAACAATATAAATATTGTCGGAAGTGCCTGAAAAGTGCTGCACACTCATCTTCCTTGTTAACCTTTTGACTCCTATACCCTATCCACCAAC
>JAPXFY010000026.1:11953769-11978769 GCA_030674185.1 Monoplex corrugatus | reverse complement strand
GATTGTGTTTGTATTTGAATGGTATGGTTTGATTGTGTTTGTATTTGAATGCTATGGTTTGATGTGTTTGTATTTGAATGCTATGGTTTGATGTGTTTGTGTTCGATTACTATGGTTTGAGTGTGTTTATACTTGAATGCTATGGTTTGATGTGTTTGTGTTTGATTATTATGGTTTGATTGTGTTTGTATTTGAATGCTATGGTTTGAGTGAGTTTATACTTGAATGCTATGGTTTGATGTGTTTGTATTTGAATGCTATGGTTTGAGTGTGTTTATACTTGAATGCTATGGTTTGATGTGTTTGTGTTCGATTACTATGGTTTGATTGTGTTTGTATTTGAATGCTATGGTTTGATTGTGTTTGTGTTTGAATGCTATGGTTTGATGTGTTTGTGTTCGAATACTATGATTTGATGTGCTTGTGTTCGAATACTATGGTTTGATGTGCTTGTGTTTGAATGCTATGGTTTGACTGTGTTTATACTTGAATGCTATAGTTTGATGTGTTTGTGTTCGATTACTATGGTTTGATTGTGTTTGTATTTGAATGCTATGGTTTGATTGTGTTTGTATTTGAATGCTATGGTTTGACTGTGTTTGTATTTGAATGCTATGGTTTGGTTGTGCTTGTGTTTGAATGCTATGGTTTGATTGTGTTTGTGTTTGAATGCTATGGTTTGATGTGCTTGTGTTTGAATGCTATGGTTTGACTGTGTTTGTGTTTGCTGTGTATCGACGTGCTTGTGTTTGAATGCTATGATTTGACTGTGTTTATACTTGAATGCTATGATTTGACTGTGTTTATATTTGAATGCTATGGTTTGATGTGTTTGTATTTGAATGCTATGGTTTGATGTGTTTGTGTTTGAATGCTATGGTTTGATTGTGTTTGTATTTGAATGCTATGGTTTGATGTGTTTGTATTTGAATGCTATAGACTGATGTGTTTGTATTTAAATGCTATAGTTTGATGTGTTTGTATTCGAATGCTACGTTTTCTCGTGTTTGTATCTGAATGCTATGAATGCTGTAGTTTGATGTGTTTGTATCTGAATGCTAAAGTCTGTCGTGTTTGTATCTGAATCCTATGAATGCTATAGTTTGTGTTTGTATTTGATTGCTATAGTTTGATGTGTTTACAACTGAATGCTATGAATGCTATATAGTTTTATACTGTTTACATGGGATTGCCATAGTTTGATGTGTTTACCTCTGAATGCTATGAATGCTAAAGTTTGATGTGTTTACCTGTAAATGCTATGGTTTGATGTGTTTACCTCTGAATGCTATGAATGCTAAAGTTTGATGTGTTTATCTCTGAATGCTATGAATGCATTAGTTTGATGTGTTTGTATCTGAATGCTATGAATGCATTAGTTTGATGTGTTTGTATCTGAATGCTATGAATGCATTAGTTTGATGTGTTTGTATCTGAATGCTATGAATGCATTAGTTTGATGTGTTTACAACTGAATGCTATGAATGCTATATAGTTTTATACTGTTTACATGGGATTGCCATAGTTTGATGTGTTTACCTCTGAATGCTATGGTTTGATGTGTTTACCTCTGAATGCTATGGTTTGATGTGTTTACCTCTGAATGCTATGGTTTGATGTGTTTACCTCTGAATGCTATGGTTTGATGTGTTTACCTCTGAATGCTATGGTTTGATGTGTTTACCTCTGAATGCTATGAATGCTAAAGTTTGATGTGTTTACATGTAAATGCTATGGTTTGATGTGTTTACCTCTGAATGCTATGAATGCTAAAGTTTGATGTGTTTGTATTTGAATGCTATGAATGTTATAGTTTGATATGTTTACATCTGAATGCTATGAATGCATTAGTTCGACGTGTTTGTATCTAAATGCTATAGTTTGTCGTGTTTGCATCTGAATGCTATGAATGCTATAGTTTGTCGTGTTTGTATCTGAATGCTATGAATGCTATAGTTTGTCGTGTTTGTATCTGAATGCTATGAATGCTATAGTTTGATGCGTTTGTATTTGAATGCTATAGTTTGATGTGTTTTATACCTGAATGCTATAGTTTGTTGTGTCTACCTGTGAATGCTATGAATGCTATAGTTTGATGTGTTTACCTCGGAATGCTATAAATGCTATAGTTTGATGTGTTTGTATTTAAATGCTATGACCTGACAGAAGACGAAACGTAGTTTGTTTTATGACAATCCCGACCATTTTCCATTTTTGTTCGCTTACAGCTTCTAAACGTGAAAGCTCTCGCAGAAATTTGTCATTTTGCTTTGTACAAGGCATTTTTTTAAAAATCAGATCTACTGCAGTATCATGAAACAGCCTGTGTTTATACTGATGTTGTGATTGTTAACGATGTCCAATGATCATATTGGTTATATATCTATATCCCTGGCGCAATGCGTATGTATTAGGAAACATCCGAAGCTCTCTCTCTCTCTTCTCTCTCTCCTCTCTCTTCTCTCTCCTCTCTCTCTCTCTCTTCTTCTCTCTCTCGAAGTTTATGGTCGCTGCCTTTAAAATATTAGAAAATAATATTTCTAACAAAACAAACATGAACCATCAATTGTACATTTCCATGTTAATAGTTTACAAAATATTTGTGTGTGTACGCTGACGTGTGTTGATTTTGTATATATATATACCTGTATGTGGAACAAAACTGTCTCATGATCGATTCCCCACAAGACAATGGGCTGTTGGCCTAATTTATCACAATTCCGAGTTTCCGGCTCTCTCTCCCCTCTCTCTCTCTCTCTCTCTCTCTCTCTCTCTCTCTTCTCTCTCCTCTCTCTCTCTCTCTTTCTCCCTCCCTCTCTCTCTCTCTCTCTCTCTTGGTCTAATTAAGTTTTGTGTCCATTCTCCTCGGCTCACCGTTTGTGATGTTTGAATAAAAATAAAAAGAAGTCTGGATCTCTGAGACACACCACAATCGATCAGTCTAACAGAAAGTATTAAAACTTTATAGAACACGTACAAGTGAACGGACCAACCAGCTTGCTATCTGGGTCACACCACAATCGATCTGATAGAAAGTCTTATTAGACTTTATACTGGGTCACACCACAATCAATCTGACTTTATACTGGGTCACACCACAATCAATCTGACTTTATACTGGGTCACACCACAATCAACCTGACTTTATACTGGGTCACACCACAATCAATCTGACTTTATACTGGGTCACACCACAATCAATCTACTAGAAAGTCTTATTAGACTTTATACTGGGACACACCACAATCAATCTGACTTTATACTGGGTCACACCACAATCAACCTACTAGAAAGTCTTATTAGACTTTATACTGGGTCACACCACAATCAATCTACTAGAAAGTCTTATTAGACTTTATACTAATAATAATAATAATATATTTTATTTATATAGCGCAAAATCTTGATAAAATCAAATCTAAGCGCTGAGCGTATACATGCATACATACCTACATACATATGAGCGTATACATGGATACATACATGCATACATACTTACATACATAAATCTAAGCTGAGCGTATACATGCATACATACATACATACATAAATCTAAGCGTATACATACATACATACATACATACATACATACATACATACATACACATGTACGTACATGCATACATAATAATTACAATATTTATATAGCGCAAAATCTCGACAAAATCAAATCCAAGCGCCGAAAAGACACGCACGCACGCACGCACGCACGCACACACACGTAACACACACACACACACACACACACACACACACACACACACACACACACACACACGCATGGCCACAAATGGGGAGAAAGAATAAAAGCAATAAAAGCAAGAATAAAAGCAATGGAAAACCACAGAGAGCACATCATATACAATTATATATTAAAACAAAGTGATTCCCCTCCGAGCGGAGACAGGCTGCAGAGGGGGTTGAGTGAGGTTAGAATTTTATGCAGAGGAGAAAAGGTGAGTTTTGAGAGCGGACTTGAAGGAGGCAAAAGTAGGTTGCTGACGGACTGAGAGAGGAAGTTTGTTCCAGGAGAGTGGACCAGAAACAGAGAAGGCTCGTGGACCATAGGTATTGAGCTTAGTGCGTGGAAAGCGAAAAGTCAGAGGATCGGAGGCAGAGCGGAGGGTACGTGAGGGAACATAGATCTCAAGTAGGCTTGACAGGTAATCGGGGGCTGCGTTATTGAGGCTTTTGTAGCACATGGTGTCTAGTTTGTACTGTATGCGCTTTGATACAGGGAGCCAGTGAAGTTGTGCCAGGAGAGGAGATATGTGGTCAGCTTTTTTCTTTTTGAGTACAAGGCGTACAGCATTGTTTTGAATGCGCTGTAGGATGTGAATGGTGGAGGCAGGAAGACCAGACAGGAGTGAATTACAATAGTCAATGCGAGACATTATGAAGGAGAGAACGAGTTTTGCAGTTGTTTCGACAGAGAGATACTTCCTGATCAGGCTTATACGATGGAGATGATAGTAGCAAGATCTGGCAGTTTGAGAAACAAAGTTGTTCATGGACAGGGTAGAGTCAATGCAGACACCAAGGTTTTTAGCTGAATCAGAAATTGGGACTGATGTGTTACATAATGGGAGAGAAAGAGGAGGCAGCTGGGAAAGTTTCTGACGGGTGCCAATGAGGATAGCTTCTGTCTTGTCGTCATTAAGCTGAAGTCTATTGTGTGTCATCCAGTTCTTAACCCTTTGACTCCTGCAGCCTGTCCAACAGCATCCTTCTTTGTCAACCATGCTGGAAGAGCAAAAACTTAACCCTTTGACTCCCTCACCCTATCCACCAGCTTCCTGCAGGAAGCTGGTGGATAGGGTGAGGGAGTCAAAGGGTTAAGTTTTTGCAGTTGGTAGATAGGGTGCAGGTGGCAAAGGGTTAATGTCCGAGTAACACTCAGTGGTGCGAGTCAACAGGCGCTGTATATTATCAGGTGAGTCACTGTCTTGAAGTTGGGTGTCATCAGCATAGAAGTGGTGTTTTATAGAGTGGGAGTTGATGATGGTGGACAGGGGGAGGTATAAAGAGTGAAAAGAACAGGGCCAAGGACAGATCCTTGTGGAACACCACAGGTCAGGTATGCAGGTTGAGAGTAAGTGCCATTGATGAGAACAGTTTGTTTTCTGTTTGATAAATACGAAGTGAAAAAGGAGAGAGCAATGTCAGAGATGCCAAAAGTATGATGAAGTCTAGAAAGGAGAATACCATGGTCAATGGTATCGAAGGCTGCAGACAGATCAAGGAGTGTGAGGAGAGAGACTTTGCCAGTATCAGTTGCAAGGAGGAGATTGTTGAGAATGTGTAGTAGGGCAGTTTCAGTGCTATGGCACTGGCGGTAGGCTGACTGGAAAGGATTGAGGAGATTGTTGGCAGACAGGTGAGAGTTCAGCTGGTTGAGGACGACCTTTTCAAGGAGTTTTGACAAGAAAGAGAGATTAGAGATAGGCCTGTAATTTTTCAGTTCATTTGGGTCTAAATTGTGTTTCTTGAGGAGAGGGTGAACAATAGCAGACTTGAAAGAATCTGGGACAGTTCCAGTTTGAAAAGAAGTGTTGATGATGTCAGTGATGAATGGGAGGAGAGTAGGGAGACAGTCGGAGTAGAGAGAACCTGGAAGAGGATCCAGTTCGCAGGTTTTGAACGACATGGATCTGATTGTGTTGAAAATTTCTTCTTGTGAGACTGGGGTAAAAGTAGTGAGAGGTGTGCCAGAGAAGGAAGGGTCAGGTGGGCATGGTTGACAGGGTGTCCTGTCAAGCCTGTCACGAAGAGTTTGTATTTTGGTGGTGAAATACTTGGAGAATACAGATGGGAGTTCTTCATTTGTATGTTTTGTTGGGAGAGGTAAGTCTTTTCGTGTGCCAAGGAGATGATTCATGGATGTAAAGAGTTCTTTTGAAGAAGAGGCATTCAGGATTTTGGTTTGGAAATAGCTTGTTTTTGCAGATGCAATGAGGGTGGATACTTTTGTTTTAGAGGCTTGGAAAAGTTGCCTGTGTACAGTGAGTTTGGATTTGTGCCAGCGGCGCTCTGCTCTGCGGCGGGCACGTTTTGCACAGGCAATCTCATGAGTGAGCCAGGGGGTAGGGGGGCGGTCAGGTAAAAGACGGGTTGTGGCTGGAGCATGAGTGTCCAGAAGATGGTGGAGAGTAGTATAGAATTCATCGGCAAGGTTATGTGACTTTTCAGAAAGGAGACGGGAGGCATCAGATGAAAATGTGGAGAGGTCGATAGATTTGAGATTGGGTCACATCACAGTCAATCAATCTAATAGAAAGTCTTATTAGACTTTATGCTGGGTCACACCACAGTCAATCTAATAGAAAGTCTTATTAGACTTTATACTAGTGTACCACAATCAATCTGACAGAAAGTCTTATTATACTTTATACTAGTGTACCACAATCAATTTGACAGAAAGTCTTATTAGACTTTATACTGGGTCACACCACAGTCAATCTAATAGAAAGTCTTATTCGACTTTATACTAGTGTACCACAATCAGACAGAAAGTCTTATAAAACTTTATACTGGGTCACACCACAATCAATCTGACATAAAGTCTCATTAGACTTTATACTGGGTCACACCACAATTAATCTGACAAAGTCTCATTAGACTTTATACTGGGACACACCACAATCAATCTGACAGAAAGTCTTATTAGACTTTACACTGGGTCACACCACAATTAATCTGACAGAAAGTCTTATTAGACTTTATACTGGGTCACACTACAATCTGACAGAAAGTCTTATTAGACTTTATACTGGGTCACACCACAATCAATGTGACTTTATACTGGGACACACCACAATCAATCTAATAGAAAGTCTTGTTAGACTTTATACTGGGACACACCGCAATCAATCTGGCTTTATACTGGGACACACCACAATCAATCTGACTTTATACTGGGTCACACCACAATCAATCTGACTTTATACTGGGTCACACCACAATCAATCTGACTTTATACTGGGTCACACCACAATCAATCTAATAGAAAGTCTTATTAGACGGTAGGGAGCATAGTTCAAGCACGGACTTTCCAGAAGGTAGGGAGGATAGTTCAAACACAGACTTTCCAGAAGGTAGGGAGGACAGTTCAAGCACGGACTTTCCAGAAGGTAGGGAGGATAGTTCAAACACGGAATTTCCAGAAGGTAGGGAGGATAGTTCAAGCACAGACTTTCCAGAAGGTAAGGAGGATAGTTCAAACACGGAATTTCCAGAAGGTAGGGAGGATAGTTCAAGCACAGACTTTCCAGAAGGTAGGGAGGATAGTTCAAACACAGAATTTCCAGAAGGTAGGGAGCATTGTTCAAGCACAGACTTTCCAGAAGGTTGGGAGCATAGTTCAAACACGGAATTTCCAGAAGGTAGGGAGGATAGTTCAAGCACGGACTTTCCAGAAGGTAGGGAGGACAGTTCAAGCACAGAATTTCCAGAAGGTGGGGAAACTATTAATTCTAAAAGAGCTCCTGGCATAACCACAGGGGACCATACACACCAGAAAGCATCCCGCCCATTCCCTCGAAAAGCACGCAACAAACCACAGTCTTCCGCCCCACGATTGGCCATCGCCGCCAATACTTCAGCATAATGTGGCGAGTGGGGCTGTCTCACACAGGTGAGTGAGTGTCTATTTCTGGTAAAGAGATCAAACGACCCCCCCCCCCCCCCCCTACAGGCGGATTCCGTTGTTTTTGTCCTGAAAGTTAGTGACTGTGTGTGTTTGTTTTCTTTTCTGAGGTTTGAACAAGGCCAGTTGGCTGAAAAATTTCGCCTGTCTTGTTTTCGTCAGCCTTGATATAAAACAGAGAGACAGGTTGCTTTCCCTAAGTCCCTCCTTTTGAAGGCTAATTAATTAGCCTTCTTGCTTTTCCTGAATCTTGGTTAAAAAAAAAAAAAAGAAAAAAAGGACGGTGCTGCACTGCGGCGATGCACTCTCAAAAAGAAGAGCGGCCTAAATTTCACATGGTAAAATTAATCCACTGTGACAAAAAATAAATAAATAAATAAATAAAAGACCCAAAATAAATGAATACGACTAGGAATGAAACAAAACATGCATATTTCCTCTGTTTTCGTTAATTTTCTGTTTTGTTGTTGTTGTTTTTTATTCAAGTTCAGGCAAGAATTCATACAATATAAACCGCATTTTTGTAGAACATACGCTTAAATGGATATCATACACGAAATCCAAATATACAGATAGGTGTTATGCTCATTTATTATGATCAAAACACACACACACACACAATATATACGCATATGCGCGCGCACACACACACACACACACACACACACTATATATATATATATATATATATATATATATATATATATATATATATATATGTATACAGATTGCAACAAAGACGTACAATAATACGTACAAACACTCTCAAGCTGACATGTGAATATTTTGTTAAACACAATTGTTGGGTTCTACTGACCGTTCTGCGAGAACTACAGGAGGAAGCCTTCGGCGAGGCGGTCTCTGGTGTGGGTGGGAGTGACTGGTTGCTGTAAGCTGGGACTCTTGTAGCTTGTGTTCTGCACAAACCTGTCCACGGGCTGAAAAAAACAAAACAAAACAAAATCTGTCACTGTAAAATGACTGTTGTTATTGTAGTTTAAAGCCCAGCCGATGGCGTAGAGCCAAATCAGGGCTATAACCGCTTCAAAACGTACAAAACTTCAACAGAAAAAAATAAGAAAGAGAATTAAGTACACATATCAATGCATGAACCTATGAAACACTAAGCTGTCACCACCAGGATTTTGGATAGCTTAACCCTCTGAACTCCCGAACCCTGTTCCAACACAACTACCAAAGACTTAACCCTTCGACTCCCTCACCCTATCCACACTTCATGGTAAGAGAAGTCAAGGGTTAAGTTTTTGCTTCGCTAGCATAGGTGACAATACAGGGTTGCTGGTGGCCAGCCTGTGGCTGCAGGAATCTTAAAATGAGCAGGGAACAGACAAATCATTTGCGTGTTCGCAATGCTTCAATAGTTCTAGTGCATCTGCTGGGACGTTTCTACGTCTCCCCCCTCCCCTCCCCACAACCCACACCCCAACCGCAACGCCTCAAATGTTTATATTCTGAGCTGAGGCTGAACTTGATTACCAGATCTTGAGTACAAAGCCACGTTATTCATTGAGCCATCCATGCCTTCAAAGAGATGCAGAATAAAAGACTAACCCTTTCTCCAGTATATAAGACCGAAATGTCTTTGGGACAGGGTGTCTAAGAAGTTAAAAGTGAGAGAGTGAAATGCTTACCTTTCGCCAATGTAACAGAAAGTATATTTGGATGAAGCAGTCTTAACCATTATAAAAGGCACGAAATAACATTTGGGAAAGATGGTTCGCCATTATCAAAAGCAGAGTAAAATGCTTCTTACCTTTTCACAGTTTAATAATGGGCAGTATCTTTGGATTATGCGGTTAAAAGACACGAAAATAACATTTGCAGAGATGGTAATACGTCATTATCAAAGGGAGAGTAAAAATTCTTACCCTTACGCCAGTGTGACAAAGTATCCTTGGATGAACGGTTTTAACGTTAAAAAGCCACGAAAACAAACATTTGGGAGAGAGTACGGTCGTAAGCCAACATCAAAGGGCAGATGAAATGCTTTCTTACCTTTTTCACCAGTGTAATAATAGGCATATCTAGGATGAAGTGGTTAAAAAGACATGAAAATAACATTTGGGAGAGAGACAGTCTTAGCCATTATCAAAGGGCAAGAGTAAAAGGTTCTACCTTTTCGCCAGTATAATAGGCAGTATCTACGGATGAAGTGGTTGATAGACACAAAAATAACATTTGTGAGAGATGGTATACGTCATATCAAAGGGCGGAGTAAAATTCTTACCTTTCGCAGTGTGACAAAGTATCTTTGGATGAAAGCGGTTTTAAACCGTTAAAAAGCACCGAAAATAACAAACACAATTTTTGGGTTCTACTGACCGTTCTGCGAGAACTACAGGAGGAAGCTTTGGCGGGGTGGGAGTGAGATGCTGGAGGATG
This sequence comes from Monoplex corrugatus, assembly GCA_030674185.1. Taxonomy (NCBI): domain Eukaryota; kingdom Metazoa; phylum Mollusca; class Gastropoda; order Littorinimorpha; family Ranellidae; genus Monoplex; species Monoplex corrugatus. The sequence continues at coordinate 11,968,721 of JAPXFY010000026.1, read as the reverse complement.
GTTGCTGTAACTGGGACTCTTGTAGCTTGTGTTCGCACAAACTTGTTCCACGGGCTGAAAACAACAAAACAAAACAAAACTGTCACTGTAAAATGACTGTTGTTATTGTAGTTTTAAAGCCCAGCCGATGGCGTAGCGAGCCAAATCAGGGCTATAACCGCTTCAAAACGTACAAAACTTCAACAGAAAAAAATAAGAAAGAGAATTAAGTACACATATCAATGCATGAACCTATGAAACACTAAGCTGTCACCACCAGAATTTTTGGAAGCTTAACGCTCTGACTCCCGAACCCTGTCCACCAACTACCAAAACTTAACCCTTCGACTCCCTCACCCTATCCATCACTTCCTGGTAAGAGATTCAATGGGTTAAGTTTTTGCTTCGCTAGCATAGGTGACAATACAGGGTTGCTGGTGGCCAGCCTGTGGCTGCAGGAATCTTAAAATGAGAAGGGAACAGACAAATCATTCGCGTGTTCACAATGCTTCAATAGTTCTAGTGGCGTCTGCTTGGGCGTTTCATACGTCTCCCCCTCCCCCGCCCTCCCAACCCCAAACCCCAACCACAACGCCTCAAATGTTTATATTCTGAGCTGAGGCTGAACTTGATATACCAGATCTTGAGTACAAAGCCACGTCTATTCATTGAGCCATCCATGCCTTCAAAGAGATGCAGAATAAAAGACTAACCCTTTCTCCAGTATATAAGACGAAATGTCTTTGGGACAGATGGTGTCTAAGAAGATAAAAGACGAGAGAGTGAAATGCTTCTTACCTTTCGCCAATGTAACAAGAAAGTATCTTTGGATGAAGCAGTCTTAACCATTAAAAAGGCACGCGAATATCATTTGGGAAAGATGGTCTCAGCCATTATCAAAAGGCAGAATAAAAGGCTTACCTTTTCACCAGTGTAATAATAGGCAGTATCTTTGGATGAAGCGGTTAAAAGACACGAAAATAACATTTGCGAGAGATGGTATACGTCATCAAAGGGCAGAGTAAAATTCTTACCCTTTCGTCAATGTGACAAAGTATCCTTGGATGAAGCGGTTTTAACCGTTAAAAAGGCACGCAAATAATATTTGGGAGAGATGGGTCTAAGCCATTATCAAAGGGCAGAGTGAAATGCTTCTTACCTTTTCACCAGTGTAATAATAGGCAGTACCTATGGATGAAGTGGTTAAAGGACATGAAAATAACATGTGGGAGAGAGACGGTCTTAGCCATTATCAAAAGACAGAGTAAAAGGCTTCTTCTTACCCTTTACCCCTGCCATCCAGGGTGGATCAGAGAACCGAAAAAAGCATCGGTTTCTCACAATGCATAAACATTTTTAAAGGCTTCTTCAAACAATTTTTTCGCTAGTCCTCATATACTCTGAGAGTGGTAGGACTTTAAAACTTACTAAACTAACTAACTTCTTACCCTTTCACCAGTACAATAGGGAATATCTTTTGCATGAAGTGGTCCAAGCCGTGAACACGAAAATAACATTTGGGACAAACGCCACTATCAAATGACAAGAGTGAAATGATCCTTACCCTTTCACCAGTACAATAGGGAATATCTTTTGCATGAAGTGGTCCAAGCCGTGAACACGAAAATAACATTTGGGACAAACGCCACTATCAAAAGACAAGAGTCATTTCACTCTTACCCTTTCGCCAGCATTACAGGCAGTATCTTTGGAAGAGACGGTGTCCGAAATGAGAAGAAGCGTGTAGTCCGTGGAGTTACTGCTACTGGGACTACAGTGGGCGGGGGTGTCTGAGGGTCGGTTGATCCTGTCCATCAGCTCCCAGTGCTTCTGCTGAAAGGCAAAGATAGCATTAATTTTGTTATTGTGATGATGATGATGTTGACGATGTTGACGATGATGATGATGATGATGATGATGATGATGATGATGATGTAGTATGCAGAACAACAATAACATTTGTCGTTTTGAATGATGATGATGATGATGATGATTATGACGACGATGATGATGAAGGTGGCGGTAGTGGTGGTGATAATGGTGATGATGATGATGGTGGTGTTGGTGTTCGTGGTAGGGGATGATGATGATGATGACGACGACGACGACGACGACGACGACGACGAGGAGACGACAATGATGATGATGAGTAGGAGGAGGAGGAGGAGGAGAAGGAGGAGAAGGATAATATTGATGCTGATGATGATGACGACGATGCCGATGATGGTGCTGGTGATAACAGTGACGACGAAGACGACGACGATGATGATGATGGATCCCCCCCCCCCTCCAAAAAAGTAACATTTGTTATTATGACGACAAAGATGACGACGATGTACATAATGATGAAAAGTGACTTGGTTGCTTTGTTGGCTAACCACGGTTTTTTCGCTAAAACAAGTGAATGAGGCGGACCGAAACAAACATTCCACTATATGAGAACAACACAAAATCAAACCCTTACTGAAACAGCATTCCACTATATGAGAATGACACCAAATACAAACCCTTACCGAAACATCATTCGACCATATGAGAATGACACCAAATACAAACCCTTACCGAAACATCATTCGACCATATGAGAATGACACCAAATACAAACCCATACTGAAACAGCATTCCACTATATGAGAATGACACCAAATACAAACCCTTACCGAAACATCATTCGACCTATGAGAAAGACACCAATAAACCATACGAAACAGCATTCCACTATATGAGAATGACCCCAAATACAAACCCTTACCGAAACATCATTCGACCATATGAGAATGACACCAAATACAAACCCATACCGAAACATCATTCCACTATATGAGAATGACACCAAATACAAACCCATACCGAAACATCATTCCACTATATGAGAATGACACCAAATACAAACCCTTACCGAAACATCATTCCACTATATGAGAATGACACCAAATACAAACCCTTACCGAAACAGCATTCCACTATATGAGAATGACACCAAATACAAACCCTTACCGAAACATCATTCGACATATGAGAATGACACCAAATACAAACCCATACCGAAACATCATTCCACTATATGAGAATGACACCAAATACAAACCCATACCGAAACAGCATTCCACTATATGAGAATGACACAAAATCAAAACCTTACCGAAACAGCATTCCACTATATGAGAATGACACAAAATACAAAACCTTACCGAAACAGCATTCCACTATATGAGAACAACACAAAATCAAACCTTACCGAAACAGCATTCCACTAAATGAGAATGGACACAAAAATCAAAACCTTACCGAAACAGCATTCCACTATATGAGAACCACAAAATCATAACCTTACCGAAACAGCATTCCACTAAATGAGAATGACACAAAATCAAACCCTTACCGAAACAGCAATCCACTATATGAGAATGACACAAAATCAAAATTTTACCTTTTTTAAAAGAAAAAACGTAGGGTCCTTCGGCGAAGAAGTCTCTGGACTGTATGGCTGAGCACGAGACCGACTGCTGTCGTTGGAACTGTTGATGTCATCGGGTGACCATTCGTGAAGATGCCTCTCCAGTGGCGGTAAAGTCTGGGAATTCCTATCCAAAGCCTGGGAATTCCTACCCAATAACTGTAAAAAAAAAAAATTAAAAAGAACAAACATAACATTTTCGTTAACGTAACGGTAACGAGAATGATGATGAATGAAGATGACGACTGAGAAAGTCGTTTTGGGAAAGGTTTCTTTTCATGATTGTTTGTTTGTTTGTTTGGCTGGTTGGGGTTTTTGTTGTTGTTGTTGTTGTTTGTTTGGGGTTTTTTGGGGGGTTGAGCTACCGGATGCAGGTTATTTGGATACGTTCTGCTGCAGCTGCTCGTGTCAAAGCCTTGTGACTGAACAAGAACTGATTATTAAGTGTACATCCCTGAACATCCCTCACTCCATAATGTAACAATGTCTAGTACAGGGAAGTGGGAGGGGGGAAAGACAGAGAAGGAGAGAGAGAAAGAGAGGGAGAGGAGAGACAGAGACAGAGATACAAATATAGACAGACAGAAAGAGAAAGAGACACACAGAGAGACTGAGAGAGACACACACACAGACGAAGAGAGAAAGAGAGAGAGAGAGAGGGAGAGAGAGAGAGAGAGAGAGAGAGTAAGAGAGACAGACAGATGGACAGACAGAGAGACAGAAACAGAAACTAAGAGAGAGTGAATGAGAAAGAGACAGACAGAAAGAAAGACAGAGACAAGAAAGAGAGACAGACAGACAGACAGACAGACAGAGACAGAGGAATCTTCTAACTGCCTATCCCAACAGAGCAGTGAACACCATCCTGTCACCAGAAGGAAGACACAAGAGAGGAAGATCCAAGAACACCAGCCGACGAACAGTGGGAGGAAAAACTCGAGGTCCTGAAAACACCCCCAGGGATAATAACCCTAGAGAGGCTGGCCCAGAACAGACAGCAGTGGAGGATCTTCGTCGCTGCCCAAAACGCCAATTGTGCAATGGCCAGTGAGTGAGTGAGTGAACTTGATACAAGCGAGAAGGAATCAGAAAAAAAAAAAAAAACCACGAAAAAAGAACAAGAACGCGTATTTAATACAAGACAAAGACAGGCGCAAATTTTCGGCCAACTGGTATTTGTCAAGCGTAAGATCACAAACAAACAAAAACACCAGATATAAAAAATTAGGAGAAAAAGACTGAAACTTGCCTGCTGCTCTGTCCAGTGTGAGAAAAGGAATCTTTCTCTCCTAATTTTTGTATCTGGGTGTTTGTTTGTTTGTGATCTTACGCTTGACAAAAGATCAGTTGGCCGAAAATTTGCGCCTGTCTTGTCTTGTTGTATTACATACGGCTTTCTTATTCCTTTTTCGTGTCTTTTTCTTCTGGTTCCTGTTTGCTTGAACGCGGGCCATCACACGTGATACTAGCGAGCAAGAACCAGCGCAAAGTAACCACTCTCTCGCAAGCATGATAAACCAAATCATCTTTTCAACAGATGGTTCTCGTAAAGGTGCAGCAGCCAGCAGGTGTTTAGCGACTGATTACTGAAACTGAGGGGAACACTCGCAGCAGGAGTGGTTAAGGACACACACAGATCTTCCGGTGGGAAACTCCGGGTTCGAACCTGCTTAGAGTACCACCGCTTTAGTGGGTAGAGGGTGGAATTTTTTTTTTTCTGATCTCCCAGTTCAAACACACGTGCAGACTGCATAGCGTCTGAATCCCATTTCATGTGTACACGCATGCAAAATACCAAATTCGTAGCTTGCCAGCGAACACGATTTGTGAAGGCTCAAGCAGTTTTGTCTGCAGGATACCAGACGGCAGATAGATAGGGTGGAGCGAGTATGGAATTGTCTGAATGCGAGGAATCCCCTCTTGAAGAAACTTCAAAACTCTTCAACTTCAAAAGTCCAAGAATCCCTTTTAGATTAACTTCAAAAGTCCAAAAATCCTTCTTACCTGAATAAACTTCTTCAAAAGTCCAAGACTCCCTCTTAAATAAACTTCAAAAGTCCAAGACTCCCTCTTACTTGAATAAACTTCAAAAGTCCAAAAATCCCTCTTACTTGAATAAACTTCAAAAGTCCAAGAATCTCTCTTAACCCTCAGAGGCCCAAGGAGTCTTTCAGTTGAACCGGTGGATTAAATAAAAGTCCAAAGTCCAAGAATCCCTCTCAAACTTCACAAATCCAGGAATCCCTCTTAAATAAACTTCAAAAGTCCAGGAATCCCTCTTTCTTGCATGAACTTCAAAAGTCCAAACTGCCATGCCATGTGTGAATGGAAGAAGGCAGCCTTGCTCCACTTCCCACAAGTAATTAATTTAACCCTTTGACTCCATCAGCCTGTCCACCACTCTCACCAGGCTGAGGCTGTCAAAAGGTTAAAAGCAAAGACACATAGCAAACTACTCACCCTTTCAAGAGCATGATACGAATAGTCCAATGGGTGAAGGGTCTCTTGCACAGGCTGAAGCAAGTTACTTGGCGACAAACTGTGGTGCCCGGGATCAGGTCTAAGTGCAAGTCACTTGCGACAATGTGGTGCCCGATCATGGCGTCTAAGTTGCAAGTCACTTGGCGACAAATTGTGGTGCCGGATCATGGTGTGCAGTCTGCGACAATGTGGTGCCGATCATGGTCTATTGCAGTCACTTGGCGACAATGTGGTGCCGGATCATGGCGTCTAAGTCTGCCATGGTACATTACTCAAAGCCGGTACCAAAATCTGTACTGCACAAACAGAAGGTAGTAGTGGCGACGATGATGTGGATACAACACTATATAAAACTCAGCTGGGAATAATTGTCCAAGGGCTCCAGTACCCACTCCTCAAACCTACCAACCCTGTTAACTCAAAACAAGAACTGTGTATAGTTTGTGGAAACGTGAGTGGGAACAGCTTGTGAAAAAATGCTGAGTGGAACAAGCTTGTGAAATGCTGAGTGGGACACTTGTCGAAAACTGCTGGAGTCGGACAGCTTGTGAAAAATGCTGGAATGGGACAGCTTGTGAAAAATGCTGGAGTGGGACAGCTTGTGAAAAATGCTGGAGTGGGACAGCTTGTGAAAAATGCTGGATGGGACAGCTTGTGAAAAATGCAGGAGTGGGACAGCTTGTGAAAAATGCTGGATGGGACAGCTTGTGAAAAATGCGGATGGGACAGCTTGTGAAAAATGCAGGAGTGGGAAGTTGTGAAAAATGCTGGAAAGTGGACAGCTTGTGAAAAATGCAGGAGTGGACAGCTTGTGAAAAATGCGGAGTGGACAGCTTGTGAAAAATGCAGGAGTGGGACAGCTTGTGAAAAATGCTGGAGTGGGACAGCTTGTGAAAAATGCTGGAGTGGGACAGCTGTGAAAAATGCTGGAATGGGACAGCTTGTGAAAAATGCTGGAATGGGACAGCTTGTGAAAAATGCTGGAATGGGATAGATTGTGAAAAATGCTGGAGTGGGACAGCTTGTGAAAAATGCTGGAATGGGACAGCTTGTGAAAAATGCTGGAATGGGACAGCTTGTGAAAATGCTGGAGTGGGACAGCTTGTGAAAAATGCTGGAATGGGATAGATTGTGAAAAATGCTGGAGTGGGATAGCTTGTGAAAATTGCTGGAGTGGGACAGTTTGTGAAAAATGCAGGAGTGGGACAGCTTGTGAAAAATGCTGGGTGGGACAGCTTGTGAAAAATGCTGGAGTGGGTCAGTGCTTGTGAAAAATGCTGGAGTGGGACAGCTTGTGAAAAATGCTGGGGTGGGACAGCTTGTGAAAAATGCTGGGGTGGGATACTTGTGAAAAATGCTGGGTGGGATAACTTGTGAAAAATGCTGGGGTGGGAAGCTTGTGAAAAAGCTGGGAATGGGAGTAGATACTTGTGAAAAATGCTGGGTGGGATAACTTGTGAAAAATGCTGGGGTGGGATAACTTGTGAAAAATGCTGGGGTGGGATAACTTGTGAAAAATGCTGGCGAGGGATAACTTGTGAAAAATGCTGGGTGGGATACTTGTGAAAAATGCTGGGTGGGATAACTTGAGAAAATGCTGGGGTGGGATAACTTGTGAAAAATGCTGGTGAGGATGTGTGAAAATCTGTGAAACTAAATGCTGGTGAGGGATAACTTGTGAAAAATGCTGGCGAAGGGATAACTTGATGTTGAAAAAAATGTTGGGGTGGGACGCAGAAGTAAGGGTGGGGGGCATTATTTACCCTTTTGACTCCCATATCCTATCCACCAACTGCAAAAACGTTAACCCTTTGACTCACTCACCTATCCACCAGCTTCCTGCAAGAAGCTGGTGGATAGGGTGAGGAGTCAAAGGGTTAACTTTTTTGCTTTGCTAGCATGGTTGGCAATGCAGGATGCCAGCTAGTGGACAGGCTGCCAGGAGTCAAAGGGTTGAGTAAGTTATCTTGCTTCTTCTGCCAAGAGCGAGTAAGGTAAGAGTTAATGACTCACCCGTTCAGGGGTAAGAAATGAAGAATGTGAAGGGTCTATCGACGAAGTAGTCCCTGGATTGTGTAGACCGGAGGTACTGGGGGACACGTCGACGTGCATCCCTGGATTGTGTAGACCGGAGGTACTGGGGGACACGTCGACGTGCATCCTGATGTGTAGACTGGAGGTACTGGGACACGTCGACGTGCAGGACGCTTACCGACATCGTGTGCCGCCATCTGGTGGCTCTGAACCAAAGTCTGGAAAACAATCACGGTAATATCTTTTCTCACACGATCATGACAAAGAAGAAGAAGAAGAGGACGAAGAGGAGGAGGAGAAGGAAGAAGAAGAGGAGGAGGAAGAAGAAAAAGAGAAAGAAGAAGAAGAGGAGGAAGAGGAAGAAGAAGAGGAGGAGAGATAATAAGAACAGGAAGGAGGAGAAGAAGAAGAAGAGGAGAGGAGGAGGAGGAGAGAAGAGGAAGGAGGAGAAGAAGAAGAAGAAGAGGAGGAGGAGGAGGAAGAAGAAGAAGACGAGGAGGGGGAAGAAGACGAAGAAGCAGAGGAAGAAGAAGAGGAAGAAGGAGGAGAAGGAGGAACAGTAGGTGGAGGAAGAAAAAGGAGGAGGAGGAGGAAGAAGAAGAAGAAGAATGGGAGGAAGAAGAAGAGGATTAGGAAGAAGAAGAAGAAGAAGACGAGGAAGAAGGAGGAGGAAAAGAAGAAGAGAAGGAGGAAAAAGAAGATGAGGAGAGGAGGAGGAGAAGAAGAAGAAGACGAAGAAGAAGAAGAAGAAGAAGAAGAAGAAGAAGACGAAGAAGAAGAAGAAGAAGAAGATTAAGCAGAAGAAGAAAACGAAAAAGAAAGATGAAGATGATGATGATCTGCTGTGTTGCTGCTGATATATTTACACATGACAAAGATGAAGATGAAAATGAAGAAGCAGTGGCAGATGATGATGATAGTGATGATGATGAAGAGGAGGACGACGACGAGGAGGATGGTGATGGAGATAATGACATGGCATGTCTAAGCGACTGCATAATAACGAAACAGGAATTGCTCAGTGTCACTCTCACTCAACCCCACCCCACCTGTTTAGCTCGTGATGGTATGGGTAGAGGGCACGGTGGTTACATGTGGTCCCAGTCTTCCCAATAAGCCCATAGCATGCCCAACTCTAGGCAGGAGCCGGTCAGAGCCGAAACATCAGAAGTGACAGGATTAGAAATGAACAGTTCCGAAAACTGGTTGGAAAGCCATCCACTAACCATTACATCACACAACATGGGCATCAAATGGTTCTTTGGCCTCCTGACCAGGATGCCAGTCAACCAGCCAGCCAGCCAGCCAGCCAACCCTTTGAGCTTACAACCACAGACGTTCAGACTACAGAACCAGAAGGAGATCATGCATGGCAAGGGTGGATGGATGGAGCGACAAGAAACACACTCCACATCGCACCATGATTCTGTGACGCTTTTCGTGTAACTGCTGTAGATCTACAGACTGGCAGGTTTGTTTTTTTTTTAATAATTTTTTTAAGGAACATCGCACTCAGGGAGGTTACCTTTGTGCTCACTTTTTTTTTCGTCCCAATTTCTACGCCACCTCAATGGGCACAGAAGCTGGCACAGTTTTTATTTTACAATGCGACGATGATGATGATGAAGTCGATGAGGATGATAATCATGATGCTATGAAGTTCCATCAAGGATTGAGATTGCTGTGACAGGGCTGTACTCTACGCTTACGATCATGATACATCCTGGCGTCTACCAGGCCCGAGAGATACAGACCCCTGCGGTGTTGGTCAAGAAATTTGAGAAACACCCTCAATGACGCATCCCTAAGCGGATGAGACGAATGTATAGTCCCCAGTCTTCCCTATCAGCCCATACATGTAGCACGCCCAACTCTGGGTAGGAGTCAGTCAGAGCCGAAAAATCCCACAATGAGTTTTGAAGGGACTGATGTGGATCTGAACCCACAACATTCCAGTCGGTAGTCCGTAGCGCTAACCACTACACCATGGCGACCGGCAGACTGAAAAGTTTCATCTCCCCAAGACATCTCCCTGTACAAGTAGACGGAAAAGGTAAAAGTAAAGTTTTGTTCTTTCAGTTACAAGAGGACAGAACAGAGCGTATATATGCTTAACCCTTTCTCTTTCGTGAGACAACAAAAGTCCTTGGTAACAGAGGCTTTCCGACCTATGCGGTAATGAGACAATCGAAGCCTGGTTATAGCAGCTGGTGTCACTGATGACACTGAACGTTCCTCTCAGACAACCACGCTTCCAACTCTCCGACTGTAACTGTAGACATGGTACGAGAGTCAAACGGTTAAGTAAAGGTTACTTCATTTCTGTTAATGCAATGGTTGCATTATTTCTTTTAACGCAACCGTTTTCACTGGATATTCCAATATAAAATACTATACCAATTATAAAATCGGTTCAGTCGATAAAACTACAAAACCCAAGCCCACCTGCAAGTGAACGACTAGGAAAAGTTACAGAAAGCAAACAGGTCGCGACATACAAGCTGGCCCTTTGACCCAGGACTACACCCTGTCTACCAACTCAAAAACTTGAAGCTTCAAATGTTTAGAATAAAAGAAAGCGAAATACTGAGAATAAGACAGGGCTGTTACTGTTACTGTTATTTTCGTTTCAAGCCCAGCTGATTGTGTAAAATCACATCAGGGTTATAACCGTTTCAAAACACACAATACTTCAATAGGAAAAAAAAAAAAGACCAAAACATTATGTACACAAGTCAATGCATTCACGCACATAGTCTAAGGAGACTCCCCTGACGCTGACCACTCCGTCTGATTTTATCACACGGGGATTTCAAAAACATACCTGAATACAAATTTAAACATAACTAAGGGGCACTAAAACATACATTTATAACAAAACGGGCATAAATCAGCTCAAATTGCTTTCGCATACCTCATTTCCCTAGAGCCAAAAATGCAACTAATACATGTACCCAATTATCAATCCTAAGAGAAGGTAAGTAAGACTTTATCGAACACATACAGGTGAGTGGACCAGCAAGGCACAAAATGATAGGAAAGAAATGACAGAAAGCAAAATAACAAGGCAGAAAACTTTTGTGCCTTGTTCCTTTGCTTTCTGTCATTTCTTCCTTTAACCCTTTGACTCCCGCACCCTACCCATCAACTGCAAAAACTTAACCCTTTGGTTCCCTCATCATATACACCAGCTTCATGCAGGAAGGTGGCGGATAAGATGAGGGAATCAAAGGGTTAGGTTTTTGCTTTGCTAGCAAGGTTGGCAATGCAGGATGCTGGTGACAGGGTGCGGGAGTCAAAGGGTTTTAACAGAGAGAGTGACAGAACATAGGAAACTTCTAGCACAGACTTTCCAGAAGGTTGGTGGGGGGGGGGGGTGGAGGGATATTATCTGTACTGAAAGAACCCCCTGGCATCCCCAAGGGGGGTGAGAGAGGGCTTAACCCTTTGACTCCCGCACCCTATCTACCAACTACAAAAACTTAACCCTTAGAATCCCTCACCCTATCCACCAGCTTCCTGCAGGAAGCTGGTGGATAGGGTGAGGGATTCAAAGGGTTAAGTTTTTGCTATGCTAACATGGTTGGCAATGCAGGATGCTGTTGACCGGAGTGCGGGAGTGAAAGGGTTAAGCACTCTACTTACCATCCGGCGATGAATCGACAAGTCTTGCGGTAACTCTAAGCTCGGCTGGGGCGGACGTGGCGTAGACTGAGGCGGAATGCTGAAAATGTCATCACTGAGGGTGGCACTGGACGGTCCGTTCTGGTCATCACTGTCTTCCAGCTCAAGTGTCAGCTGTAGCAGAAAAACAGTATAGAGTTTTTGCTTTCATCAAAATACAGTTGTCTTTGTTTGTTTGTGTGCGATTATGTGTTTGTTTGTTTGTTTGTTTACTCGCTTGCTTGTTTCAGGGGGAGTATAAAATTATGGACGGACTTGCAGGATGGCTGAGGACAGACAAGAGTGGAAGATGTACTTGCAGCGACAAGGGATAGATCTGCGCATATGGAGGGCCAAGATCGCCAACGCCATGCAGCAGAGCACATGATGATGATGATGATGATGATGATATCATGATATGATATACATACATATATATATATATGAGGGAGGGGTATCGCTACAGTATACCTACTCCCACCCTTCCTCCCTATTTCAGCTTTCCAACACACCAATCCAGTTCACACACACACACACACACACCACACACACACACACACACACACACACACACACACACACACACAAACGTCTACATTTACCCTTCCTATTTCTACTACCCTTCCCAACATCGCTCCGTTTTGGGGTGTTTTTTTTGTTGTTTTTTTTTTTGTTCGTTTATTTATCTATTTTGTTTTATCTTTTATTTATCATTTATTTATCATTATTATCATTGTTATGAATTATTATGTTTTATTTATTTATTTATTTATTTTGTTGTTTTGTTTTGTTTTGTTTGTCTAAAATCACTTAAGTGAAATAGACATTAAACCAATGACCACAACCACCACACATACACACACACACACACACACACCAAAAAACAAGGTCACTCATACAGCATGACATGAAGAGCCACAGAACCTTCAGGACATATTTTTCGACAACGCTGCTAGCTATGATGAGGAAGGGAATAATAGTGATGATGCTGCGGAATTCCATCTCGAACAGTGAGTGAAACCGCAAAGACAAGGCTGCACGCTACGCTTCCTTTCATAACAGTGTGTCCTGGCATCAACCAGGCCCGAGAGACAGAGAAACCTGCTGGGAGTTGGTCGAGAAATTTGAGCAAAACTCACAATGAAACACCCGATAAAAGTGGACGACGCTCGACCTGTGTGTGCTTCCAGCCTTCCCAACGAGCCTATGGAACCACGCTCGATTATGGGACCGGGAGACGGTTGAGGCCGAAAAATCCTACCATTCTTTTTTCATTTTATTTTCTTTTTTTTTTTTCTTTTCTTCCCAGACTGACTGGTTTTGAACCCACGGTCTGCATGCAGTCAGCACATGGTTTGGTTGTGCTAAGCACTTCACCACGCCGTCTGGTTAACGTCTTCTTTCTGTTTGGTATTGTCAATGACATAAAACGAGAGAAAAAAAAAAAAATAAATAAAATTTAAAAAAATAAAACTTCATGCTTTGTAATATGAAATCGAAAACAAGTGTGGACTGCCCGCGTTCAAGCAAACAGGAACCAGAAAAAAAACACGAAAAAGGAATAAGAACGCGTATTTAACCCTTTGACTCCTGCACCCTGTCCACCAGCATGCTACATTTTCCAATCATGCTGGCAAAGCAAAAACTTAACCCTTTGATTCTCTCACCCTATCCACCAGCTTCCTGCAGGAAGCTGGTGGATAGGGTGAGAGAATCAAAGGGTTACGTTTTTGCAGTTGGTGGATAGGGTGCAGGAGTCAAAGGGTTAATACAACAAGACAAGACAGGTGCAAATTTTCGGCCAACTGGCCTTTATCAAGCTAAGATCACAAACAAACAAACAAACAAACAAACACCAGGTACAAAAATTAGGAGAAAAAGACTGAAACTTCCCTGCTGCTCCTTCCAGTGTGAAAAAAAAAAAAGTAATGATTTTTTGTATCTGGTGTTTGTTTTTGTTTGTGATCTTACGCTTGAATGACAAAGGCCAGTTGGCCGAAAATTGCGTCGGTCTTGTCTGTATCAAATACGTGTTCTTATTCTTTTTACCTGTTTTTCTTCTTCTAGTTCCTTCACGCTTCCATAAAATTTACGTAGTGTTAAAGAAGAAGAAGACTATGATTAAGACCATAACGATGATACTCATGTCTTTGACACAAATGGGTCTGGCTTCTTTAATGCCATCAGCGGTACTGTTCGGAACTTGTTCAGTTCAAGAAGAATCATGGAATCGAGACATTCCATATATATATATATGCGCTCCATCTAAATCTGTTCCCGATTCCCCTATTTTCCATAATTCGCCTATTCCGGAGTCGTGTCTATTCCTGATTTCCCATTTGGCTATTCCCGATTTACCTATTTCCCATTCGGTTATTCCTGATTGGCCTACTCCTGATTTCCCATTCGGCTATTCCGATTTACCTATTTCCCATTCGCTTATTCCTGATGGCCTACTACCATTGATTTCGCCCATATCGATTGCCACCGATTTCGCCACTATTCCCGAATCGCCTACTTCCCGATTTGCCCATTCCTAATTCGCATGTCCCTAATTTGGTGATTCCGATACGCCTATTCCCAGATCGCACGAGAACTCGATTAAAAATCAGTCGACAACATACACCTTGGACGCACACACCAACATTATATTCAGTATCCAAGACAGACAGACAAACACAGACACACAAAGACAACGGACAGATAGACAGAGATTTGAAGGAAAAAAAACCCAAAAAACAAAGGTACCAAGGCACAGGTGTTACCACTTACCTTTAACTTTCGTTTCTTCAGAGGTTTGGTCACCTCCTCAACTTTTCTCTTATTCCCGGCCATTTTCTAAACAAAACAAAACAAACAAACAAATATGAAATCCAAAACAAGTGTGACTGCCCGCGTTCAAGCAAACAGGAGGAACCAGAAAAATAAATAAATAAAAACACGGAAAAAGAATCACAACGCGTATTTAATACAACCAGACAAGACAGGCACAAATTTTCGGCCAACTGGACTTTGTCAATCGTAAGATGGATCACAAAACGAACAAAAAAAAAACAAAACAAAACAAAAAACTTCCTTGCTGCTTCGTCCAGTGTGAGAAAAGGACTCTGAAAATTTGAATAAATAAACAAACAAATAAATCAATAGTAAAAAAAAAAAAAAATCAACCAGAGCGAAGAAGAAACGCACATGACCGCCCTAACAGTAGGTGCCAGCAGCCAAAAAATAGACTTCTGAAAAGGTTATTAACACTTATATAAATTTCTGAAAAGTACAAGAAAAAAGAAACACAATGCAAAAATAAAGTAAGTCTCTAGCTGTATTAGGTCCAGAGATAA
>JAPXFY010000026.1:11941269-11948769 GCA_030674185.1 Monoplex corrugatus | reverse complement strand
GGCCAGAACTCTATAGTGGCCAGAACTCTATAGTGGCCAGAACTCTATTGTGGCCAGAACTCTATTGAACCCAAGAAATCTTTTGTGGCCAGAACTCTATTGTGGCCAGAACTCTATTGTGGCCAAAATTCTATTGAACCCAAGAAATCTATTGTGGCCAGAACTCTATTGTGGCCAGAACTCTATTGAACCCAAGAAATCTTTTGTGGCCAGAACTCTATTGTGGCCAGAACTGTTGAATCCAAGAAATCTACTGTGGCCAGAACTCTACAGTGGCCAGAACTCTATTGTGACCAGAACTCTATTGAACCCAAGAAATCTATTGTGGCCAGAACTCTATTGTGGCCAGAACTCTATTGTGACCAGAACTCTATTGAACCCAAGAAATCTATTGTGGCCAGAACTCTATTGTGACCAGAACTCTATTGAACCCAAGAAATCTATTGTGGCCAGAACTCTACTGTGGCCAGAACTCTGTTGAATCCAAGAAATCTACTGTGGCCAGAACTCTACAGTGGCCAGAACTCTATGTGTGACCAGAACTCTATTGAATCCAAGAAATCTATTGTGGCCAGAACTCTATTGTGGCCAGAACTCTATTGAACCCAAGAAATCTATTGTGCTAAAACTCTGTGGCCAGAACTCTATTGAATCCAAGAAATCTATTGTGGCCAGAACTCTACTGTGGCCAGAACTCTACTGTGGCCAGAACTCTGTTGAATCCAAGAAATATGTGGCCAGAACTCTACAATGGCCAGCACTCTATTGTGGCCAGAACTCTATTGTGGCCAGAACTCTATTGAACCCAAGAAAATCTATTGTGGCCAAAACTCTGTTGTGGCCAGAACTCCATTGTGGCCAGAACTCTATCGAACCCAAGAAATCTATTGTGGCCAGAACTCCATTGTGGCCAGAACTCTATTGAACCCAAGAAATATATTGTGGCCAGAACTCATATTGAACCCAAGAAATTTATTGTGGCCAGAACTCTATTGTGGCCAGCACTCTATCGAACCCAAGAAATCTATTGTGGCCAAAACTATATTGTGGCCAGAACACTACTGTGGCTACAACTCAATGGAGCCTAAGAACTCTATTGTGGCCAGAACTCTATTGAGGTCAGAACTCTACAGTGGCCAAAACTCTACAGTGGCCAGAACTCTACAGTGGTCAGAACTCTATTGAGCACAAGAAATCTACTGTGGCCAGAACTCTTATTGAGGCCAGAACTCTTATTGAGGCCAGAACTCTACAGTGGCCAGACCTCTATTGAGCCCAAGAACTCTATTGTGGCCAGAACTCTTATTGTGGCCAGAACTCTACAGTGGCCAGAATGGCAACACAGTACAGAAGTGCCAAAATCTAAAAGTCAATGCAAAATCACATAGTCAAAGTGGCCAAAACCACAGTAGTCAGATGCAAAACTAAAGTGGCCAGATAAGTGGCCTCATGAAACTACATATCAGAAGTGCCAAATAGCAGTCAGAATGGTCCCAATGAAAACTCTACATATCAGATGATGGCAGAAGTGGCCAAAATCTACTCGGTGGCCAACCCTACAGAAGTGGCTCTCAGATGAACTCTACAGTGGCCAGAAGTGGCCAAAACTCTACGATGGTGGCCAGAAGTGGCCAAAATCTACTAACAAATCTATAGTCAGAAGTGGCCAAACTCTACAGTGGTCAGAACTCTACAAAGCACCCAAACCTAGACGCCCCAGGGTCCATTTTGACATCAGTAGTGATGGATGCAGTGGCCAAGGTGGGCGATGACGTCCAGACTTCCACTACGAAGCTCTGCGGTTCGATCCCGCCGGAACACCTCTGCCCTGGTGGGCCGGGAAAACGGTGGAGGTTTTTTTTTCCGATCTCCATGTTTCAACAACGCTGGTGTACGAGCGTCGGAGAAACCCGACTTGGGTTTTGAAAATTCGCGGGGCTTTCATATTTCCGTTAACCGAAACTAATGACCAGAAATAGATTCTTCGGTCATTCTTGCCTCTTTCAGGCCATTAGGTCATGTGCTCTGCAGTTGTGTGTGTTGACAGTGCAAAGTACACGACCACTACCTCTGCAAACGAAGCAGACAACGGAAAAGCAAATGGCTGAACAATACTCAACAACTCAGCGCTCTTCAAGACGATCTCTTCCTTCAGTGCACTGGAGTGTGTGCAAGTTGAATTTTTATGAAATTTCATTCAAAATGTGACTGTAGGCCAGAAACTGATGTATTGACCTGACTGTATTTTGTGAACAGTTTTTACCTGAAAATTTCTCTAATTTTACTTTACCATTACTCAGCAACCATGAAGGTTAGATAGTTGAAATTTCAGCATGTTGTACACCAATCTTTTAATATATGACCTGCCAAATTTCAAAGCTCTCTGTTTTCATTTCTTTGTATGAGAAGTTTTCTCATGACTTATACAAATGGTGCGCATCAGGGGAACAGCAAGGGGCATAATTGTACGTAGCGAGTGAGTTTTTTAATAAGTGCCTAAACCCCATCCGTGTGTGTGTGTGTGTGTGTATATGCACGAAGAATACATACATGAATTACAATAATTAACTTTCTGACTTCCGCACCCTGTCCACCAGCATCCTGCATGCTGGCGAAGCAAAAAACAACCCTCTGACTCCCTTATGCTATCCACCAACGTCCTGCACCAGAAGCTGGTAGATAGGGTAAGGGAGTCAAAAGGGTTACGTTTTGACAGCTGGTGGATTCGGTGCGGGTATCGTAAAGTTAAATCATCATCATCAAGTGCCTTGCTACACGGCGTTGGCGATCACGGCTTTCTATCTGTTTCTATCCCTTGATGCCTCAAGCATCTCTTCCACCCTCTTTGTCTTCAGCCACTCTGCAAGTCCGTCCAATATCTTCTTCCTGGGTCTACCTGATGCTCTCTTTTCCTCCAGCTTTCCTGTTGTGAGCAGGTGCTCCAATTCCCCTTTCCTCATAAAATAGCCTATAAATGTTGCCTGTCTTTTCCTAATCTTCTTCATCAATAATTTCTTGTATCTGCCTCCATCAAGACTGTCTCGTTTGTTTTCTTTGCTGTCCATGGAACTCAACATTCTTCTTACAAACCACATCTCAGCTGCCTCAATCTTGTTCTGGCTTTGCTTGTAGGCTGTCCACGCCTCAAAACCGTATAACATTATCGGTTCAATGCAACATTCAAGAACTGAGTCAAGTACGCGCGTTAAAGATCGTTTAAGTCATGTCAGTATCTGGTGGCTGATAGAAAGACGAAAACACCCGGCGTGCATGCCTACCGAGGACTGTGTAGTAACTACAAGTCTATAGGGCCTACACATAGTGTAGCAACATACAATGGATAAACCAACGTGTGCATGTATGTATTTATCCAGAATAAAATCACAACGCATAGAAACAAAACGGTATAAAGCACACACATATAAAATCAGAACGTATAAAAACAAACCACACACACACACACACATCACACACACACACACACACAAATCAGACCCTAAACACACACACACACACACACACACACACACACACACACACACACACACACACACAACACAACAACAACACACACACACACACACAACACAACCGAACACAACCACGCCACGCACGCACGCACGCACGCACACACCACACACACACACACACACACACACCACTCATCAACAGCAGTGAGTGTTCTTCCCACTCTTACAATGGTGATGATGATGACGATGAGGATAATAATCACGAAGCAACGGAGTTCCACCTAAGACTTGACACTGCATGACAGGGCTGTACTCCACGCCTACGATCATAATCATTATAGTCTGGTATCAGTCAGGCCCGAGAAATACAGACACCTGCGATGATGGTCAGAAGATCTGAGCAAATACTCTCAATGACGAGGCATCCGTGAAGTGGACGAGACGAGATTCGACTGTGTGGGGGGTCCAGTCTTCACAACGAGCTCATAGATCTAGACTTAGCAGATTCCACTCTGGGTAGGAGCCAACTGGAGTCGAAAAATCCCGGAATGATTTTTGAAGGGACTGACAGGGGATTCGAACCTACAACTTTCCTGTCTCTAGTCTGTGGTGCCAACCACTACACCACGGCGACTGGTTCAGTCAGGACTGTAATGTCCCGCTGGTAAGGCCGATGCGGGAAAGGCGGTCTCTGCGACACTGCATGCAGGTAAGTATGCCATGGCATTGCCCTCACAGGAACTGGCATTCCGTCTGGCTCTCCTTTCCTCAGCTAAGATCTGCTGGATCCAGAAGGTCGCCGCCTACAGATGTCTCAATCGTGTGATCTATAGAAGACTTGTGATGTCGAGCGTGGTTGCTTTATCGCCGCCGATCCCAGCGAGGTAGAGAGAAAGGTTTAAAAAAAAAAAAAAAAAAAAAAAAAAAAGGTCTCAATCTTTTTTTCTCCCGAACCCGAGTTGTTTCTGGAGCACACTCCGCCATCAGTTGTTCTGGTCGGCACTCCAACCCATCCTGAACGCACCAGAAAAGATCCTATCTGCTACTCAGACCGACAGAAACAAACCCCAGTCTTTCCCCCTCAGATATCAGGGGTGGAGATGGGGTGGGGGGGTGTGGCAGGACACTTGCCGCCTCATTATCATCAAAGTCACGTGCCCTGCTGCATGGCGTTGGAGGTCATAGCCCTCCACACGAATCGCTCGATGTAAGAACATTCCCTACCGTATCTGTCCTCGGCTACCCTATTAGTCGGTCCCGACATTTTCTCTCTGGGTCTATACCTCGTGTTCTATTTGCCTCCAGTTTTCCTGTTGTGACCAGGTGTTCTAATTCTCCGTTCCTCATAAAATGGCCTTTAGTAGTATAAATGTTGCTTGCCCTTTTTCCTAATCTTCTTTATCAATCATCTTTTTGTGTCTCGCTCCATCAAGACCTGTCTCCTTTGTTTTCTTTGCTGTCCATTGAACTCGCAACGTTCTTCTTAGAAACCACATTGTCCACGCCTCACAACCGTATAACATTATCCGGTTCTATATAACATTCAAGAACTCTCTTCCTGATGTTAATTGATAGGCATTTGTTGGTAAGAACGCTTTTCGTCTTCTTGAAAGCTGTTTTGGCTCGGCCTTCTACTCGTGCATTTCGTGCCGTCCCGGTCGGGTGAATGACCTTACAAGCGGTCATCGGACGATAACCGGCTATATCGACGTGGCATGGCCGTAGCACGAACTGACCCCTTGACCGCCAGCGGTAATCCAAGTGCTTTTACTTCAAATGAAACGATAAACCCGGATCTTGTTTGTTCAGCGTGCTTTTAGCGCACGTTAAAGATCCCACGGTCACAAAACAGCTGTCCGTAGCGAAAAATTCTGTTGAAAAATCCACTGTCATAGCAAGAAGAAAAAATACACACACATACAGGCGAAAAAAAAAAAAAAAAAGACGTGGTGCTGTAAGTATGGCGACGTGCTCTTTCCGAGAAGAGATCAAGCATTTCACGCAACAGAAAAAAAAAAATCCACACCTACAAACACGCCTAAATAAATAAAACAACAAAATAAAATCAACTAAAATCCAATCGAAATCAACCCAGTTCACTCGACACAAACAACAGGTCACTCACCTCTTCACAAACTACACACCAAAGATGAGAGAACTCTGTACTTTCACGGTCAAATAACCCTAGCTATATATAATAGCCTACCCTTTCTGTCCGAAGTCGGGAATGTGCTTTCACAGTCTATGGTAACAGTTTCAATCCTTCCCCTTCGCAGTCCGAGAACAAACTGAGTGACAATACTCTACACACCAAGCCAGCCTGCGAGTGTGTGTGTGTACATCCGAGACAGTCCTCGTGACGAGTAGCAACGCTACATGCCACACACACACACACACAAAGTGGGTGGGGTTGGCCGAGGCGAAGTCTTTGTAGTTGAAGGTAGTTCAGCTATGGTAGGTACTGTGGTCTCCGTGTCACAACTTCCATAACCTTCTATCTATCGACTCTGTGAGCATCTCTTTCTTGTTCAGCACAATTCTTGCTCTAGTACTTTATGTTGCATATTTCAACCTGTTCATGTGTACATCTCGATTCGTGTTCCTCTGCTGTTGCCTGTAGAAAGCACAATGAGACAACGTGTATAGATTGCATGAAGTTACTTCCAGAAACTGACAACCCAACACCCTCCGGTGACACTGACATAGTAAAGGTCAAATACGTTCACCTCCCGTTGGTCAGTACGCGAGAAAAGGCGGGATTTCCTTTACCACTCTGCCGGGCTTTGCGCGCAGCGTACGCCCAGTGAGGCCCAGTATGGGTGATTGTCTTTACCCTTTAGCTAAATGAATGGTTTGGCCAAAAAGAATAATATCAATACCCTGTTAGTTAAGCTATTTTCTTCTTAAAACTCCTCATGCAAAATAATAGCAAATGGCACAACTTTGAGACAGGTTGATAAGTTTAAATATCTGGGAACGTCAGTTTACTAGTAGCTCAGTTGGTTTGAGCAAAGAGAATACTGCTGCCTAGGGTAAGAGCGCCCATCAGTTCGAAAAGTGAAGCCGAGAGATGCCCGCATTCCAAACGGCCACCCCCCCCCCCTCCCTCTCTGACTTTAACAGGAGGCAGCGACATGGCGAGTCGAGGCAGTGGTAGTAGGCCTAGTAGTCCTCCCTCGGTCATGACTGACCATGGACAAAGTACATCCGTAGGGTGCAATTAACTGCCATACTTCTCGAAAGAAAGGATGCCGGTTTTATTTCCGCTGGATTAAGAATGATAAATTTACAATATGTACACGTTGATATTATTTACGATAACAATTGTAACTGAGATCTATAATTATGCAAAGAATAACTTAGATTTCTGGTTGGATGTTCTAATAAACTTGCCAACGTGAAATGGGGCGAGAGGGACGGGGGAAAGAGAGGGGTGAGAGAGAAAACGAATGAATGAACGAATGAATGAATAAACGAATGAATAAATGAATCCTTATTATCCGAGCACTAGATAAACATATATTGTACATTTTTATCTGACCCTGCCCAGAGAGGAAGTATAGCACAGAATATAACACTACTTGTAACTGAAATAATAGCAATAGGTCTATACTGCAATTTAGTGAAAACTAGAAACACAGCATGAAATTTATAGTCTTGCGTGTACGCACACAAACACACGTGCGCACGAACACATGTGCGCCCTCGCGCGCGCGCGCCACCACACACACACACACAACCACACACACACACACCACAGCACAAATATACACACACTTGAACTGACATACAAGCAATTATAACTACACTGCAATTATGAAAATAGAAAGCAGCAGAAATTATAGTCAGCGTACGCACAAAAGAGACGAGGAGAGAAAAGGAGAGGAGGGGAGCAACGAAGAAGAACAGACGACAAGAGAAGAGCAACAGACAGAGAAGAGACGAGAGAGCAGAAACAGAAACAAGAACAGAGAGAGACAGAAGACAAGAGAAGAGAGACAGACAGTGAAGAGAGAGGAGAGAGAGAGAA
>JAPXFY010000026.1:11931269-11938769 GCA_030674185.1 Monoplex corrugatus | reverse complement strand
ATATATATATATATATATTTATTTATTTATAATATATATATATATATATTTATTTATTTATTTATCTGTGTGCGTTTGTGTGTGTGTGTGTTACATATGTGTGTATATATATATAATATGTGTGTGTGTGTGCGCGTACGTGTGTGCGTGCATGTGTGTGTGTGCGCGCGTGCGTGAGAATGTGTGCGTTCGTGTGCGTGTGTGTGTGTGTGTGTGTGGTGTGTTTCCGTACATGTATGTGTGGGTGGTATGTGAATATGGGTGGCTATGTGTTTGTGTGTGCATTCATGCCTCACGTGATTATGTGCGATATTTTAAAGGAAGTGAACTGAATTCTCCAATGTAGATGAGATCATACCATTTTATTGGCACTTTTATCCTGAGGAAGGCCAAGGGCCGAAATATATATAGAGAGAAAAAAAATCGCCAATGCTCTTGTTGGGTTTCTTCTAGCATGAATGTGTATATATATATATATAACAGGGGGTGCAAAAGTAGGTATACAGTTATGAAAAAAGAAAACACGTACTCATTGTATTTATTATACAAACAAATGAATATTGCATAAACATGTAATAACAAGCACAGCCTTAATCCCTCAGATACTCAAACTGCTTGCCGTCCGTATATTCACACACTCCTCTAATCGAGAGCGGAATTAAGCATTACAATAATGATGTGATACTGTATACCTACTTTTGCACCCCCCTGTATAATTATACATATATATATAATATATATTATATTATAATATATATAATATATATATATATATATATATATATATATATATATATATATATATATATATATATATATATATATATATATATATATACATTGCAGATAAACCAAAAAACAAGATAACAAACTCGAATGTTGAGCCCAGTACTTCGGCCAGTGGCTTTCTCAGGGGACTGTTTATTCAGGAATGAACATACACGTCAAATATTTTTGAATGAAAACTGTTCAGAGTAATCCATCTTTTTCCTTTTCCACCACACGAGATATTTGTCCCATCCCTCCCCCCCCCCCCCTCCACCCTAATCTTAACGTTGAATACCAAATCTTCATCCCTCCACCTCAGCGTACTCCACTTATATGAACACAACCGTACGCGCACGCGCGCATATACAACATTCAACACACATAAACGCTCATTTATATGCACACCCGCACGCACGTACAAAAATAAAACACACACACACACACACACACACAACACACACACACACACACACACATATATATATATATATATATATTGTAGATAAACCAAAGAAACAAGACAACAAACTAGAGTTTTGAGCCCAGTACATCGGCCAGTGGCCTTCCTCAGGGGACTGTTTATTCGGGAATGAACACACACATCAAACATTTTTGAATGAAGACTGTTCACAGAGTAATCCAATCTCTTTTCTTTTCAACAACACGAGACGCCTGCCCATTTCTCCCTCCCCCACCCCAATCCCAACGCCGAACACCAAATCTCATTCTTCCACCCCAGCGTGCCCCACCCACATGAACACAACCGCACCATTCGCACGACACATATACAACATTAAACAACACAGACACTCATTTATATGCACACCCGCACACACGCACGTACGTACATAAATGGTACACCACACATACGTACACACACACGACGCACACACACACACACACAAACTAACACTACGAAGTAAACAAACTTACACATTATTATTCTAAGTGGTAACATAGATGAGCCTTTATAAATGACACTAATAATTGTAGCTAAGAAACAACAGTAATGTTAATCACCTTTATCATCACCATATTGACAACAACGACAAATAAAGTACCGACTAAGATGAAGACGACGACGACAACAACAGCTACAACCACAACAACAGTAAGAACAACAATAATAGTAACAACGACAGCAATCATCATCGCCATTATCCTCACCATCACCATCACCTCCATCATTATCATCGTAATCGCCACCATCATCGCCGCCATCCCCACCATCGCCATTGTGTGTCCCACCACATGGCACTGGAGACCAGACCCTAGCGAATCCATTCCCTGTCCCCCGTCACCACAAGCACATCGACCCCCCCCCCCACCACCACCCCTATATCCCCAGCCACCCCACAAGCCCGTCCAATAACAATGATGGTAATACAAAGAATAATACTATTAATAATATGAATGATAGTGATAACCACAACAATGACGACGATGATAACACTATATAACACCACACCACACCACCACCAACAACAACAATAATAATAATACCTAGTAAAAAATAAATGATCATATCAACAACAACGGTAGAATGACATTCCCAACGTGTCAAAACTCCAAATAAGGATCAAACACAAACGCACACACACCAGTCACCAAGGTAGCAAAGCCAATGTCGTACAAACAGCACACGCAAGGAAAAAAGGGCGAGAAGGGGCCACGCAGAGGGTGAAACCACCGTCGGACAAAAAGGCACGGCCCCTAACCGACCACTAGGAAGATGGAGATATGTGACTGCCAAAAAGACAAGGGAATGTTGTGCAGATGATACAATGAGACACCAAGAAGGAGAGGGGATTGTTAGTGCAACATTCTTGCAGAGGAACCACAGATAACCAGCACCAGAAGTAGAACAGAGAGATGGGGAATAGGTGTTACACCTGGAGGTGATCACGAACGTGCCAGGCACCAACGACCCACCTAAGATACAATGCCTCAGCCACCATTGGAACTCCTCGAAAACAGACAGTCAGGGGAGAGAACGAGGCAAGGGGGCGACTTGACCATGTTTAACACCAAGAAGAACAAGATGGGTTGTGGACTCTGAACACATCCGAATGAACGAACGGTATAGAGGCGGTGATCAAGAGCGTGGAGTCGCAAAAAAAAAAAAAAAAAAAAAAATTGGGGGGGTGGGGGGGGGGGGTGGGGGGTATCTCGGAAATTAAAAAAACTGTCATTGTGTCATTGTACTGCTTCGAGCCCATGTAGCTGCGCAGAGCCATGTCAGGGCTGTAATTGTATTCGAACACCCACGTATAACAAAAAAAATTGGGGGGTGGGGTGGGGGTGGGGGTGGGGTGGGGATGGGGGTGTTTGTGTGTTGCCGCAGAAGTTGAAAAAATTGTCATTGTACTGTTTAGAGCCCAGGTAGCTGCGCAGATAGCCATGTCAGGGCTGTAGTTGTATTTGTATTCGAACGCCCACATATCCCACAAGTGTAAAAAATGGAAAAGGAAAATCAAGTACATCTATTAATGCTTTCGTGCATACAATCTGAGGTGAGGGCATATAAGAAAAAGCCCAAGTATGGGGTGATCGTCGCTCACGAATCGTACGAACACGTACTGTTAGACCCTCTTGGTTCTGGATAGTACCATTGGGAAAATACCGTACGGTTGCGATTGATAGTGGTACTGGTGTACTGGTCTTGTTGTGACGATTCTGAAGGTGTATTTTTATACGTTTTTGGTCAAGTATTGCAGGTTTGACCACAGACATCTAAGATATAGATCTAGACTGCGAGCGCCTGTCTACAAGCGTTGAGGCGAAATGGCCCCCACTGCTGGCTGCGAGTGGCCGCCATTGTGGGGACCTACCACCGCTCAGCTAGCAGTCTGTTGCTTACTCTGTGTAAATGAATGACGGACAGAGGAGAAAGCCAGGCTGTATCGTTTAAATTTTTTTTTAAAAGAAATCTCCGATGACCCATTATTAGGGTGCGTGTGGTGAGTGTGTGTGCGTGTGTGTGTGTTTGTGCGTGCGCGCGCGTGCATGCATGCATATGTGTGTCTTTGTGTGTGTGTGCGTGTGTGTGCGTGTGTGTGTGTGTGTGTGTGTGTGTGTAAAGTTTGGCTCTCTCTTCCGCATACACACACACACACCACACGCACAGGCATGCGCGCGCACACACACACACACACACACACACACACACGCACACACACATACACACACGCGCGCGCACACACACACACACACCACACACACACACACACACACACACACACACACACACGCAAAACACACACACACACGGACAAACACAGATATCACGATTCAGCTAGCAGTCTGTTGCTTACTCTCGTAAATGAATGACGGACAGAGGAGAAAGCCAGGCTGTATCGTTTAAAGGTCAAGTATTGCAGTTTGACCACAGACATCTAAGATATAGATCTAGACTGCGAGCGCCTGTCTACAAGCGTTGAGGCGAAATGGCCCCACTGCTGGCTGCGAGTGGCCGCCATTGCTTCTTTCCATCGCTCATCTCGAGGTGGCGGTATCGCCATCCTCTACAACGACTCACTCCATTCCCGCCTATCTTTCTCGCAGTCTCTGCCTTTCTCCCATCCTTCTTTCGAGCACGTTGAAGTATCCTTCAATCCACCCCTCCACCCCATCACCTTCTCCTGTTCATCGACCTCCACCTAGCTCTGCACACAAACTCACCACATCCACGTTTCTCTCTGACTTTGACCAACTGCTTGACCACTACTGCCTCTTACCTGGAAATCTCATCATTCTAGGTGACATCAATGTCCACTATGACAACACTCACCGTTATGACACAAGACATATCATCAACTCTCTGTCCAATCACAATATGACTCAACACATTTCTGAACCAACCCATCAAAAAGGTCACATTCTTGACTGGATCATTTCTCGTGATCACCACAATTCAGCTACTAACAACTGCTTAGTTCTTTCTACCCGTCTAACTTCAGCCCTTCCATCTGACCACTCTTCAATTCTCTGTTCTCTTGACATTTCTCCTCCTTCCCGTACCACGCGCACAGTGACTCGACGCAATCTCAAATCTATCGACCTCTCCACATTTTCATCTGATGCCTCCCGTCTCCTTTCTGAAAAGTCACATAACCTTGCCGATGAATTCTATACTACTCTCCACCATCTTCTGGACACTCATGCTCCAGCCACAACCCGTCTTTTACCTGACCGCCCCCCTACCCCCTGGCTCACTCATGAGATAGCCTGTGCAAAACGTGCCCGCCGCAGAGCAGAGCGCCGCTGGCGCAAATCCAAACTCACTGTACACAGGCAACTTTTCCAAGCCTCTAAAACAAAAGTATCCACCCTCATTGCATCTGCAAAAACAAGCTATTTCCAAACCAAAATCCTGAATGCCTCTTCTTCAAAAGAACTCTTTACAACCATGAATCGTCTCCTTGGCACACGAAAAGACTTACCTCTCCCAACAAAACATACAAATGAAGAACTCCCATCTGTATTCTCTAAGTATTTCACCACCAAAATACAAACTCTTCGTGACAGGCTTGACAGGACACCCTGTCAACCATGCCCACCTGACCCTTCCTTCTCTGGCACACCTCTCACTACTTTTACCCCAGTCTCACAAGAAGAAATTTTCAACACAATCAGATCCATGTCGTTCAAAACCTGCGAACTGGATCCTCTTCCAGGTTCTCTCTACTCCGACTGTCTCCCTACTCTCCTCCCATTCATCACTGACATCATCAACACTTCTTTTCAAACTGGAACTGTCCCAGATTCTTTCAAGTCTGCTATTGTTCACCCTCTCCTCAAGAAACACAATTTAGACCCAAATGAACTGAAAAATTACAGGCCTATCTCTAATCTCTCTTTCTTGTCAAAACTCCTTGAAAAAGTCGTCCTCAACCAGCTGAACTCTCACCTGTCTGCCAACAATCTCCTCAATCGTTTCCAGTCAGCCTACCGCTAGTGCCATAGCACTGAAACTGCCCTACTACACATTCTCAACAATCTCCTCCTTGCAACTGATACTGGCAAAGTCTCTCTCCTCACACTCCTTGATCTGTCTGCAGCCTTCGATACCATTGACCATGGTATTCTCCTTTCTAGACTTCATCATACTTTTGGCATCTCTGACATTGCTCTCTCCTTTTTCACTTCGTATTTATCAAACAGAAAACAAACTGTTCTCATCAATGGCACTTACTCTCAACCTGCATACCTGACCTGTGGTGTTCCACAAGGATCTGTCCTTGGCCCTGTTCTTTTCACTCTTTATACCTCCCCCTGTCCACCATCATCAACTCCCACTCTATAAAACACCACTTCTATGCTGATGACACCCAACTTCAAGATAGTGACTCACCTGATAATATACAGCGCCTGTTGACTCGCACCACTGAGTGTTACTCGGACATTAAGAACTGGATGACACACAATAGACTTCAGCTTAATGACGACAAGACAGAAGCTATCCTCATTGGCACCCGTCAGAAACTTTCCCAGCTGCCTCCTCTTTCTCTCCCATTATGTAACACATCAGTCCCAATTTCTGATTCAGCTAAAAACCTTGGTGTCTGCATTGACTCTACCCTGTCCATGAACAACTTTGTTTCTCAAACTGCCAGATCTTGCTACTATCATCTCCATCGTATAAGCCTGATCAGGAAGTATCTCTGTCGAAACAACTGCAAAACTCGTTCTCTCCTTCATAATGTCTCGCATTGACTATTGCAATTCACTCCTGTCTGGTCTTCCTGCCTCCACCATTCACATCCTACAGCGCATTCAAAACAATGCTGTACGCCTTGTACTCAAAAAGAAAAAAGCTGACCACATATCTCCTCTCCTGGCACAACTTCACTGGCTCCCTGTATCAAAGCGCATACAGTACAAACTAGACACCATGTGCTACAAAAGCCTCAATAACGCAGCCCCCGATTACCTGTCAAGCCTACTTGAGATCTATGTTCCCTCACGTACCCTCCGCTCTGCCTCCGATCCTCTGACTTTTCGCTTTCCACGCACTAAGCTCAATACCTATGGTCCACGAGCCTTCTCTGTTTCTGGTCCACTCTCCTGGAACAAACTTCCTCTCTCAGTCCGTCAGCAACCTACTTTTGCCTCCTTCAAGTCCGCTCTCAAAACTCACCTTTTCTCCTCTGCATAAAATCCTAACTTCACTCAACCCCCCTCTGTAGCCTGTCTCCGCTCGGAGGGGAATCACTTTGTTTTAATATATAATTGTATATGATGTGCTCTCTGTGGTTTTCCATTGGTTTTATTCTTGCTTTTATTGCTTTTATTCTTTTCTCCCCATTTGTGGCCATGTTGTGTGTGTGTGTGTGTGTGTGTGTGTGTGTGTGTGTGTGTGTGTGTGTGTGTGTGTGTGTGTGTGTGTGTGTGTGTGTGTGTGTGTGCGTGCGTGTGTGTGCGTGCGTGCGTGCGTGTGTGCGTGTGTGTCTTTTCGGCGCTTGGATTTGATTTTGTCGAGATTTGCGCTATATAAATATTGTAATTATTATGTATGCATGTGCGTACGTATGTATGTATGTATGTATGTATGTATGTATGTATGTATGTATATGCTTAGATTTATGTATGTATGTATGTATGCATGTATACGCTCAGCTTAGATTTATGTATGTAAGTATGTAAGCATGTATGTATGCATGTATACGCTCATAATTATGTATGTAGGTATGTAAGCATGTATACGCTCAGCGCTTAGATTTGATTTTATCA
>JAPXFY010000026.1:11903769-11928769 GCA_030674185.1 Monoplex corrugatus | reverse complement strand
TTTTAAACGAGTTTGTGTTTTGTGCTCTTTTAATTTCGTTTGGTAATTTATTCCATACATGTGCAATTCTATTTGTAAAATAAAACTTTCTAATGTTAGTCTTGCAATATTCTATAAATATGTTATCAGTATTATTTCTTGTTTTGTCATAATTTGTCAGTTTGAAAAATTCTGTTGTATCTACGTCATTTATATTGTTAAAAATCTTGAAATTTTGGATCAGATCTCCCCTCTTTCTTCTTGCTTTTAAACTGGGTAAATTGAGTAATTCTAATCTTTCTCGGTTCGCAGGTTATAAAGTCACAATGTTTTATGTATAACACTATGGCAGACAATTTATGTGAATTTAAGTCCCTGTGACGTGTTTGACCGTAAATATAAATACCATATGCATTATTATATTGTGTGGAAAATGAACATAATCGTGGATCATCAGAGTCAGTATGAGTGGTATTCCGAAATACTTCAGTGCCAGCAAAAAAAGTAAGAATGAATGAATGAATCTTTTATTTAATGTCTGTTCACAATAGTGATTTTAGACACACACACACACACACACACACACAACACACACACACACACACACACACACACACACACAACAAAAAAAAAAAAAAAGTGACAAACACCAGTAAAACACAAGCTGTGTGGCTTGGAAATAAAAGAAATTCCACAACCAAATATCTACCACATGTAAAAATGGAATGGAATCCATCAAAATTTAAGATTTTGGGTGTTTGGTTTACCGCAGACTTGACAGACTGTGAAAAACTGAATTATGATGATAAATTTTCTGAAATCTTAAAGTTATTTAATATATGGATAAAAAGATTAATCACCCCACTGGGACGAATAGCTGTGCTAAAATCTTTAATTTTATCTAAAATTATACATCTGTGGATGCTTCTCCCTAATCCACCTAACAACTTTATTAAAAACTTACAAAAGCTGTGTTTCACATTTACATGGAAAGGAAAACCAGACCGCATTGATAGAAAGTCTGCAGTAAAACGTGTTCATAAAGGAGGGCTTGGTTTGATTGACATTAAGCAGTTTATAAATACGCTGAAAATTATCTGGATACGGAAATTAAACAATACAAACCATAAATGGAAAAACATTTCACTGTTATGTTTCCCATGATGGACAACCTAAATATGTATGGGTCATGTCTACCAGTTAATACCAAAGTCAACATGTTTTGGCAACACGTGTTAAATGCCTATAAAGAATTAACAGCCAAAATACACCCAGCAACTTCTGAAGAATTAGCTACTGAACCTATATTTTGTAACGACAATATACGGATAGGAAATAAAACAATCTTATACAAAAGATGGATTAATAAAGGTATCTTCTGTGTTTCTCATCTTATGAAAAACAATGGTCACTTTTTGACATATGATGAATTCAGAACTTCATATGGACTAATTTCAAATTTTATCACCTATTTTGGAGTAATTCAAGCGATTAAAAAATACATAAGAAAAATGGACATTGATATTCATAATAACTATGCTTTAAATTTGAAGAAGTCCCTTCAGATCATTTATTCAAGCCACAAAGGAACGAAACCATACTACGATATACTAACTAACAACGGTCAAGACCCAAAGTGTTGTACTAAAGTGGAACACAAAACTACCAACAGATATAAACTGGAATGTTGTTTTCAAATAGATTCAGAAAATAACTGATATCAAACTTAAATGGTTTCAAATCCGGATAGTTCACAGAATTATTGCTACAAACAAAACACTTAAAAATATGAAAATCAATAACAACGATAAATGTACCTTTTGTAATATAGAACCTGAAGATATTCAACATTTATTCTGGCGATGTAACGCGGTTCGTCAATTTTGGTATTCTTTGGAATCTTCGTTAAATGAAAGATGTATGCATACACGTCATTTGAAATTGAACGAAGAATTAATTATACTTGGAACATCCGAGAGCTTTAAAACAGATGATACATTTGATTTTCTTCTTATTTTCGCAAAATTCTTCTTATATAAATGTCGAATAGAGAAAGTACAACCTATCTTTCATGTGTTCTTACAACAGCTTAAACGGAGGTTCATGATAGAAAGACACATAGCATATGTGATTATGTGCTATACAACATTCGTATCAAAGTGGTCTTACTATATGCCTCTGATGTTTGATACATAAACAACTGTCTCGTTAATGCTCAACAGAATGGCTAATGAGTTAATAGATAAAGATCATGTTACAACATAAAAAATAGATCGTGATTGAATACAGAGGACATGCCTCTTTCTATAAATGACAAACATCCCATGTTCAAAGATTTTTTGTTCATGGACATCATTAGAAGAAAAAAAAAAAAAAAAAAAACAGCATACAGTTATCCTTGAGGTATGATGAAACTGTTGGATTTCGATATTTTTCGTCCAATTATTTGTTTTTTGTTTACTTGATTGTGTGTGTGTGTGTGTGTGTGTGTGTGTGTGTGTGTGTGTGTGTGTGTGTGTGTGTGTGTGTGTGTGTGTGTGTGTATGTATGTGTGTGTGTGTATGTGTGGTGTGTGTGTGTGTGTGTGTGTGTGTGTATGTATGTGTGTGTGTGTGTGTGTGTGTGTATGTATGTGTGTGTGTGTGTGTGTGTGTGTGTGTGTGTGTGTGTGTGTGTGTATGTATGTGTGTGTGTGTTGTGTGTTGTGTGTGTGTGTGTGTGTGTGTGTGTGTGTGTGTGATTTTTTTTTCCTATTGTTTCATATATACATTCGCGTAATTTTCTTCTTAAAATGCCAATTTATCTATATCTCTTTATATGCTTCAGTTAAACATGTGGATGTACATGCGTACATGTGTATGTGTATATATATATGTATATGTGTGTATATATGTGTATATATGTTTGTGTATTATATGTATGTGTCTATGTGTGTGCGTGTATGTCTGTATGTGTATGTATATGTGTATGTGATTATATGTGTGTGTGTATATATATATATATATATATATATATATATAATGTGTGTATGTATGTATGTGTATGCATATATGTGTATGTATATATATGTTTATGTGTATGTACGTGTATGTATGTATGTATATATATATATATATATATATATATATATATATATATATATATATATATATATATATGGATATATATGTAAATGTGTGTATACGTGTGTATATGTATGTTTGTATACATATATGTGTATATGCATGTGTGTGTATGTACATATATATTTATATATGTCTACATATTGCAATGAATGCTTGTTCTTCCTACATTTTGTTACATCTGTTGATTATGCATTGTGTACATTTCAAGATGTTGTAAGAGCTATATATTTGAAAATGAATAAAAACAAGTTTGAAAAAAAAAAAAAAAAGCCTAAGTACTTAAAACGGTCACTGTACATCACACCTCCCAGAGGCAAAATGCACTCGACACGTGTATCTGAAGGAGTAATGATAGAAGGAAGAGGGTAGGATTTGATAGTATCCAAACGATCATGAGTGGTGGAGAACAGGTGTCTTGTAGTTGAAGGTAAAAGGACCTGGGTAGAACAATATTAAGTTTTAGCTTTCAAGGTTATTTCTGAATACGGCTGACAGTCTATTCTAATGTATTGAGGCCAAGTGGTTTAAGTGTTTTAATAAAGTTTGTCTATCCAGAAATATTCCCTGTGCAATCCTGTAGATCTATGTGTATCTTCTCTATTGCGACGCATTTCAGATTGTCCAGTGTGTGTGTGTTTATTGAAATGTGTTGTGACAAGTGTACCTGTATTTTTCTTGATGTTCGACCCGTGTTGATAAAATCGTACTGTGAGTAAATTTTTTTGTTTCTCCAATAACCCGGACAATTTATCCGCCGACGAATTTTCACGGGGTAACTATTTCGGATCTCCGAAGGCGCGGCTTGACAATACTATTGGACCCCACCAGAACCAATGAACGGGAGCCGTCATGAAACTGACAGGGCAGGTTAATTAGACCTTGAGGCCCTTGCAGGGGATAAGAGCGGGCCCCAGTAGCTCAGTTGGTTTGAGCGTCGGATTCACATGCTAATGGTTGTGGATTCGAATCCCGGGATGCGCTACATTAACAACTGTCACTTTGCTGACGAATCCAACGGCCATACCACGTTGAAAACACCGTCCGATCACCGAAGTTAAGCAACGTCGGGCCTGGTTAGTACTTGGACGGATGACCGCCTGGGAACACGGGGTGCTTTTTTTTTTTTTTTTTTTTAATTGTTTTTATTTCACTTTATTTTATTTATTTATTTATTTATTTATTTTTACATCGGGTGCTGTTGGCAATTGAGGCGAGGCATCGATGGTCTAGTGGTAGAAAACTCGCCTGCCACGCGGGTGACCCCATTTCGATTCCCCATCGATACAGTTTGTTGTTGTTGGTGGCGGTGTTTTTTTGTTTGTTTGTTTTTGTTTCGTTCTGTTTTGTTTTTGCCAACGGCCACACCACGTTGAAAACACCGGTTCTCGTGCGATCACCGAAGTTAGGCAACGTCGGCCCGGTTAGTACTTGGATGGGTGACCGCCTGGGAACACCGGGTGCTGTTAGAAACCTTTGTGGGCCCCTGTCAGTTCAGTTGGTTAGAGCGTTATGTCGATGACGCAGGGTCGTGTGTCCGATCCTCAGATGGGCCACCTTTTTACTCAGGACTTGATTGAGTGATTAGATTGAGGCTTAAAGTCCTACCATGTAGTGTATGCGAGGACTAGCAAATAAAAATTCTGATCAAGCTTTAATTTAAGATAATGCTTAGTTATATTTTGTTTTTAGATAAAATAAATAGTTTGAAACTTTTACTCAGGACCTGGCCAGCTCATGGGTTTATGTGCAGGCTTAAGCTTGTGCCGTGATCACCATACACATGGCACCTGTGACGCTAGTGCATTAGGGAATTCGTTCCGAGTGCGGAGACGTTATCTTGAGAAACTGAAACTGTTGAATTCCACTCGGTGTGGAATCACATTGTAATATATATTTGTATACAATATGTTTCTTTCTTTCTTTTTTTTCTTTTTTTTTTTACTTTGAGTACACTTATATATAATTTTCCATTGCTTTTCTTCTTTGGGTATGTGTGTGTGTGCGTGTGTGTGCATGCGTGCGTATGTGTATATTCAGCACTTAGATTTGATTTTTATCAAGATTTTGCGCTATATAAATATTGTAATTATTATTATTGTTATTATTATTATTTGTGTCTCACAGGCATCCTCTTTATTAGTCTTCTTCTTATGAAGATTTACCCTCTTCCCACGAAGATGTACTTTGTCTTTGTCTTCATCTGTCGAGAACTCGTGCACATGTAAATAAAGTTTGGGAGCCACCACCGTCTTGGCCAAAGAACGAACGAGCAGCCGTCCCCATACATCGTGTCACGGTCATCAATAGCTTTTACAGTAATAGTCTTATCCCCTGATTGATTTGGTTCAGTTTTTTACGTCGACACCCACCTCAGGTGATATGGCCGACGGGGATAACCATCCCAGGGAAGTGTAGGGAAGGGGGACTTATCTAATCCTATACTGACACCACCAGAACAACAATGATGTTATGATGGGACAGTGAGAAGGCCAGTTTTAAATGACAGTGTCGGTGTACTAAAATGAGTTGTTACATAATAACAAAAACACCAATAAATATTAGAATATTACATTAGTACATGGTATCTCAATCTACATCCTGAACTGTAAATGATTATATAAACATTGAAAAAATCATATTAACCCTTTTGACTCCTGCGCCCTGCCCACCAGCACCCTGCATTGTCAACCATGCTTGCAAAACAAAAAATTTCACTCTTTGACTCCCTCACCCTCTCCACCAGCTTCCTGGATACATTGACGGAGTCTTTTTTATTTCTTTTATTGTTTAAAGCCCAGCTGACTGTGCAGAGCCATATCAGGGCTATAACCGCTTCAAAACACACAAAACTTCAACAGGAAAAAAAAGAAAAGAAAATTAAGTACACATAATTTATCAATGCATTCGCGCACATAATCTAAGGACATGCCCCCGGCGTAGGACCATTCCGTCCGATTTAATGCACAGGGGACATTTAAAAAGAGCAGCTGAATACAAATATAAGCATACATAAGGACACCAAAACATATATTATTATAAAAACAGGTATAAATTACCTAAAATTGCTTCCGCATATCTCACCTCCTTAGAGCCAAAAATGCACTTAATACATGTACCCAATTATCAATCCGAAGAAAAATCACGTCAGACTTTATCGAGAAAATACAGGTGAATGGACCATTAAGGCAGAAAATAAATAGAAATGACAGAAAGCAAGGCAACAAGGCAGATACAAAGAAAGTGACAGTCACCCAACCGGGGGGGGGGGGGGGGGGGTGACGGACTCAAAGGGTTAAGTTCTTGCAGTTGGTGGATAAGGTGCGGGAGTCAAAGGGTTAAAAGTACAAGCGTGTGATAACGCCCCTGTAAAATGAGGGCAAAAATATAATGGTAATGTTATGCTGGCGTGGACAGTCAGCAAACAAAGCCAGAGCAAGATTGAGGCAGCCGAGATGTGGTTTCTCAGAAGACTGTTGAGAGTTCCATGCACAGCAAAGAAAACAAACGAGATGGTCTTGATGGAGGCAGACACAAGTAGATCACTCATAAGGAAGATTAGGAAAAGACAGGCAACATTTATAGGCAACATTTGGAGCACCTGGTCACAACGGGAAAGCTGGAGGGAAAGAGAGCGCCAGGTAGACCCAGGGAGAGAATGTTGGACGGACTTGCAGAGTGGCTGGGGATGAGGAGGGTGGGGGAGATGCTAGGGGCAACGAGAGATAGAGATGGTTGGAAGTCCATGGTCGCCAACGCCATGCGGCAGGGCACCTGATGATGATGAATGTTATGCTGTTATCCAGTTGTGGCAGTTAATATTTCATAATGACGACAGATAGCGCAGTAGTTAACTATGTGAACCATGCCATCACAAGCAGTAGTTTGTAGTTCGTCGTTTGTTCAAGAGGGATTTACGGCACTCGGAAAACTCCATATGCGCTCCACCCACATCTGCCAGCAATTGTCTGACAGACTTCCGAAGCTGCTGAGAAAACCCTTTGCGCTGGCAAGGTCTTGAAACGGGGAAAGAGGGAAGAGGGACCTATGAAACATTAAGCTGACACCACCAGAATGATGGAAACGTTAAGATGGGCAGCAAACAGGTCAGTTTTTAATGTTGCGGGCTGGATTGAACTCAAGATCTTGGATCTTGAGTCCATGGCTCTGCCAACTAGCCCGCGTATGAGCATCGACCGACCGAGAACCGAACCCGGGTCACCCACGTGGCAGGCAAGTATTCTACCACTAGACCACCCATGCTCCAAAAATTTGCCGTGACCAGGATCCGAACCTGGGTTATCGCGGCCACAACACGAGGTCCTAACCAGTTGACGATCACGGCTGTAGTTGG
The DNA here is from genome assembly GCA_030674185.1 of Monoplex corrugatus. Lineage (NCBI taxonomy): Eukaryota > Metazoa > Mollusca > Gastropoda > Littorinimorpha > Ranellidae > Monoplex > Monoplex corrugatus. The sequence goes on along the minus strand of JAPXFY010000026.1, from coordinate 11,921,314 downwards.
TTATCAAGTTGGTCACAAGCAAATATTTACCCAGCAAATAATAGTGACGAAAGGACGACACACTGAGTCATCTATAGGACACCTGACCTATGTTAGTTATGTGTAATATCATTGTCATGAATGAAATGAAATCATGACTGAAGGATTGATTCTAAAGGGCTTCATTCTTTTTGTCATTTAATTTTATTCGATTTTTCTGACATCCGGGTTTTCATCAGGGCTTAAAACAGGAGGAGGAAAAAACCACTGAAAGTAGGGGGGTCCGGAGTATGCCCCCCCCCCCCCCCGGGAAAATGTTTTAAAAACCAAGTGTAAATCTATGCCATTTCGCGCTTTCTGGACATAATTTCAAGAGATATTTAGTGCATGAAAATTGCTGTAAACACATTTTAATTATTACAGGAAGATATATTTGGGAAAAGGGGAGAAGGGTTTCGTTTTTTTGTTTGTTTTTGTTTTTTGTTTTTGTTCACAAACCGAAATTGTGGAATTCCGCCCAGACGCGGAACGTTTTAAGCCCTGTTTTATTTCTGTCACTACAGTCTTGAACAGTCTGAATCACATGGTTATAATCTGACTGAGATTTGCAGTGGAACCAGTTGCAGTGGTGTAGTAGTTTACGCGACGGACTACCGATTGGAAGGTTGTGAGTTCCAATCCCCATCAGTCCCTTCAAGAATCATTGTGGGATTTTTCGACTCTAACCGGCTCCGACCCAGAACTGGGCGTGCTATGGGCTCATTGGGAAGACTGGGACCACACAGTCGAGTCTCATCCACTTCACGGACGCGTCATTGAGGGTGTTGTTTAAATCTTCTGATCAGCACCGCAGGTGTCTGTATCTCTCGGGCCTGGTTGACGCCAGGATATGTTACGATAGTTAGCGTAGAGTACAGCCCTGTCACGCAGTCTCAATCCTAGATGGAACTCCACAGCATCGTGATTATCATCCTCATCGACATCATCATCATCGCATTGTAAAAACTGTTCCAGTTTCTGTGGCCATTAAGGTGGCGTAGAAAATTGGACCAAAAGAAAAAAGAAAGGACAAAAAAAAAAAAAAGAAAAAAAAAAGAAAAAGAAAAGGTGAGCATAAAGGTAACTTCCCTGAATGCAATGATCCTTAAAAAAGAGATTTGCAGCGGATGTGTTGTGTATTATCAGCATATCAGTCTTTTTCTCTTAATTTTTGTATCTGGTGTTTGTTTGTTTGTGATCTTACGCTTGACAGAGGCCGGTTGGCCGAAAATTTGCTCCGGTCTTGTCTGGTTGTAGTAACTACGCGTTCTTATTCTTTTTCGTGTTTTTTTTTTTTTTTTTTTTCGTGTTTTTTTATTTTTGTTTGTTTGCTTGTTTGTTTGTTTCTGGTTCCTGTTTGCTTGAACGCGGGCAGTCACACTTGTTCTGGACTATCAGCATACATTTCATGGTGGGCAGACAGTAGGCCTACTTGCCATATCAGTGAGAGGGATTAGTGAAGTCATATGGAATAGAATGAAAAGTTTGTGTTGTCATAGCTCAAACAGTTACCTTTGTCTTGTCAATATTTACTTCGTTACTGTTTGTCCTGTCAGTCACCATCCCCTTTGCCCCCATCCCCCTCACCCCACTCCCCACCCCACCCCCACCCCCTTTTTTTTTTTAACCAGTTAAGGGAGATTGTTGTTTCATATTGACCGAAGAGAGATGTGTGCCTGTGTGTCTTTTTCTTTCTTTTATTGTTGTTTAAAGAAAAGAAAAAAGAAAATTAAGTACACATATCAGTGCATTCGCGCACATAATCTAAGGACATGCCCCCGGCGTAGGACCGTTCCGTCCGATTTATCGCACAGGGGAGATTTAAAAAACACACCTGAATACAAATATAAGCATACATAAGGACACCAAAACATATAATATAAAAACAGGCATAAATTACCTAAAACTGCTTCCGCATATCTCACCTCCTTAGAGCCAAAAATGCACTTAATACATGTACCCAATTATCAATCCGAAGAAAAATCACGTCAGACTTTATCGAAAAAATACAGGTGAATGGACCATTAAGGCAGAAAATAAGTCGAAATGACAGAAAGCAAGGCAACAAGGCAGAAACAAAGAAAGTGACAGAAAAGAGGAAATTTCTAGCACGGAATTTCCAGAAGGTGGGGATACTATTTATACTGAAAGAGCCCCCCCCCCCCCCCGGCAACCCAACGGGGGGGGGGGGGGGGGGGGCTGTGTGTGTCTGTATGTGCATCTGCGACAAAAACGTGTTAGTAATACTTCCATTGCTGTTTGACTCCTGTCCCCTATCCACTAACTGCAAAAACTTAACCCTTTGACTCCCTCACCTTCCCGGAGGAAGCTGGTGGATAGGGTGAGGGAGTCGAAGGGTTAATGTGTATGGAGAAGGGCTGTTATCATTTTTATTCTTGTGTGTGTGTGTGTGTGTGCGCGCGCGTGTGTGTGTGTGTGTGTGCGTTCTTGTGTGTGTGTGTGTGTGTGTGTGTGTGTGTGTGTGTGTGTGTGTATGTGTGTGTGTGTGTGTGTGTGTGTGTGTGTGTGTGTGTGTGTGTGTGTGTGTGTGTGTGTGTGTGTGTGTGTGTGTGTGTCAAGTTCCAAGACATATCAAGTGTTGATTGTGTCTGGTCTGTGATAAGAGCAAATCAGATTTTACCGTTGTGAAGTATGACCTTCGCGCTTTGACCCCCAACCAACATAAACTGGCAAGGCGTGCCATACCACGCCATGGAAAATATAAGACAACGCTTATCTTCTTTAACTATATACTACACGTCATTATTGAAGGGCCAGGAACGTTTTTGAGTCCATTTTTGAAAGGAGAAATAACCTATTTTCTCTTACTCTTTTCTCCAATTCGTTGCCGTAATTGAATGGATAAGAGCTCAGACAACATTGCAGTTTCCTTTTGGCACGTGTTTGGGGATTTGCCGATTTGCAATGGGCGGCCCAAGGAAGACAATTTCCACACGAAATTGTCGAATCTTCAGCAGGGTCTCTCTGACGACGCAGGCAAGGTAGCGACAAAATTCGCTTTGCACGTGCAAGGCAAGCCCTTTTTGAACACTACTCCAGCCAAAGTTGCCCGCAGACGAGGATAAAAAGGACCCGTTCTTGGTTCGTTTTAACCATGCTTGCAAGACGACGGATGACGGATGAGCAGCGGGGGAGAGCCCTCGCTCTGCTTGATGAAGGCCTAGCGCAGCGGGAAGTTGCAAGACGACTTGAAGTGTCGCATTCCACAATCCAGAGACTGCTGGAGCGCTTCAATGAGACTGGAGCAGTCCAGGAAAGGCGTCACACGGGTCGACCCAGAGTAACAGCAAGACCGCTACATTGCCCTCTCCATCCTGAGGGAAAGGGCATCCACTGCGGTGACCTTGAGGGGTCAGCTGAGGGACGCAACAGGTGCTAACATCAGCTGCAGCACGGTGAGAAGACGGCTACATGAGGCAAACTTGAGGTCACGGAGACCGGCCGTCCGACCCGTGCTGTCACCGGTCAACAGAGTGCGCCGCATGACCTGGGCCAGGGAGCACGTGACCTGGACAAGGCAACAGTGGGCCCGGGTCTTGTTTTCGGATGAGTCCAAGTTCACCCTGACCTTTAACGATGGCCGGGCTCGGGTGTGGCGACGTCAAGGGGAGAGGTTCGCTGACGCCACTGTCCAAGAGCATAACCGGTACGGCGGCGGGTCGGTGATGGTGTGGGGTGGCATGAGCTGTGGTACCCGGACCCCCCTGCTCCCCATTGACGGCATCCTGAACGGGGTCCGGTACCGGGACGAGGTTCTGGCGGCCGTGGCACTGCCTGCGCTTGTGGACCTTGGTCAAGGCGCCATCTTCCAGGACGACAATGCACCTGCGCATCGAGCACGCCTTGTGACCGACTTCCTGGAGCAGCATGAAGTCGTCCGTATGGCCTGGCCAGCGTGCTCACCTGACCTGAACCCAATTGAACACCTCTGGGATGTGCTCGGGAGGCGCATCAGGGACAACCACCCCCACCGGGCACCCTGGCCAGGCTGGTCGACATCCTGCAGATCGAGTGGGCGGCCATCCCTCAGGACACACTCCGTACCCTTGTGGGGTCGATGCATCGGCGCTGTGAAGCATGCATCCAGGCTCGGGGCGGACACACGCGATATTGAAAACAGATTGGCCAAATCTGACACTTTCTGTTTTTTGAAAAGGGGGGGATGTTCCTTTAAATGCATGTGCTGTTCACTAATGGGTCATTGTGCTAATTTCTTTTTCCAAAACAGGTGTGGAAATGATGAAATAAAACATAGAATCAATTCTAAACATTGTCAATTATTTCAACTTAAAATTAGAGAGGAAGGAAGAAGTGGCCCTTAAATTATGATTAGGAGTATATGACAAGACTCATCTTACGACAGTCCCTAATCGTTATCACGCTGGGACGTTAATACCACTGAAGAAGAAGAAGAAGAAGAAGAAGAAAGAAGAAGAAGAAGAAGAAGAAGAAGAAGAAGAAGAAGAAGAAGAAGAAGAAGAGAAAGAAGAAGAAGGAAAGAAAGAAGGAAGAAGGAAAAAGAAAGAAGAAAGAAGGAAGAAAAGAAAGAAAAAGAAGGAAGAAGGAAAAAGAAAGAAGAAAGAAGGAAAAAGAAAGAAGAAAGAAGAAAAAGGAAAAAGAAAGAAGAAAGAAGGAAAAAAGAAGGAAAAAAAAGAAAGAAGAAAAGGAAAAAGAAAAAGAAAGAAGGAAGAAGGAAAAAAGAAGAAAGAAGAAAGAAGGAAAAAGAAAAAAGAAAAAAGAAAGAAGAAGAAGAAGGAAAAAGAAAGAAGAAAGAAGGAAAAAAAAAGAAAGAAGGAAGAAGAAAGAAGGAAGAAGGAAAAAGAAGAAGGAAGAAGAAAGAAAGAAGGAAGAAGGAAGAGAAAGAAGAAAGAAAAGAAGGAAGAAGGAAAAAGAAGAAGAAAGAAGAAAGAAGGAAAAAGAAAGAAGGAAGAAGGAAAAGAAAAAAGAAGAAGAAAGAAGGAAAGAAGAAAGAAGAAAAGAAAGAAGGAAGAAGAAAAGAAGAAGAAAGAAGGAAAAAAAAAAGAAAGAAGGAAGAAGAAAGAAGAAAGAAGGAAGAAAAAGAAAGAAGAAGAAGAAAGAAGAAAGAAAGAAGGAAGAAGAAGAAGAAAGAAGGAAGAAGGAAAAAGAAAGAAGAAAGAAGAAAGAAGGAAAAGAAGAAGAAAAGGAAAAAGAAAGAAGAAGAAGGAAAAAGAAAGAAGAAAAAGAAAGAAGAAAGAAGGAAAAGAAAGAAGGAAGAAAGAAGGAAAGAAAGAAGAAAGAAGGAAAAGAAAGAAGAGAAGAAGAAAGAAGAGAAGAAAGAAGGAAGAAGGAAGAAGAAAGAAAGAAGAAAGAAGAAAAGAAGAAGAAAAAAAAAAAAAGAAAAGAAGAAGAGAAGAAAGAAAAAGAAAGAAGAAGAAGAAGAAGAAAGAAGAGAAAGAAGAGAAAGAAGAAGAAGAAAGGAAGAAGAAGAAGAGAGAGAAGAAGAAGAAGGAGAGAAGAAAGAGAAAAGAAAGAAGAAGAAAGAAGAAGAAGAGGAAGAAGAAGAAGAAAAGAAGAAAGAGAAGAAGAAAGAAAAAGAAGAAGAGAGAAAAGAAGAAGAAAGAGAAGAAGAAAGAAGAAGAAGAAAAAAAAAGAAAGAAAGAAGAAGAAGAAAGAGAAGAAAGAAGAAGAAGAAGAAGAAGAAGAGAAGAAGAAAAGAAGAAAGAAGAAAAGAAGAAAGAAAGAAGAAGAAGAAAGAAGAAGAAGAAAAAGAAGAGAAGAGAAAGAAGAAAGAAGAAGAGAAGAAGAAAAAAGAGAAGGAAGAAAGAAAGAAAGAAAAGAAAGAAGAAAGAAGAAGAGAGAAGAAGAAGAAGAAGAGAAGAAAAAGAAAGAATAAGAAAGAAGAAAAGAATAAGAAAGAAGAAGAGAAAAAGAAGAAAAGAAGAAAAAGAAAGAAGAAGAAGAAAGAAGAAAAAGAAAAAAGAAAGAAGGAAGAAGAAAGAAAAGAAAGAAGAAGAAGAAGGAAGAAGAAGAGAAGAAGAAGAAGAAGAAGAAGAAGAAAGAAGAAAGAAGAAAGAAGAAAGAAGAAGAAGAAGGAAGAATAAGAAGAAGGAAGAAAAAGAAAGAAAAGAAGAAGGAAGAAGAAGAAGAAGAAGAAGAAAGAGAAGAAGAAAAGAAGGAAGAAGAAGAAGAGAAAAGAAGAAGAAGAAAAAAAAGAAGAAGAGAAAGAAGAAAGAAAAGAAGAAGGAAAAGAAGAAGGAAGAAGAAGAAGAAAGAGAAAAGAAAGAAGAAGAAGGAAGAAAGAAGAAGAAGAAAGAAGAGAAGAAGAAGAAGAAGAAGAAGAAGAGAAGAGGGAAGAAGGAAGAAGAAAAAGAATAGAAGGAGAAGGAAGAAGAAGAAGAAGAAAGAAGAAAAAAGAAGAAGAAGAAAGAAGAAAGAAGGAAGAAGAAGAAAGAAGAAGAAGAAGAAGAAGAAAGAAGAAAGAAAGAAAGAAGAAAGAAGAAAAAAGAAGAAGAAGGAAGAAGAAGAAGAAAGAAAGAAGAAGAGAAGAAAGAAGAAAGAAGAAGGAAGAAAGAAGAAGAAGAAGAAAGAAGAAGAAAAGAAGAAAGAGAAGAAGAAGAGAAGAAGAAAAAAAGAAGAAGAAGAGAAAGAAGAAGAAGAAAAGAAAGAAGAAGAAAAGAAGAAGGAAGAAAAAAGAAAGAAGGAAAAAAAGAAGGAAGAAAAAGAAAGAAGGAAGAAAGAAGAAGAAGGAAGAAGAAGAAGAAAAGAAGAAAGAAGAAAGAAAGAATAATGGCAGAAAGAAAGAAAAGAAGGAAGAAAGAAGAAGGAAGAAAGAAGAAGGCAGAAAGAAGAAAGAAGGAAAGAAAGAAGAAAGAGAAGAAGGAAGAAAGAAGAAAGAATGAAGGAAGAAGAAAGAAGAAAAAAGAAAGAAGAAGAAAAAGAAAGAAGGCAGAAAAGAAAGAAAGAGGAAGAAAGAAGAAAGAAAAAAAAAGAAAGAAGGAAGAAAAAGAAAGAAGGAAGAAAGAAGAAAGAAAAGAAAGAAGAAGAAAAAAGAAAGAAGGCAGAGAAGAAGAAAGAAGAAGAAAGAAGAAGGAAAGAAGGAAGAAAGAAGAAGGAAGAAGAAGAGAAGAAGAGAAGAAAGAAGAAAAGAAGAAGAAAGAAGGAAAAAGAAGAGAAAGAAGAAGAAAGAAGGAAGAAAAGAAGGAAAGAAGAAGAAGAGAAAGAAGAAGAAGGAAGAAAGAAGAAGAAGAAAGAAGAAGAAAAGAAAAGAAGGAAGAAAGAAGAAAGAAGAGAAGAAGAGAAGAAAGAAGAAGAAGAAGAAAAAAGAAAGAAGGAAGAAAGAAGAAAGAAAGAAGAAGAAAGAAGAAAGAAAGAAAAGAAAGAAGGCAGAAAGAAAGAAAGAAGGCAGAAAGAAGAAAGAAGGAAGAAAGAAGAAAGAAGAAAAAAGAAAGAAGAAGAAGAGAAGAAAGAAGGAAAGAAAGAAGAAGAAGAAAGAAGAGAAGAGAAAGAAGAAGAAAGAAGAAGGAAGAAGAAAGAAGAAAGAAAGAAGGAAGGAAGAAAGAAGAAAGAAGAAGAAGAAGAAAGAAGAAAGAAAGAAGAAGAAAGAAAGAGAAAAGAAAGAAGAAAGAAGAAAGAAAAGAAGAAAGAAGGAAGAAGGAAGAAGGAAGAAGGAAGAAGAAGAAGAAAGAAGAAAGAAGAAAGAAGATGGAAGAAAGAAGGAAGAAGGAAGAAGGAAGAAGAAGAACCATATCACATCAGCTGACGTGCGGGCCCCAGTAGCTCAGTTGGTTGAGCGTCGGATTCACATGCGAATGGTTGTGGGTTCGAATCCCGGGATGCGGTATATTAAAAAAAACTAGCCTTCTTACTGTCCCATCTGAACATCATTGTTGTTCTGGTGGTGTCAGTATAGCATCAGATAAGTCCCCTTTTCTCCGCTTCCCTGGGATGGTTATCGCCGTCGGCCATATCACCTGAGGTGGGTGTCGACATAAAAACTGAACCAAATCAATCAGTAGCAGATTATTTTACGCGAGCCTCAGTAGCTCAGTTGGTCGAGTGTCAATCCACATGCTAATGGTGTGGGCTCGAATCCCGGGATGCACTACATTAAAATTGGCCTTCTCACTGTCCCATCTTTCAGTATAAATAGTATCCCCCCGCTTTTCTATGAACTCTGTGTTAGAAATTTCCTTTTTTTTTCTGTCACTCTCTTTGTTTCTGTCTTGTTCCTTTACTTTCTGTCATTTCTTCCTAGCATTTTCTGCCTTGATGGTCCATTCACCTGTATGTGTTCGATAAAGTCTTACGTACTTTTTCTTAGGATTGATAATTGGGTACATGTGTCAAGTGCATTTTTTTGGCTCTAGGGAGGTGAGATATGTGGAAGCAATTTTAGGTCATTTATGGCCGTTTTTATATATGTTTTGGTGTCCTTAGGTGTTCTTAAATTTGTATTCAGTTGTGTTTTCTTTTAAATCCCCTGTGCGATAAAATAGACAGAGTGGTCAACGCCAGGCGCATGTCCTTAGATTATGTGCACAAATGCATTGATATGTGTACTCAATTGTTTTTCTTCCCTGTTGAGGTTTTGTATGTTTTGAAGCGGTTACAGCCCTGATATCGCTCTACGCAGTTGGCTGGGCTTTAATTTAACTCTTTGACTCCTGTACCCTATCCACCCACTGCAAAAACTTAACCCTTTGACTCTCTCAGCCTATCCACCAGCTTCCAGCAGGAAGCTGGTGGATAGGATGAGGGAGTCAAAGGGTTAAATTTTTGTTTCACAAGCATGGTGGACAATGCAGGATGCTGGTGGACATGGTGCAGGAGTCAAAGGGTTAATTTTTCAACAACAACAACAATAACACTAACAATAACAGACCCTGTCTGCAGACTTTGAAAGTGGAGTTTACCTTACTAGGTGTGCTACAGGTTTCTTACCTCTTCATCTTCTAAGCTGAATGACTTCATTTAGCTGTTCATCCTCATCATCATCATCATCATCATCAGGTGCCCTGCCGCATGGCGTTGACGACCACGGACTTCCAACCATCTCTATCTCTCGTTGCCCCTAGCATCTTCCCCCACCCTCCTCATCCCCAGCCACTCTGCAAGTCCGTCCAGCATTCTCTCCCTGGGTCTACCTGGTGCTCTCTTTCCCTCCAGCTTTCCCGTTGTGACCAGGTGCTCCAAATCCCCCTTCCTCATAAAATGGCCTGTAAATGTTGCCTGTCTTTTCCTAATCTTCCTTATGAGTGATGTACTTGTGTCTGCCTCCATCAAGACTGTCTCGTTTGTTTTCTTTGCTGTCCATGGAACTCTCAACGTTCTTCTTAGAAACCACATCTCGGCTGCCTCAATCTTGCTTGTTCATCCTAGTCCCTAGAAAACTTCTGCCACAGGCTGATCAGCTTAAAAAAAACATTATCCGCCACATGCTGTGCATTTTCCTTTCTCAAAACCTCTTTATTGTTGGCCCATTTCATTTTCCATTCAAGCCTCAGAGACGTGAAGAACATCTCAATGCAGACTCGTTAAAGAGTAAATCACCCACCAGATGTGGTGGTACAGATTCCTTTTCTTTTAACTGTGATTGTTGAAGGCATTTATTTGTATTCAAACACCGGCACAAGGAGTACCTCATTGTTAACGCGAAAAGAATATAATTTTCTGGCAGATGCGGTACGCTATTCTTTCATTTTAACTCCTTTTCTTTAAAGCTTTTCTTTCTCCACTCCGAGCCCCAGTCTGACCTTGACCTTGGAGACTGTCTTCAACAAGCACGGCAGATTAAAAATCTACAAAACAGTAGTCCCTATCACTGTCAAGGTCGAGTTCAGGTCACCCCGACTGCCCCCCCCGACGTATCAGAGACATGGAGAGAGAGATTCGCAACTCACTCTGCGGCACACTCATCGTCATCAAGTGCCTTGCCACATGGCGTTGGCGATCATGGCCCTCCATATACCTCTGTCCCTTGTTGCCGCAAGTACATCTTCCACCCTATTTGTCTATAGCCGCTCTGCAAGTCCGTCCAATTTTTTTCCCCTGGGTCTACCTGGTGCTCTCTTTCCCTCCAGCTTTCTTGTTGTGACCAGGTGCTCCAATTTCCCTTTCCTCATAAAATGGCCTATAAATGTTGCCTGTCTTTTCCTAATCTTTCTTATGAGTGATCTCCTTGTGTCTGCCTCCGTCAAGTGAACTGTCAATATTCGTCTTAGAAACCACATCTCGGCTGCCTCAATCTTGTTCTGGCTTTGCTTGTTGACTGTCTACGCCTCACAATTGTATAACATTATCTATGTTCTATATTACATCCAAAAACTCTCTTCCTGATGTTAATTGATAGACATTTGTTGGTAAGAACGCTTTTCATCTTCTTGAATGCTATTTTGGCTTGGTCGATTCTGCTGGCTATTTCTGATGTGCATCTGCCGTCTGGTGAAATGATCGTTCCCAGATATTTGAACTTAACGGCACACTATGTCTGTAATTATTGTTGCGGTTCAGTGCACGCAGGGCGCAGAGGGTCAGGAACAACACAAAATGACAGATCTGTGTGGCTACCAGGGTTCTAAACCGTATTGTCCACACGGATAACTATTTGGTTTAAACAAAACTTTATTCAAGAAAAGAAGAGTCATAAATACAGCAAAGCATGGGTAAAGGCATCAAGCAATGACTTATGTTAGCCCTCCCCAAAAACAATTGACACACTATTGGCTCAAATGCGGGCAACTTGTGAAATTTAAACCAACAAGAAACAAGAAAGAAATGAAGAAAAAGCTAAAAGCACTACGATAACTATTTGCCATCGATCTGATCAAGAGACTTCGGAGTTAATTCAAAAGTGATTCATCGCACTCTGCACGTCCTTCTATATGTGCTCCGCTCAAACGTTCACGCAATTAGACACCCTGAGCCTACGCAAAACGTTATAAGCTGGGAAGGTCGTGAAATGGAGAAGTGGAGAGAGAGAGAGAGAGAGAGGGGGGGGGGGTGAGGGGTCATCATCATCATCATCAGGTGCCCTGCCGCATGGCGTTGGCGACCATGGACTTCCATCTGTCTCTATCTCTCGTTGACCCCAGCATCTCCCCCACCCTCCTCATCCCCAGCCACTCTGCAAGTCCGTCCAGCATTCTCCCCCTGGGTCTACTTGGTGCTCTCTTTCCCTCCAGCTTTCCCGTTGTGACCAGGTGCTCCAAATCCCCTTCCTCATAAAATGGCCTATAAATGTTGCCTGTCTTTTCCTAATCTTCTTTATGAGTGATCTACTTGTGTCTGCCTCCATCAGGACTGTCTCGTTTGTTTTCTTTGCTGTCCATGGAACTCTCAACATTCTTCTGAGAATGGGGTGGGGTGGAAGACATAAACCTGTGAAACACCTGACACCACCAGAATTGTTACAGCCTTACGATGGGCGGCGAATAGACCAACTTTAGTTCTTTATTTTGTTACTGTTATTGTTATTGTTGTTTAAAGCCCAGCCGACCGCGTAGTGCCATATCAGTTTTATAACCGCTTCAAAACATACAAAACTTCAACAGGAAAAAAAAAAATAGACAGAAAAGAAAACCAAGTATACATATCAATGGATTAGCGTACTCGATCCAAGGACACGCCCCTGGCGCTGACCACTCCGTCCAATTTATCGCAAACTGGATAAAAAATAAATAAAAACAACCCCTGAATACAAATCTAAGCACACCCAAGGACACCAAAACATATATAAAAAACGGGCATAAATTACCTAAAATTGCTTCCGCAAATCTCACCTCCGTAGAGTCAAAAATGCACTTCATGCATGTACCCAATTATCAATCCTAAGTATGTATCACTTTATCGAACACATACAGGTGAATGGACCAGCAAGGCAGAAAATAATAGGAAGACATGACAGAAAGCAAAAGAACAAGGCAGAAAGAGAGTGACAGAAAAGAAAAAATTTCTGGCACATAATTTCCAGAAGGTGGGGGATACTATTTATACTGAAAGAGCCCCCAGCATCCCCACGGGGGAGGGGGGGAGGGAACTTTTGTGTTGTGTGGTGGGATTGAACTTGAGATGTTCTATCTGCAATCCAAGGCTGTACCAACAGTTTCAGTTTCAATTTCTCAAGATGACGTCTCCGCGCTCGGAATGAATTCCATATGCACTAACGTCACAGGTGCCATGTGATGGAGAAGATCCAGAATGATCATGGCACAAGCCTTAAGCCTGCACATAAACCCATGAGCTGGCCAGATCTTGAGGTCTACCTAGATAGTTCCATAACCATGAGGTCGTAGGGGAGTGAGGTGACATAGACCTCAACTTTTCCCGGGGCCAGCACCACGACGGCGGCGCCCATCCCCTCTCCCTTCCTTCAAATTGATATTCATATTCACATTTTTTTTAACCAAGACTTCAAAAAGGCAAGAAAGCTAATCGGTCTTCAAGGGCAGGGATCTGGGAAATCAACCTATCCCTCCAATAATTTTTTATCAAGGCAGCCGGGCAATGCTCTGCTCTTCACGATTTTCAACTGCCGTGGGATGTTTAGCGTGCGCTGCCAGTAATGATAAACCATCACAATAACATGTAAACACAACATGATAACCATCACAATAACATCTGCATTTAACAACAAACATAACCATGATCGACAGCATCACATAGCATGTAAACAAAACATGATAACCATCAAATAGCATGTAAACACAAACATGATAAACCATCACAATAGCATGTAAACACAAACATGATAACCATCACAATAGCATGTAAACACAAACATGATAACCATCAAATAGCATGTAAACACAAACATGATAACCATCACAATAGCATGTAAACACAAACATGATAACCATCACAATAGCATGTAAACACAAACATGATAACCATCAAATAGCATGTAAACACTAAACATGATAACCATCACAATAACATGTAAACACAAACATGATAACCATCAAAATAGCATGTAAACACAAACATGATAACCATCACAATAGTATGTAAACACAAACATGATAACCATCAAAATAGTATGTAAACAAAACATGATAACCATCAAATAGCATGTAAACACAAACATGATAACCATCACAATAGCATGTAAACACAAACATTAACCATCACAATAGCATGTAAACACAAACATGATAACCATCAAAATAGCATGTAAACACAAACATAAACCATCACAATAGCATGTAAACACAAACACGATAACCATCACAATACATGTAAACACAAACATGATAAACCATCACAATAGCATGTAAACACAAACATGATAACCATCACAATAGCATGTAAACACAAACATAACCATCACAATAGCATGTAAACACAAACAGATAACCATCACAATAGCATGTAAACACAAAACATAACCATCAAAATAGCATGTAAACACAAACATGATAACCATCAAAAATAGCATGTAAACACAAACATATAACCATCACAATAGCATGTAAACACAAACATCATAACATCAAATAGCATGTAAACACAAACATGATAACCATCACAATAGCATGTAAACACAAACATATAACCATCAAATAGCATGTAAACACAAACATGATAACCATCCAATAGCATGTAAACACAAACATGATAACCATCACAATAGCATGTAAACACAAACATATAACCATCAAATAGCATGTAAACACAAACATGATAACCATCACAATAGTATGTAAACACAAACATAACCATCACAATAGCATGTAAACACAAACATAACCATCACAATAGCTATGTAAACACAAACATGATAACCATCACAATAGCATGTAAACACAAACATAACCATCACAATAGCATGTAAACACAAACATGATAACCATCACAATACATGTAAACACAAACATATAACCATCACAATAGCATGTAAACACAAACAATAACCATCACAATAAATGTAAACACAAACATGATAACCATCAAAATAGCATGTAAACACAAACATAACCATCACAATAGCATGTAAACACAAACATGATAACCATCACAATAGCATGTAAACACAAACATAACCATCACAATAACATGTAAACACAAACATAACCATCACAATAGCATGAAACACAAACATAACCATCACAATAACATGTAAACACAAACATGAAACCATCACAATAACATGTAAACACAAACAAACATAACCAATAACATGTAAACACAAACTGATAACATCAAAATAGATGTAAACACAACCATCACAATAGCATGTAAAACACAAACATGAAAACCATCACAATAGCATGTAAACACAAACATAACCATCACAATAGCATGTAAACACAAACATAACCATCACAATAACATGTAAACACAAAAATAACCATCACAATAGCATGTAAACACAAACATAACCATCACAATAGTATGTAAACACAAACATGATAACCATCAAAATAGCATGTAAACACAAACATAACCATCACAATAGCATGTAAACACAAACATTTAACCATCACAATAGCATGTAAACACAAACAATAACCATCACAATAGCATGTAAACACAAACTGATAACCATCACAATAGCATGTAAACACAAACTGATAACCATCACAAATAGCATGTAAACACAAACATATAACCATCACAATAGCATGTAAACACAAACATAACCATCAAAATAGCATGTAAACACAAACATGATAACCATCACAATAGCATGTAAACACAAACTGATAACCATCACAATAGCATGTAAACACAAACTGATAACCATCACAATAGCATGTAAACACAAACGTGATAACATCACAATAGCATGGAAACACAAACTGATAACCATCACAATAGCATGGAAACACAAACATAACCATCACAATAGCATGTAAACACAAACGTGATAATCATCACAATAGCATGGAAACACAAACGTGATAATCATCACAATAGCATGTAAACACAAACGTGATAATCATCACAATAGCATGGAAACACAAACAAACAAACAAAAAGACAATCAAACAAACAGACCAACAAAAGCAATCCTGACTGGCTGACTGAGGCAAGAGCAAACTCGATGAGTTGCCAGTCTTTAGACATGTCTCTGATCCGCTCGAAGCTGTGCATACCAAGTGCAGATGTGTGGCTGATTTCGCGGGCCTCAATTGTTCAGTGGTTTGAGTGTCGGATTTACATGCTAATAATGGTTGAGGGTTCGAATCCCGGGTACAGTGCTACATTAAAACTGGCCTTCCCACTCATCATCATCATCATGTGCCCTGCCGCATGGCGCTGGTGATCATGGCCCTCCACACGAATCTATCCCCTGTCGCTGCAAGTACAGCTCCCATCCTGTTTGTCTTCAGTCACTCTGCAAGTCCAATATTTTCTCCCTGGGTCTACCTCGTATTCTATTTCCCTCCAGCTTTCCTGTTGTGACTAGGTGTTCTAATTCCACTTTCCTCATAATATGTTCGATAAATGTTGCTCGTCTTTTCCTAATCTTCTTTATTAATGATCTTCTTCAACCACTCTGCAAGTCCGTCCAATATCTTCTCCTGGGTCTACCTGGTGCTCTCTTTCCCTCCAGCTTTCCTGTTGTGACCAGGTGCTCCAATTCCCCTTTCCTCATAACATGACTTATAAATGTTGCCTGTCT
Organism: Monoplex corrugatus; assembly: GCA_030674185.1. NCBI lineage: Eukaryota > Metazoa > Mollusca > Gastropoda > Littorinimorpha > Ranellidae > Monoplex > Monoplex corrugatus. The sequence continues at coordinate 11,905,692 of JAPXFY010000026.1, read as the reverse complement.
TTCCTAATCTTCATTATGAATGGTCTTCTTGTGTCTGCCCCCTTCAAGACTGTCTCGTTTGTTTTCTTTGCTGTCCATGGAACTCTCAACATTCTCCTTAGAAACCAGATATCAGTTGCCTCAATTTCGTTCTCGCTTTGTGTGTTGATTATCCACGCCTCACGACCGTACAACAATATCGATTTTATATAACATTCAAGAATTCTCTTCCTGCTGTTAATTGATAAGCCTTCTCACTGTCCCATCTTAACATCACTGTTGGTCTGGTGGTGTCAGTGTAGGATTAGACAAGTCCCCCTTCCCCCACTTCCCTGGGATGGTCATGACTCACTGTCCCGTCTTAACATCATTGTTATTCTGGTGGTGTCAGTACAGGATTAGATGAGTCTCCCCTCCCCCCCCCCCCCTTTCGTGGGATGGTTATCCCCGTCGGTCATATCACCTGAGGTGGGTGTGACGTAAAAACTGAACCAAATCAATCGATCAAACAAAGTGGCCGATTTCGTACACTCTTTCACGGCCTGGGATTATGGACTTGTGGAAAATCCCAACCAGAACAAGGCTTCAGGTGGGAGAACACTTCATAACGCGCACACAACGCAAGACGATGAATGTTAAGAAGACATCCAGGTCTCTCTCTCTCTCTCTCTCTCTCTCTCTCTCTCTCTCTCTCTCTCTCTCTCTCTCTCTCTCTCTCTCTCTCTCTCTCTCTCTCTCTCTCTCTCTCTCTCTCTTTCTCTCTCTCTCTCTCTCTTTCTCTCTCTCTCTCTCTCTCTCTCTCTCTCTCTCTCTCTCTCTCTCTCCACGGGTGGGAAGGAAGCTTGCTACTGTTGTCTAAACGGAGGTGCAGGTTATTGTTATTGTTGTTATAAGCCCAGCCGACTGCGTACAGCCATCTTTGAGCAACATACTTACAGCTAGTCCTCATATACTCTGAGAATGGTAGGACTTTAAACTCAACAAAACAGAACAGTAGAGCCATATCAGGGACATAACCGCTTCAAAACATACAAAACTTCAACAGGAACACAGAAAAGAAAATTAAGTATACAAATCAAGGCATTCGCGTTCATAATCTAAGGACATGCCCCCGGCGTTGACCACTCCGTCCAATTTATCGCACAGGGGATTTAAAAAACACCTGAATACAAATATAAGCATACTTAAGGACACCAAAACATGTATAAAAACGGGCACAAATTACCTCAAATTGCTTCCGCATATCTCACCTCCCTGGAGCCAAAAATGCACTTAATGTATGTACCCAATTATCAATCCTAAGAAAAAGTACGTAAGACTTTATCGAGCACATACAGGTGAATGGACCAGCAAGGCAGAAAATGTTAGGAAGAAATGACAGAAAGCAAAGGAACAAGGCAGAACACAAAGGGACAGAAAAGAGGACATTTCTAGCACAGAATTTCCAGAGAGTGGGAGGATACTATTTATACTGAAAAAAAACCCTGGCATCCCCACGGGGGAGAGGTGCAGGTCAGAAGAAGTCTATTTATAGACATGGGTTAAGTATAGACGTGGAAGAGAAGGATCGCCGATTATACAATGATAGCCCAGTTCACCACCCACCCACCCCCTCCCCCATTTTTTTAAAAATCTGTCAGTAATTCTGGAAATGGAGGTCTCTATTGAATTTGTTCAAGCGGGATTCGTCGCTTTCGGACAATTCCATACGCGCTCCATCCCAGAACTGTCTAGTGATACCAAAGGAAATGAGAGGGAAGCAGGGAGAATTGTTTAAGATTAATCAAGGATTGTAACTCTTGAGAGTCACGTAGGAGTTATCTCCCATGTTGTAGAATTTTTCAAAATCCAACATAGTTTGCGCTACCCATTCAGCTAACATAGAAGCAGCCACAAAGCACAAAACTGCGAGCTCAGAACATTCCCCATTTGTCTAGTGATAAT
>JAPXFY010000026.1:11881269-11898769 GCA_030674185.1 Monoplex corrugatus | reverse complement strand
CCGTTTGTATTGTCATTGTCATTGTATTGTGGTGTAGTGTATTGTATTCTGATGTATTGTGACACCTTTAACGGTTCTCTGAGCACATGTAGCAGCTGATCACAACGGCATGTTCTTTCTCACGAAACAGGTTCTGTAAAGAGGTGGGTTTTTGATGAACTTCACTAACAAAACAAAACACAAAACAAAAACAGTAACTGAGGCTTTGTAGGATCATCATCATCATCATCAGGTGCCCTGCCCATGGCGTTGGCGACCATGGACTTCCAACCACCTCTATCTCTCGTTGCCCCAGCATCTCCCCCACCCTCCTCATCCCCAGCCACTCTGCAAGTCCGTCCAGCATTCTCTCCCTGGGTCTACCTGGTGCTCTCTTTCCCTCCAGCTTTTCCCATTGTGACCAGGTGCTCCAAAACCCCCGTTCTCATAAAATGGCCTATAAATGTTGCTTGTCTTTTCCTAATCTTCCTTATGAGTGATCTTCTTGTGTCTGCCTCCATCAAGACTGTCTCGTTTGTTTTCTTTGCTGTCCATGGTACTCTCAACATTCGTCTGAGAAACCACATCTCGGCTGCCTCGATCCTGCTGACTGTCCACGCCTCGCATCTGTACAACAGTATTGGTTCTATATAACATTCAAGGACTCTCTTTCTGATGTTAATTGATAGGCATTTGTTGGTAAGAACTTTTTGTAGATACATTTACATAATTGTCAAAACTTTAGCATTTAATTCAGTTTTTAGATGGTGCATACAACTCTGTTTTTACATATTCATCTGTGTTCATCTCGTTTGAGTCACTTTACATCTGCCATGGATTTCATGTGTAAAATCTTGCAAGCTTCGATGAAAGTTGACAAAGATACTTGCGAGTAGAAAACTTGAGCCCTTGGCTCAAAATTCTCTCACGCTGAAGTAATACGATTTTCATTATATGATTTTCTTTTAAAAAATAAGGGATATTCTTTCATATTGACTGGAAAGACAGGTGTGCGTCTCTCTGTCTGTGAGAAAAAAATTGTGTGAAAAAAGAGTTCATCAGATTTTCTTGACTTGATGTATCTGTCTGTCTGTGAGAAAAAAATTGTGTGAAAAAAGAGTTCATCAGATTTTCTTGACTTGCGTCTGTCTGTGAGAAAAAAATTGCTGTGAAAAAAGAGTTCATCAGATTTTCTTGACTTGATGGTCTCTGTCTGTGAGAAAAAATTGGTGAAAATGAGTCATAATGTTCAGACTGATGCATCTGTCTGTGAGAAAAATAAATGTGTGAAAGTTTCATAATGGCTACCTGGTTGAACCTGGCTCTCAGTTACAAAAAAGGCTACTTACTGCGTAGCTTTCATCGGCGATCCAGCCGACTTCTTCAGCGCAAGCTGCTGGGTTGAGAACTGGCTTCAGTGCGCACCGCCGTGAGCGAACTCACGACAGTGCGACTGAATAAGTGAGGAGTACACCGATGGCAGGTTGTGTCGGCCCCGGTCACGGTTGAGGGTGGGGTTCCTTGCGGCGATGTAAACTGCCTCCTTTACTCCCCTTTTTTCATAAGATTTCATAAGATTTTCACGACTTGATCTGTGCCACACTTTGATCAAAATGTCTGGGCGGCAGAGAATTTGCCAAAGCGTGAATATATAAGACAAGGTTCCAAAGTCAGGAACACGTGGATCAAAACAGTGCCTATGGAGAGCATTTTTCAAGGAAAGTGTCTATTATTATTGTTGTTGTTCAAAGCCCAACCGACTGCGTAGAGCCATATCAGGGCTATAACCGCTTCAAAACATACGCAATACTTCAACAGGAAAAAAAAAGAAAATTAAGTACACATATCAATGCAACAAGCAAAGCCAGAACAGGATTGAGGCAGCCGAGATGTGTTTTTTAAGAAGAATGTTGAGAGTTCCATGGACAGCAAAGAAAACAAACGAGACAGTCTTGATGGAGGCAGACACAAGAAGACCATTCTTAAGGAAGATTAGGAAAGACAGGCAACATTTATAGGTCATTTTATGAGGAAAGGGGAATTGGAGCACCTGGTCACAACAGGAAAGCTGGAGGGAAAGAGAGCACCAGGTAGACCCAGGGAGAAGATATTGGACGGACTTGCAGAGTGGCTGAAGACAAAGAGGGTGGAAGAGGTGCTTGAGGCAACAAGGGATAGAAACAAATGGAAAGCCATGATTGCCAACGCCATGCTACAGGGCACCTGATGATGATGGTGATGATGATGATATCAATGCATTCGCGCACATAATCTAAGGACATGCCCCTGGCGTTGACCACTCCGTTCAATTTATCGCATAGGGGATTTAAAAACACACACGTGAATACAAATTTAAGCATACCTAAGGACACCAAAACGTATATAAAAACGGGCATAAATTGCCTAAAATTGCTTCTGCATATGTCACCTCTCTAGAGCCAAAAATGGACTAAATATATGTACCAAATTATCAATCCTAAGACAAAATGCAAAAGATTTTATCGAACACATACAGGTGAACGGACCAGCAAGGCAGAAAATGATAGGAAGAAATGACAGAAAACAAAGGAACAAGGCAGAAACAAAGGGAATGACAGAAAAGAGGAAATTTCTAGCACAGCATTTCTAGAAGGTGGGGATACTGTTTATACTGAAAGAACCCCCATCAGCATCCCCACAGGAGAAAGAAAGTGTCTGTGTCTGAACAGCAAAGTCTCAGAAACATGTGATAACATTTAAAATCTGTTTTTATTGTTGTGACAATTAGCCATTGTCCCGGACGTAAATCAAGTTTTCTTTCAACTAAAGATTCTTCACGGTCACAGCGACGTTGAGAATGACAAAATCTGGAATTTTCCGTACTGTTGTATAAAAGGGGATATTGTTTGAATGGCTCGACCTTTTTGTTAGTTAGTTTAGTAAGTTTTAAAGTCCCACCACTCTCAGAGTATGTGAGGACTAGCGAAAAAATTGTTTGAAGAAGCCTTTAAACATTTTTTTGTGCATTACGAGAAACCGATGCTTTTTTCGGTTCTCTGATCCACCCTGGATGGCAATCGAATGGGTGAATGATACCGACCTTTTTGTTCCTTTCTTGTTTTTATTTATTTGTTTTGTTTATTCTTTTGTTTGTAAGCCAGGTCATGTGGGGTCAGTCCGTTGGGCAGTCTGTAGCAAGACCAACTTCACACTGAACTTCTGTGCAAACTGTTACCGTGTCCGTAAGTATTGGAACTTGACAGAAAAAAAAAATCAATGCAAAATGCGAAAATACCTTCAACATCAAAATCACACGAAACCTAGTGTTGTTCGGTGTTGATCAAAATGTACATACAGATGAAAGTATTTGATCCTATGTTAATTCTTGCAAAAACCATTTATACAGAAATGCAAAGTAGACAAATGTGTTCCGAATATACATATTTTCTAAAGACTGCTAAACCAGAGATTCAAAATTGAAAAAAATATAATGCTAAACTTTCACTTATCCATTTTTGATGCTCAGTGGAACAACTATATGCCAATGTTCTTCTCGCAGAAAACAGAATTTCTTCATTACATTTTTTTGAATATTGATGTACATGATAAAACCATTATTGATTAGAATACTGTGTTACATGTTTTGTAAGTTACAGGTTGCTTTTATGTGAGCAACATTTGTCTTATATGTATAAACTGATATCCATTTCTGTTACCACATTCTTCGATGATGCTCCATTGTCGTACAGCAGAGAGATGTGGTTTGAGAAACGGGTTCATAGGGGAAATGTTGACATGTGCTAGATCCTAATGCTCATTTGTTAATTTCCAACGTATCATCATCATCATTATCAGCTGCCCTGCCGCATGACGTTGGCGACCATGGACTTCCATCCATCTCTATCTCTCGTTGCTCCTAGCATCTCCCCCACCCTCCTCATCCCCAACCACTCTGCAAGTCCGTCCAGCATTTTCTCCCTGGGTCTCTGCTTCCATCAAGACTGTCTCGTTTGTTTTCTTTGCTGTCCATGGAACTCCCAACATTCTTCTTGGAAACCACATCTCGGCTGCCTTAATCTTGCTCTGGCTTTGCTTGCTGACTGTCCACGCCTCCTTCCGTACAACAGTATTGGTTCTATATAACATTCAAGGACTCTCTTTCTGATGTTAATTGATAGGCATTTGTTGGTAAGAATGCTTGTCATCTTCTTGAATGCTGTTTTGGCTTGGCCGATTCTGCCAGCTATTTCCGATGTGCATCTGCCGTCTGATGAAATGACCGTTCCCAGGTATTTGAACTTATTAACCTGTGTCAAGGTTACGTATATCATTATGAATATTCTGTATACTATAAATTATGGAATTCATGTGTCAACATTGTCTTTTCATATGTGTAAATATTTTTGGGTCATTCTTTGTTGCCACATTGTATGTTAGATGTTCGCTTGTTGTGAAACAAAAGGCGAATAAAAAAAAGTTGAAAAAAAAAACCACTTCAAATTGAAGGTTCTCTATAAACTGTCCACTGGCAGCAAGACCAGTTCCAAGTGAAAAAAAGACCGTCGAGTGTTGGCAGAAATAACCATGAATATATCTTGAACACGGACAAAAGGATGAGAATCCGGCCGGGCAGAAGACGAGTATTTGAAATTCTCGACTGATTCTCTGGACCGTCTGAAAAGCGTTGACAGGCAAGATGGTTGAAGGCAGAAAGCTGCCTTTCAAACGGCCACACACCCTCGCCGTTCTATTGACACCCACTCTTCAAAGCAATTCTCCCGCCAGGTATTGTGCTTGCAGGGCCTCTTCTGATCTGAAGCGTTCTAGGGCAGGGGGACAAACCCTTTTGTGCCTGAAATTTGGGGCTTGGGGAGTGAGCAGGGGAAGTCACCTCTTCCGATCCGCACGCCAGATGCCTCCTTACCTCCCTTGTTTTCTGCGTCTTCAGTTCGCGTCGAGGGAGGGCGCGGGCGAGCAGCATGGCGGACAACAATGGCTTAAATCCTTTGTCCGCTTTTGAAGACGTCCGGCGGTGTCATGATGACCCGAGGCAAGGTCAGAGCGCTCAAATTTGAGCATTTCCGGGTCATTGCCGAGCTAATGAATGGTTTAAGGTTTGGGGGGGGGGGGGGGGGGGTTCTTGTGCCTAACTCGTTAATGCATGTTCTAATTAAAAGCGTCGTGCACATGATTTTTAGTGATGTCTGACTGATGGATTGAATTATAGATTTACTGATGTTTTTCTGCTTGCGTACGCTATAGTTATAGTGTACAGATATAATTATTATGGTCTTTGTCTTTCCAGGGAAAGATCTGTATAGCAGTTTCTCTCTGCATGTGTGTGTGTGTGGTGTGTGTGTGTGTGTGTGTGTGTGTGTGTGTGTGTGTGTGTTGTGTGTGTTGTGTGTGTGTGTGTGTGTGTGTGTGTGTTAGATCTCATCTTGATTCTGATATATGAAAAAAACAATTCATGAGCTATAATTACATAATGCACATAAACAGAAACTATCGTTAAAACGAGTTGTTTTTACTGATTGACATGATGTTTGGAACAAATGTTGTCTATTTTATGTGATGTAAAAAAAATCTCCAAAAAATGAACATACACTGAACATTGTTGATTAGGTCCTTTACCCCAATTGGAACATGAAGAATAACAGCAAATATATGAAAATCCAACTGGGTTAACATACAGCATACAGTTCAACAGAAAAAGATACATTTGAAATTGTCTGACAAAAAATTACTCAAACGCTCAAAAGATAATTACACAATTTTAGAAACTTTGATAAACTTAATCAATTTCTGAAATTATTCAAACGCTCAAAAGATGATTACACAATTTTAGAAACTTTGATAAACTTAATCAATTTCTGAAATTATTCAAACGCTCAAAAGATGATTACACAATTTTAGAAACTTTGATAAACTTAATTAATTTCTGTTTATCTTTTTTTTTTTATCCTTCCAGAAAGAAAGCTACACAATGAGAACATCTGATTTGTCTGACAGATATTTCCTGTGGTATAAACTTCAGTGTCATCACGGAATTAACAACAAACGAAAATAAAGTGATACTCATCGTCTAAGGCAGGAATAGGAATAGGAATCTTTATTTAATGTCTGTTCACAATAGTGATTTTAGACACACACATACACACACACACACACACACACACCACGCACGCACGCACGCACGCACGCACACACACACACACACACACACACACACACACATCATACACAGGGAGAAAAAAAAAGGTGGGGGACGGGGATGGGAAGGGGTAGTGGGAGTTTGAAGGTAAGAAGGGGAACAATTACAATTAAGAATTCAGAACATTAAGTTAACAGTGTCAATTAATAACAGACAACAATTAATTAACTCTTCATAACAATCTGCCAACAGGGGATCTGAGAATCAGCTGGACTACCGAAATAATATCATTATTTTTGTTGTAAAGGATATCTCTAGAGTCAGTACATGAAAAATCGAGATTGTTATTTCTATATGTCGTAAGTAAAATAGGACATTCAAAGAGCAGATGGTGGACAGATAATGCTTTCGAACAAATACATACATTCTGTGTATATTTTGTTTTCCAAGAGTTAAGCCTTAGTTTGTATATCAAGGACGCTAGCTGTCTTGGGCAGTTAGTTATCAGGCTTTGGGTATTGGAAACATTTGTATAAAGTGAACATTCTAACACAGAACCAAGTTCATGAACTGACAGTCGTATGTTATGGAAAGTTACGGTATTTGCATTATTGGATGCACCGTCTTTTGCTAATTTTCGTCTAAGACATTGTCATAAAAAAAACACTAATATGTTTTGCTTTGTCTATTTCTTTGCGTTCATCCGATTCTGTCTCAAGCTTGTGACAGCTTGGTTGAAAGGTAATCAAAGGAAAAAGAAATATTTGGCAACTGTGTCATACATTTCTTTATCACAAATTCGGCTCTGAAATTTCGATGTAATAATAATAATAATAACAATAATAATTATAATTCCGATCTAATCATTATAATAATCATAATAATATGCTCTCTATAATTTTCCATTGCTTTTATTCTTTCTCCCCATTTACAGCCATGTGCGTGCGTGTGTGTGTGTGTGTGTGTGTGTATGTGTGTGTGTGTGTGTGTGTGTGTGCGTGCGTGTGTGTGCGTGCGTGCATGCGTGTGTGTCTGTTTCAGCGCTTACATTTGATTTTATCAAGATTTTGCGCTATATAAATATTGTAATTATAATAAATAATAATAATAATGTCCCAAATCCTGATTCAAGAATCAAATCGAGGCATGCACTCGGATACACCAAAGCACAAAGGACTCGCTGTATGGTTTCTCTCCCCTAGGACTAGTACCTAGTTCCCCAAGGACTAGCACCTAGTTCCCCAAGGACTAGCACCTAGTTCCCAAGGACTAGCACCTAGTTCCCCAAGGGCTAGCACCTAGTTCCCCAAGGACTAGCACCTAGTTCCCAAGGACTAGCACCTAGTTCCCCAAGGACTAGCACCTAGTTCCCAAGGACTAGCACCTAGTTCCCCAAGGACTAGCACCTAGTTCCCCAAAGACTAGCACCTAGTTCCCCAAGGACTAGCACCTAGTTCCCCAAAGACTAGCACCTAGTTCCCCAAAGACTAGCACCTAGTTCCCCAAAGACTAGCACCTAGTTCCCCAAAGACTAGCACCTAATTCCTCAAAGACTAGCACCTAGTTCCCCAAGGACTAGCACCTAGTTCCCCAAAGACTAGCACCTAGTTTCAAGGTTTATTGAGCGGGATGGATGGTGGTGGTGGTGGGGAGGGGTGGAGGATCCTTATCCAAATGGGAACTGAACCCAGGACTTTTGCGTCTCTCAGGTAGGTGTGCTTTATAAACCACTGCGCCATCCAGCGGTTAGTCCCTGTTTTTCCAAGTCAGTGGCCCAGCCAGCAATACCGAGTGTGACCAATTTGTCAAAGAAATCATCATCATCATCATCATCACCATGTGCCCTGCCGCATGGCGTTGGCGATCATGGCCTTTCACACGAATCTATCCCCTGTCGCGCAGCAAGTACATCTCCCACCCTCCCCGTCTTCAGCCACCCTGCAAGTCCGTCCAATATTTTCTCCCTGGGTTTATACCTGGTGTTCTCTTTTCCTCTAACTTTCCTACTTCTTACTACTGCTCATGAACACATGGGCATTTCATTTGGTCCCTTTTTATCCACTGGACGAGGCAGCAGGGAAGTTTTTAGTCCTCTTTTTATTATCCGTTGTTTGGTGTTGTTTGTGGTCTGTTTGTGACCGTGCGTTCGCGCTTGACAAAGGCCGGTTGGCCGAAAATTTGCGCTTGTCTTGTCTTGTTTTGTTCAATACGCGCTTGCATTAGTTTTCTTGTTCTTCTGGTTCCTGTTCGCTTGGGCGCGGGCAGTCGCACTTGTTTTGGATCTCTAGCTTTCCTGTCAAAGAGATGGAATTTCAACCCCTCCCCCCCCCCCCCTCAAAAAAAAAGAGAAAAAGCCGGGGCTGTCAAAACACACACTTGCAGTTCTAGTGACCCGGCCACTGGGTTATCTCAGTGTCCACTTCTGTGACTGTCCCGCCGTCTGCCACTCGGCCGTTGTGCTTGAGTGATGTTGTTATGGGGGTGGGGGGTGGGGAGGAGAGATATAAAGACAGAGAGAGAGAGAGAGAGTGTGTGTGTGTGTGTGTGTGTGTGTGTGTGTGTGTGTGTGTGTGTGTGTGTGTGTGTGTGACAGAGAGAGAGAGAGAGAGAGAGAGAGAGAGAGACAGAGACAGAGAATCAACGGGTGGGGAATCAGGGAATGGGTTGATGGAAAGAAGGAAGGAAAGGGGGGTGGGGAGAGAGGGAGAGAGAGAGAGAGAAAGAGAGAGAGACGATATGAGAGAGAGAAATCGATGCGTGTGTGAGTGAGAGAGACAGACAGACAGACAGACAGACACAGAGAGACAGAGAGAGAGAGGTCGATGAGAGAGAGAGAGGTCGAACGGGGGGGGGGGGGGGGAGTCGATGGGGTCTGGGGGGTGGGGAGAGAGCGAGAGAAGTCGATGAAAGAGGGGGGGGGAGAGAAAGAGACAGACAGACAGACAGACAGACAAATATGGGTAGCTGGCTAGATGGTATGGACATAGGAGAGTCAAGTCACCAAACTTTGAAACTGTGTGGAGGAGAAAGTGGAAGTGGAAGAAAAGGGCAACACGGGGAGTACAGTAAGAAGGAACTGCGAGTCTTCAATTCAATTCATATTGCTTATAGCCCAGCCGACCACTAGAGCCATATCAGGGCTAACACCACATCAAAAAAACAACAACAACAAAACAACCGTTAAGATAAAAAACAGATAAAAACCATGCTCACCGTCAACCTAGCAAATCTAAAATGCCATTAAAGAAAAACACGTAAAATTACATCACGTGAAATCTATTGATCTCTTGTAAAAACTGGAAAATTACATCAGGAGGGACGTCTCGGAAGACCTTCTTTAAGGAATCTGCCGTGTAGTGCTTTCGTCTCACATCGTACAAGTCCCAGCAATCGAGGAGGAGGTGTCGGATGCTCAACGGCTCATCACACGGTATACACCATGGGGCTTCTTCATTTTTCAAAAGGTACGAGTGAGTGTAGGACGTGTGACCCGTGCCTGCGAGTCTTCACTGAGAGAAACGATCTGGTTGGAGACTGAATTGAGACAGTAGCTGGAGGGAGGGGGACTGAATTGAGACAGTAGCTGGAGGGAGGGGGACTGAATTGAAACAGTAGCTGGAGGGAGGGGGACTGAATTGAGACAGTAGCTGGAGGGAGGGGGGACTGAATTGAGACAGTAGCTGGAGGGAGGGGGGACTGAATTGAGACAGTAGCTGGAGGGAGGGGGACTGAATTGAGACAGTATCTGGAGGGAGGGGGACTGAATTGAGACAGTAGCTGGGGGGAGGGGGACTGAATTGAGACAGTAGCTGGAGGGAGGGGGACTGAATTGAGACAGTAGCTGGAGGGAGGGGGGACTGAATTGAGACAGTATCTGGAGGGAGGGGGACTGAATTGAGACAGTATCTGGAGGGAGGGGGACTGAATTGAGACAGTATCTGGAGGGAGGGGGACTGAATTGAGACAGTAGCTGGGGGGAGGGGGACTGAATTGAGACAGTAGCTGGAGGGAGGGGGACTGAATTGAGACAGTAGCTGGAGGGAGGGGGACTGAATTGAGACAGTAGCTGGGGGAGGGGGACTGAATTGAGACAGTAGCTGGAGGGAGGGGGACTGAATTGAGACAGTAGCTGGGGGGAGGGGGACTGAATTGAGACAGTAGTTGGAGGGAGGGGGGACTGAATTGAGACAGTAGTTGGAGGGAGGGGGGACTGAATTGAGACAGTAGTTGGAGGGAGGGGGGGACTGAATTGAGACAGTAGTTGGAGGGAGGGGGGGACTGAATTGAGACAGTAGTTGGAGGGAGGGGGGGACTGAATTGAGACAGTAGTTGGAGGGAGGGGGACTGAATTGAGACAGTAGCTGGGGGAGGGGGGGACTGAATTGAGAGAGTAGCTGGAGGGAGGGGGACTGAATTGAGACAGTAGTTGGAGGGAGGGGGACTGAATTGAGACAGTAGTTGGAGGGAGGGGGGACTGAATTGAGACAGTAGTTGGAGGGAGGGGGGGACTGAATTGAGACAGTAGTTGGAGGGAGGGGGGACTGAATTGAGACAGTAGCTGGAGGGAGGGGGGGACTGAATTGAGACAGTAGCTGGAGGGAGGGGGACTGAATTGAGACAGTAGTTGGAGGGAGGGGGACTGAATTGAGACAGTAGCTGGAGGGAGGGGGACTGAATTGAGACAGTAGCTGGAGGGGGGGGACTGAATTGAGAGAGTAGCTGGGGGGAGGGGGACTGAATTGAGACAGTAACTGGGGGGAGGGGGACTGAATTGAGACAGTAACTGGGGGGAGGGGGACTGAATTGAGACAGTAACTGGGGGGAGGGGGACTGAATTGAGACAGTAGCTGGGGGGAGGGAGGGGGACTGAATTGAGACAGTAGCTGGAGGGACGGGGACTGAATTGAGACAGTAGCTGGAGGGACGGGGACTGAATTGAGACAGTAGCTGGGGGGAGGGAGGGGGACTGAATTGAGACAGTAGCTGGAGGGAGGGGGACTGAATTGAGACAGTAGCTGGAGGGAGGGGGGACTGAATTGAGACAGTAGCTGGGGGGAGGGAGGGGGACTGAATTGAGACAGTAGCTGGAAGGAGGGGGACTGAATTGAGACAGTAGCTGGAGGGACGGGGACTGAATTGAGACAGTAGCTGGGGGGAGGGGGACGGGCAAGGAGGCAATCAGTGAAATGAAATCAATCAGTGATCTGATCATTGTCCTTCACACACACACACACACACACACACACACACACACACACACACACACACACAACACAACACACACACACACACACACACACACAACACACACACACACACACACACACACACACACACACACGACACACACACACACACACACACACACTCACACACAGACACACAGACACACACACACACACACACACAGACACATACACACACACACACACACACACACACAACACACACACACACACACACACACACACACACACACACACACGGTGTTGTCTTCTTCCCTTGTCTTCCCTCACACACGCTAAATGGATGACAGACGTTTGGGGACCCTTTCACCGCCTATGTCGCCTTTCGGCGACCGTCTGGCAGACCGCCAAATACTTTATTGTTGCATAATCCCAAACTCCAATTATTATTCTTTCTTTAGAAAAAAAAAACAAAAAAACAGAAAGCAATTCGGTTGAGAAATAAGAAAGTTACGGTCATTTGAAGTCGGTAGGTGCATTTTTCGTGTTTTTTTTTAAATAGCTGGCGCTGAGGACTTTAACATTCTAAAATCAGTGGCGGTGAAGGGGTTAAGAGTTCGCTACGATAAACAAACAAACAAACAAAAAGCTGTTGGATGCATTGTTACTGTCATTCTTTTAAAGCCCAGCCGACTGCGTAGAGTCATATCAGCGCTATAACCGTTCCAACACATACACAACTTCAACAGGAAAAACAAAGGAAAAACAATTTAGTACACATATCAACGCATATTTGCGCACACAACCCAAAGTATTGCCTTTGGTGTTGACCTCTCCAATTTATCGCAAAGGGGATTTAAGAAACACACCTGAATACAAATTTAAGCATACATAAGAACACCAAAACATCTATAAACGGGCATAAATTACCTAAAATTGCTTCCACATGTCTCACCTCCCTCAAGCCAAAAATGCACTTAATACATGTACCCAATCCTAAGAAAAAGTATGTTAAGACTTTATCGGAACACATACAGGTGAATGGACCAGCAAGACAGAAAATGATAGGAAGAAATGACAGAAAGCAAAGGAACAAGGCAGAAACAAAGAGAGTGAAAGAAAAAAAGGAACTTGCTAGCACAGAATTTCCAGAAGATGGGGATACTATTCATACTGAAAGAACCCACCACGTGGGATGTGGGATTCATCGCATTCAGATCAATATCGTATTTGCTCCACACAAATACAGGGGGGTGCAAAAGTAGGTATACAGTAAGTATCACATCATTATAATAATGCTTAATTCATTAAAATTATTAGTACATTAAGTTAGTTGGCCTTATTTTCGATGTTTTCAGTGTCATTAATTATATTTTATCGTAACTAATAATATGCATGTACTTTATCCTAACTTTTAAAAAAAAAAATTTGCAGGTAAAGCCGCAATTTAATTTAGATCTAAGCGGCAATTTAATTTAACCATGGCTGGTAATTTGACAGACAAGGAGCGCAAATGGATTTTAAAACATTACTGGAAGACAGATGGACTTCTTTTTGGGGGGATATGTAAAGGAAAGGGGTTTCGCACGCAAGCCGCGTACTGTTAATGACATGATTCAGTTCATCTTGCAGGCTTGTCAAGAAATTGATGCTGATAAAGATCTTTGTGCTAGAGTGTGCATGAGTGTCCGCTCTCGATTAGAGGAGTGTGTGAATGCCGAAGGCAAGCAGTTTGAGTATCTGAGGGATTAAGGCTGTGCTTGTTATTACATGTATATGCAATATTCATTTGTTTGTATAATAGATGCAATGAGTATTGTACATGTTTTCTTTTTTCATAACTGTATACCTACTTTTGCACCCCCCTGTATACTATAAATTACATGTCAGACTGTTAAAGCCTGCGCAATTTTTTTTCTTTATTTTTTGTTTTGTTTTGTTTTGTTTTGTTTTTTGTATTGTTTTGTTTTGTTTTGTGCTGGAAAGATCTTGAAATGAGAAGGAGAGAGGCGGTTGAAAGAGAATGGGAGTTTTGAAATACCAAGATGACTTTATTCACACGATTGGAGCATAAAAAAGCAGGCCTGTTTTTCTGCTGTAAAAGCTGGGACTGAATTCCAGACATCAGATCTTGAATCCAAAGCTTTGTCAACAGAGGCAGTCAGGGGAACTAGATGAATTCTGTTCAGTTCAGTTCATATTGCTTACAGCCCAGCCGACCACTAGAGCCATATCAGGGCTAACACCACGTCAAAAAGAAAAGAACAACCCGTTAAGATAAAAGACAACAGATAAAAACCATGCTCACCGTTAACCTTGCAAATCTAGAATGCCATCAAAGAAAAACAGACGTAAAATCACCTGCAATTAGATGAATGACGGGAGAAAAAAGGACAGATAGAAAATTAAAAACATCAAAATAAAAGAGATCGAAAAAGACACCAGCAGAGGAGAAAATGGAAGGAAAAAAAATAAATAAAAGAGATAGAAAACGAAACCAGCAGAGAGTGTGTCAGCAACAACACTTGCAGTTTCCCTGTAAGAAACTGTAGGGTCTACTGTATAGGCGTCCTTCAGTCTCGGAAGACTATGGAGTTGCGCTCTAGGTGTTTATTCTGGTACAGCGTCGGGTGTGGCTGGCCAGTCCGACGCGAGAATAACAGTCCCTGTGGCAGAGGGCACAGATGAAGTCTGACGCTGGTCTGTCTGCCTGGTCTGCAGCCTTTCTTCTCGTTCTCTTTTCCTCGTGCTGCTGAGCAAGTGTCTCTTCGAACTTGGAGAGACCTTTCTGCACAGTCTGTCTCCAGGCTGACCGTTCGAGGGCTGTTGCTTCCCAGTTGTTCTGGTCGATGTTCAAGGCTTTTAGGTCCCTCTTGCACACGTCTTTAAATCGCAGCTGTGGTTTGCCTGTCTACTGCAGCAATTGAATCTTTAGAAAACAATCCATTTTAGGGGCTGCTAGTGTTGACTGGCCTCTGTGGGTACGTCTCTATACTTCCCAGGTTCGATACGTCCCAGTTTGGATACGTCCCAGTTTGGATACGTCTCACTTGGGATGTATCGAACCTGGGACGCAACGAACTTGGGACGTATCGAACCTGGGACGTACTGAATCTGGGAAGTATCGAACTGGGACGTATCGAAACGTCCCCGCCACTATGACCAATTCTTGTTTCAAACCCAATTATCAAAGCTAAGAAGAAGTACATAAGACTTTATCGAACACATACAGGTGAACGGACCAGGAAGGCAGAAAATGATAGGAAGAAATGACAAAAAGCAAAGGAGGAAGAAAAAGAAAAAAAACAAAAAACAAACACAGTGACAGAAAAGAGGAAATTTCTAGCATAGAATTTTCAGAAGATGGGGAAACTATTCATGCTGAAAGAGCCTCTGGCATCCCCACGGGGGTACGGCATTGGTTAAGAGCGAAACTACTGGTCGCTAGGTAAAATTGTGTGCTTGTCCACACCTCTCTGCTTCAGCCATCGGTTCGCCCTTGTGGTGGGAATAGCTTAAAACGAAAAAAGAGGTTGAAGATGAGACTGATATAAAAGAAATGGACGGTGTGGACTCATTACTCTGGAAAAAAACTGAAACTTTAACACAATGTGTCGTGACCATTAGAAAATCCTGTTATTTTTTTGTGCGTACTGTTTCTAGAGTGTACGAATGCCGTGACCCCAGCTATTGACATCTGTAGCAAATAAACATGCCTGCTGAAGAAGGAGCATCAGAGCTCCGAAAGCTACGAAAGCTAAAAAAAAAAAGGTGTTTTCGTGTTTTTATTCGATTATATAAAAGAAATGGACAGGGGCAAGGAAAATCTGTTCAAGATCAACAATACAAACATCACTCTTTTCCTTCTCCCCAAAATCAAGGCAAGTTTAATTAACAACATCCAGCTGAGAACGAAGCACAAGAGAAGAGAGAGAAAAGTCGAAGTGTGGGGTCCAGGGAACGGACGGATGGAGTCAAACCGAGGGAAGGAAGAGACACGAGTGGATAATTGGCCCGATGGTATGAACTTGAGTCAAGTCACCAAACAGGGGCCCAGGTTAACAGGTGGATGGAGAAAAACCGAGGGAAGGAAGAGACACGAATGGATAATTGGCCCGATGGTATGAACTTGAGCCAAGTCACCAAACAGGGGCCCAGGTTAACGAGTGGATGGAGAAAAACCGAGGGAAGGAAGAGACACGAGTGGATAATTGGCCCGATGGTATGAACTTGATTCAAGTCATCAAACAGGGGCCCAGGTTAACAGGTGGATGGAGAAAAACCGAGGGAAGGAAGAGACACGAATGGATAATTGGCCCGATGGTATGAACTTGAGCCAAGTCACCAAACAGGGGCCCAGGTTAACAGGTGGATGGAGAAAAACCGAGGGAAGGAAGAGACACGAGTGGATAATTGGCCCGATGGTATGGAATTTATTATTCAAAACAAGTGTGAGTGCCCGCTTTCAAGCAAACAGGAACCAGAAAAAACACGAAAAGAAGAATAAGAACGCGTATTTAATACAACAAGACAAGACAGGCGCAATTTTCGGCCAACTGGCTTTTGTCAAGCGTAAGATTACAAACAAACACCAAATACAAAAATTAGGAGAAAAAGACTGAAACTTCCCTGCTGCTTGTGAGAAAAGAAATCTAATGTTTTGTATCTGTTTGTTTATAATCTTACGCTTGACAAAGGCCAGTTGGCCAAAAATTTGCGCCTGTCTTGTTTTGTTGTATTGAATACGCGTACTTATTCTTCTTTAGTGTTTTTTCTGGTTCCATGGAATTTGTTAGTCAAGTCACCAAACTTCGCAGGCGTGTGGGGGAAGAGGGGAAGAGGGGAAGAGGGGAAGAGGAGGGCCTTGATGGAATCAGAGTAAGGAGGGAAACAAGGGTTGTTGCTATTGTTTAAAGCCCAGCCGACTGCGTAGAGCCATATCAGGGCTATAACCGCTTCAAAACATACAAAACCTCAACAGGAAACAAACAAGAAAAGAAAATTAAGTATACATATCAATGCATTCGCGAACATAACCTAAGAACATGCCTCTGGCGTTGACCACTCTGTCCAATTTTTTATCGCACAGTGGATTTAAAAACACACCTGAATACAAATTTCAGCATACATAAGGACACCAAAACATATAAAAACAGGCATAGATTACCTAAAATTGCTTCCACATATCACACCTCCCTACAGCCAAAAATACACTTAATACATGTACCCAATTATCAATCCCAAGAAAAAGTACGTAAGACTTTATGGAACACATACAGGTGAATGGACCAGCAAGGCAGAAAAGGATAGGAAGAAATGACAGAAAGCAAAGGAACAAGGCAGAAACAAAAAGAGTGACAGAAAAGAGGAAATTTCTAGCACATAATTTCCAGAAGGTGGGGATACTATTTATGCTGAAAGAGCCCCCGGCATCCCCACGGGGGATGATGATGATGGGAGCATCATTGATGGAATAATTATAAACTATAATCATATTGCAATTATTATTATTATTATTTAATCTTGTGCTTAAATGTGATATACATTGTTAGACATTTCTGAAAGCCGCTAAGGGTCGCAACATGAACACTCTTAATCAGACAAACTAGCTGCGTACCGGAATCCCCCCCAAAGCCATCAAACCAGGTATTACCTAGGCGATGACCCGGAAATTAAAAGTCGGGCACTCTGACCTTACCTGAGGTCAAAATGAGATCGCCGGACGTCCTCGAAGTTGACAAAGGATTGAAGCCATTGTTATCCGCCATACTGCTCGCAGCGATCTCCTTAGGCGCCAACTGAAGATGCAGAAAAAGGGAGATAAGGAAGCATCTGGCGTACGGGTTGAAAGCGGTGACTTCCCCACGCTGCTGCTACGAAAGAGTTTGTCCCCTTGCCCCACAATGGTTCCTACCAGACGGCTCACAAGCACAATACCTGTGGAGAACAGTTTTGAATGGAGAAATAGTCAATAGAAAATCGAGGTTCGTGGCTGGTTGCAGGACAGTGTTAACCCAGTTTGCCAGTCAACACTTTTCAACCATCCCAGCAGTCTACCCCCGTGGGTGATGTCGGCCCGGGCTCTTTCTGTTTAAAGAGTATCCCCACCTTCTGGAAATACAATGCTAGAAATTTCATCTTTTCTGTCCACTCTCTTTGTTTCTTTCTTCCTCTTTTGCTTCTCTTGTCATTTCTTCCTGTC
>JAPXFY010000026.1:11863769-11876269 GCA_030674185.1 Monoplex corrugatus | reverse complement strand
TTAAACCAATGACCACCACACACACACACACACACACACACACACACACACACACAACACACATCAACAAAACACAACCCTAACGCACACACACCACCACCACAACTCAACATTCAGATTCCTAAAATGTTAATGCTAATGCTCAACGGGTGTGACTTCTCACGCTATCCCAATGCAGAAACTTAACCCTTTAGTATTAACCTATCACCACACCCTGCAAGGATGAGGAGGTCAAAGGGTTAAGTTTATAGCTTTGCTAACATGGTGCAATGCAGGATGTTATGACCAGATGCCGAGAGTCAAATGTAAAACAAACAACACAACGAAATTGGAACCTTTTGTAAACTCAAAAGCCGAAATCAAGACAGGCCGAATGGTTGGCATTCTAAAAAAGACCAACAAAGAAATTCAGCTGCTACACACGTGATGTGTGGTCTTCCTGCCTCCACCATTCACATCCTACAGCGCATTCAAAACAATGCTGCACGCCTTGTACTCAAAAAGAAAAAACTGACCACATATCTCCTCTCCTGGCGCAACTTCACTGGCTCCCTGTATCAAAGCGCATACAGTACAAACTAGACACCATGTGCTACAAAAGCCTCAATAACGCAGACCCCGATTACCTGTCAAGCCTACTTGAGATCTATCTTCCCTCACGTACCCTCCGCTCTGCCTCCGATCCTCTGACTTTTCGCTTTCCACGCACTAAGCTCAATACCTATGGTCCACGAGCCTTCTCTGTTTCTGGTCCACTCTTCCTGGAACAAACTTCCTCTCTCAGTCCGTCAGAAACCCTTACTTTTGTCTCCTTCAAGTCCGCTCTCAAAACTCACCTTTTCTCCTCTGCATAAAATCCTGACCTCACTCAACCCCCTCTGCAGCCTGTCTCCACTCGGAGGGGAATCACATTGTAATATATAATTGTATATAATATGCTCTCTATAATTTTCCATTGCTTTTATTCTTTCTCCCCATTTATAGCCATGTGTGTGTGTGTGTGTGTGTGTGTGTGTGTGGTGGTGATGGGTTGTGCGTGCGTGCGTGCGTGTGTCTGTTCAGCGCTTAGATTTGATTTGTATCAAGATTTTGCGCTATATAAATATTGTAATTATTATTATTATTATTACGCACGAAAGGGTTTGTCATATCCTAGTATGTAGCGTCTATACCGAAGACCGCGTATACAGTGCAAGGGAATTAACCCAGTAACGAGATGTACATCTAGAGTTAGGCCCCGTGGATTAGAGGGGCTCTGGGAAATCAACGGCAGAATAAACGAGCACAATATATTCTCTGTTTTGTACAATCATTGAAGCAAGTGTGCATGAAGTACAGAGCCGACAGGTTCAGGCATTATTGTTGTTATTGTTGTTTAAAGCCCAGCCGACTGCGTAGAGCCATATCAGGGTATAACCTCGCCAAAACATACACCATGTTTCAACAGGAAAAAAGGAAAACAAAATTAAGTACACATATCAATGCATTCGTGCACATAATGTAAGGACATGCCCCCGGCGTTGACCACTCCGTCCATTTATCGCAATGGGCGTTTTAGAAACATACCTGAATACAGATTTAAGCAACCTAAGGACAGCAAAATATACATAAAAAACGGGCATAAATTACCTAAAATTGCTTCCGCGTATCTCACCTCCCTAGATCCAAAAATGCACTCAATACATGTACCTAATTATCAATCCAAAGAAAAAGTACATAAGACTCTATCGAACACATAAAGATGAATGGATCAGCAAGACAGAAAATGATAGAAAGAAATGACAGAAAGCAAAGGAACAAGGCAGAAACAAAGAGAGTGACAGAAAAGAGGAAATTTTCAGCACACTATTTCCAGTTAGTTAGTTAGTTGAGTGAGTTTTAAAGTCCTGCCACTTTTAGAGTATACGAGGACTAGCAACAAAATTTTTTGAAGAACCTTCAATAATTTTTGTGCATTGTGAGAAACCGATGCTGTATTCGGTTCTCTGATCCACCCTGGATGGCAATCGAATGGGTGAAATAATGCACTATTTCCAGAAGGTGGGGAGCACTATTTAAACTGAAAGAGCCCCCGGCATCCCCACGGGGAGGTTCAGGCATTACAGCAAGTCCGCACATATGCATAACGTCCATCCACAAACAGCTAATGACATCTTTCCACACATAACACACATACGTGTGTGTGTGTGTGTGTGTGTGTGTGTGTGTGTGTGTTGTGTGTGTGTGTATGTGTGTGTGGTGTGTGTGTGTGTGTGTGTGTGTGTGTGTGTGTGTGTGTGGTGTGTGGTGTGAAGTGGATACAGGTGGTGGTGTCCTTAATGTGTTCGTTTTTTCTGGGACGTCAAGTCCCTTCGTGATTGTGGGTCATTTGCTTGGCAGTGCTGCTGGTTCTCTGTCTCTGTCTTTGTCTCTCTGTGTCTGTCTCTGTCTCTGTCTGTCTGTCTCTGTCTCTCTCTCTGTCCCAGTCTCTGTCCCTGTCTGTCTTCTGTCTGTCTGTCTATCTATCTGTGTGTCTGTCTGTCTTTCTGATTTCTCTCTCTCTCTCTCTCCTCTCTCTCTCTCTCTGTTGCAGGTTCTCTATCTCTGTGTGCATGTGTTTGTGTATGTGTGTGTGTGTGTTTGTGTGTATATGTGCATGTGTGTGTGTGTGATGTATGTGTGGGTATGTGTGGGTATGTGTGTGTGTGTGTGTGTGTGTGTGTGTGTGTGTGTGTGTGTGTGTGTGTGTGTGTGTGTGTGTGTGTGTAAATCCTTATATTTTGCAGTTTACTATCAGAGAATAAATCCCACCCCCCATCTACCTCTCTCCCACCTTTCACTCTCACTCTTCCTCTGACCCACTCGTAAGCGTACACACACGCTTTTCTCTACTGTCGGACACTAATGACGTTGGCAGGGGAAAGGTGAAGACCGAGGCAACAGTCTAAGGGAAGCAACTCTACAATTATCACGCGATTATCAACCACTGATTTGCCTCCCGTAGATTGCTCTGCTCTGTACTTGGGGCGGGTCATCGCTCGAGACAGAATTACAACGATAAAGTTCTCTAGTGTCACTCGTCGCCACGATGGATGTTGTTTTTTAAAGCCCAGCCGACTGCGCAGAGCCCTGTCAGGGCTATAACCGCTTCAAAACATACAAAACTTGAACAAGAAAAAAAAATTAAGTACACATATCAATGTATTCGCACACATAATCTAAGGACATGCCCCCAGCGTTGACCACTCCGTCCAATTTATCGCATAGGGGAGATTTGAAAAACACCTGAATGCAAATACAGGCATACATAAGGACACCAAAACATATATAAAAACAAACATGAATTAACTTAAATTGCTTCCGCATACCTCCCCTCCCAACAGCCAAAAATGCACTTAATACATGTACCCATTATCAATCCTAAGAAAAAGTACATAAGACTTTATCGAACATTAGTGGAGCAGATAACTGTGAAAATCGTTCAGTTCTGGAAAGAAGCACCAAAATTGGCACACATACTACTTGGAGGTTGCTCTTTTGATAAAACCCGTTAGCCACCTAAAAATTCAAGATGGCGGCCATTTTTCAAGATGGCCGCCACTTAATATACAGAAATATTGCATTTCGCAATAGAATCGCAAAGACTTGTCCTATTTCAATGATCTTGGTGTCGAATCATACATTTTTCACTATGTAGAATCCGAATTTGGAACTATGTACCTACTCACTAGCTTCCTTGTACCATAATGTCAGTCCCGGAATCATAATTAGGGTAAACAGTGCCCATATCATAGGCACCATATCAGTCCGATATATTATTGGATGTACATGTAGGCAGTACGCCTATACTTGTTTGCCACTTATTGTCTTGCTGCTTGGGTGAGTATACTACAACGCTTCTAAACCTCGTATCTGCAGCTGCACAATGCCGTGCAGGTCAGACCAAAGCAGAAGCATAAGCATCGACTGCAGCATTCCGACTTGCATCCAACTTGGTCAGCTGCTGGGAACTCTCTCCAATGGGTGGGAGCTCTGTCCAAACAATCTGCCACAGATCTCCTTTCTTGGTCCAGCCCCAGTTGGCAGGAGTCTGCGTTTCTGGTTGACGTACTGTTGACTGACTCCAGATGCAGCCCGCCAGGTAGGCAGCACGTTTCACATGCTGCTTCAGCGCTGATCGGGTTGGAGGAATGGCTTTGTATGGCCTCTGCTTCCGAGCAAACATGTCCAACCTCGCATCATCGACACCTTCAGCTGTGATGGATCTGTTGTACATCATGACCACGAACTTCTCCAAGGTCTCCAGGTCTTCATCATCCACTACCGGTGGTACTGGCTGAGTTTGCTGAAGACACCGGAAGCCTCATCACAAACATCCCAGGTTTGCCAAGCAGACTTCTTCCCTTTGCCACGGAATGCTGAAACGACATCGCAGCCAGTGAAGGCATGGAAGAAGAGCATCCCTTTGCTCTTTTCTGCAAGAGTGCAACACAAGTCATGTACAGGAACCCACCTCAGGTTCTGTCCTTGGCCAAAGGCAACCCACAACTGCTGCAGACTTAGCTCCTGAAGTGCCTGCAGAACACTGACTGCGATGACGACAACATCTGTGTCGCTGGCTTTGACCATGATGACTTTGCTGCCTGTTTCTGTTGAGTGCCTGGCATGCACAAAGATCCGCATGTCAGCTTCTTCATGACTGCATGGTGCCACCCCAGCCAGATTGATAGTGCGGTTGCTTACAGCATCTTCTTCCTTGGTCACAATGACCACATTTACAATACAATATACAATATTATATTTATATAGCGCAAAATCTTGATAAAATCAAATCTAAGCGCTAAAACAGACAACCACACGCACGCACCACACACACGCACGCACGCACGCACACACACATACACACACACACACACACACACACACACACTCACACACACACCACACACA
Organism: Monoplex corrugatus; assembly: GCA_030674185.1. Lineage (NCBI taxonomy): Eukaryota > Metazoa > Mollusca > Gastropoda > Littorinimorpha > Ranellidae > Monoplex > Monoplex corrugatus. The sequence continues at coordinate 11,871,340 of JAPXFY010000026.1, read as the reverse complement.
CGCACACGCACACGCACACGGCTATAAATGGGGAGAAAGAATAAAAGCAATGGAAAATTATAGAGAGCATATTATATACAATTATATATTACAATGTGATTCCCCTCCGAGTGGAGACAGGCTGCAGAGGGGATTGAGTAAGGTCAGGATTTTATGCAGAGGACAAAAGGTGAGTTTTGAGAGCGGACTTGAAGGAGACAAAAGTAGGTTGCTGACGGACTGAGAGAGGAAGTTTGTTCCAGGAAAGTGGACCAGAAACAGAGAAGGCTCGTGGACCATAGGTATTGAGCTTAGTGCGTGGAAAGCGAAAAGTCAGAGGATCGGAGGCAGAGCGGAGGGTACGTGAGGGAAGATAGATCTCAAGTAGGCTTGACAGGTAATCGGGGGCTGCGTTATTAGGCTTTTGTAGCACATGGTGTCTAGTTTGTACTGTATGCGCTTTGATACAGGGAGCCAGTGAAGTTGTGCCAGGAGAGGAGATATGTGTTAGCTTTTTTCTTTTTTAGTACAAGGCGTGCAGCATTGTTTTGAATGCGCTGCAGGATGTGAATGGTGGAGGCAGGAAGACCAGACAGGAGTGAATTGCAATAGTCAATGCGAGACATTATGAAGGAGAGAACGAGTTTTGTAGTTGTTTCGACAGAGAGATACTTCCTGATCAGGCTTATACGATGGAGGTGATAGTAGCAAGATCTGGCAGTTTGAGAAACAAAGTTGTTCATGGAGAGGGTAGAGTCAATGCAGACACCAAGGTTTTTAGCTGAATCAGAAATTGGGACTGATGTGTTACATAATGGGAGAGAAAGAGGAGGCAGCTGAGAAAGTTTCTGACGGGTGCCAATGAGGATAGCTTCTATCTTGTCGTCATTAAGCTGAAGTTTGGTGTGGCCACACGTGCAATCTTATCAGCCAGAAAGTTGAACAGCTCGGCTTTGTTGTCATTTTTCTCTCAGGAAGTTTCGCCAGTTTGAGGAATTTTGCCCTCCCTTGTCACCCTGCGTCTCACCCCGCGTCCTCTCGCTTTGATCTAGTTTCAGCTTTCAGACTAGATGGCCGGTAGACATCAAACACAATGTCTGTTCTCTTGTACTTGGTAGAGTATGCTTGTATTGTAGGAAGGACATCGAGTATTGCGTACTCTTCGAACGTCTTTGAACTCCGTGGGGGCAGACTGTGATGGTGTCGGCGTCTGGCTCTGCCTCAGGGGTTGTAACTTGGCTTCAAGAATGGTAGTGAGGTGGGATTTCTGACAGGTGTGGAGCTTTCCGCTGAGGGCAGCAGGATGTGACTGGTTCTCATGACGGAAGAACTCCTTCAAGTCACACTCTCTGCTCTGACATGATATGAACAGCTTGGAGAACAGCTGACAGTCTGCCTTCAGCACTTTTTGATTTGAAGAGTCAACAGACGCTGGTACCTTTCGAAAAAGTCAACCCTGTTCTTCTTGATTGTTCATAGAAGGTGGATTCTTCTTCCCCTTCCTGTCCCTTCATGAACTCCTGGAAACGGACCTTGCCATTCTCAAGGTGTGTGCCAATCAGCTGGCGGCAGTTTGGTGAGCAATATCCTTTGTATCAAGCAAAAACAGGTCCCGACTCTCCTCCTGGAAAGGATTGCCAATATCTTGCATGGCTTGTGAGAGCTTTTCTACTTTATCAAGGAACACTCTTTGTGCTCGTTCTGTCTCCTCATGGTGGCTGGTGTGTTCAGTACCCTCTTTGGTCCCACATGCTGCCTCATACTGTGCAACCAAGTGGCTGACTTCAGGACCAGCTATCATCCATCTTCGCAGTGCTGATGGGTCTTCAGTCACGCCGATCGCACCCCGGTCTGCCTTGATGACAGCGTTGGCCTGCTCGTGAGCTTGGTCAATAGCCACTGCTGAGAACTGTCGGCTCAATTTGTGTACAACAAAATGTCCACTCTGGAACTCCTGAGCCAGCTGAGGACTCTTCTGTTCCAGGGTCACCATGTCTCTGTAGTGGATCGGAAGCCACCGTCCATAGCTTACATTGTTGTTGGCAAAGAAGTACGGTATCAGCTGAGCCAGTACGGTATCAGCTGAGCCAGTACGGTATCAGCTGAGCCAGTACGGTATCAGCTGAGCCAGTACGGTATCAGCTGAGCCAGTACGGTATCAGCTGAGCCAGTACGGTATACAGCATGACACAGTACAGGAAAAAGTTGCCTGCCCTGAATGACGGATCAACAAGAGGATCACCAGTTCCATTGACAGCACCATATACCAGAAATGAAACTGGTGACTTTGCAGTTTGCGATGCTCACACCAAGCTTCGAAGCTAGGCACCTCTTCAGGTTGTTCATCTGTCTCTTTCCAGTAGTCCGTGTGGGCACATTCATTAAGCTGTTATTGAGGTTCATCGTCATAACTTGTATGAGTTCAGAGGATGGGGCTTCTTTGTCAATATGAAACACGTTTTGCCTTCAAGGATGGTTCTACGCACCTTGGTCTGGCATTCTACTGGCTGAAGCACACTCTGCTCTTCTTTTTCTGGCTCTCTCCAGTTCGCGTTGTTGATCATATGGCGACAACTTTGGGTATGCAGAGAGTTTTTTCAATGCCACCACCATCATCAAGTCTGGCTGGATCCAGAACAATAGGCATGTCATTAATTGCGTGAAAGAGGGGAATATTGGTCACAATCATAGTGTAGGTCATCATGTCTTGTGGTGTTGTGCACGTGGTGACTTGAGCTCTTCACTCTCTTCTTCTGGCAAAGACAACACTTGCTCCAGTCAGTCCGGAATTTTGACGGTCCTGGATCTGTATTTGCATCTTGGTGAATGGTATTCAAGGTATCACAGTATATAATTATCTGTATTCAGTGAACCAAGGCCGAGGATAAACACAATAAGGTATGGGATACAAGGATCGGGAATAAAAAATATATGACCTACACCTAGCCCGATCGTTCATCCAGTATCATTTAAGTCCCGTGCAATCTGTACACCATCCAGGTAACTACACGCAAAGCAATGTAAAGCCCCGTTACCCTTGGTCTCGGCTCTCCCGCGCTGGCACACCCTGTCAATTCAGGCCGGCTGTCTAACTAAACATCTATGTTAAACTAATGTTATCCACAGTAGCTAACTGATGTGGGGCTTATTAGACAGCATTTGGGACACTACACTAATTATTTAGCTACACTAAATAATTATTCAGCTGATACTGAACCCATGCTGAGTTTCACAGCAGCGGTGCCACCAGTGTGCCCTGGTTGTGCGTTGACATCCACTTTGTTGGTACAAGGAAGCCAGTGAGTAAGTCCATGGTTCCAAGTTCGATTCTACATAGTGAAATATGTATGATTCGACACCAAAATCATTCAAATAAGACAAGTCTTTGCGATTTTATTGCGAAATGCAATATTTCTGTATATTAAATGGCGGCCATCTTGAAAAATGGCCGCCATCTTGAATTTTTAGGTGGCTAACGGGTTTTATCAAAAGAGCAATCCCCAAGGAGTATGTGTGCCAATTTTGATGCTTCTTTCCAGAAGTGAACGATTCGCCTAAATATTTGCTGTTATCTGCTCCGCTACACGTACAGGTGAACGGACCAGCAGGCAGAAAATGATAGGAAGAAACGACAGAAAGCAAAGCAACAAGGCAGAAAGAAAGAGAGTGACAGAAAAGAGTAAATTTCCAGCACAGAATTTTCAGAAGGTGGGGATACTATTTATACTGAAAGAGCCCCCGGCATCTCCACGGGGGATCATGGTGGATGTGGCCAATGCAACCAACCTACGATCTGGACATCGCGAGTTCGAATCCCATCTGTTCTATTAGCCTAATCGTGGAATTTTTCAGAATCCCCCACCAGTCTTATCTGAGATTTTAACCCTTTGACTTCTGCACCCTGTCCACCAGCACCAAGCATTGTCAACCATGCTAAGCAAAAAATTAACCCTTTGACCCTCTCACCCTATCTACCAGGGGGGGGGTGCAAAAGTAGTATCTCACCTGTCTCACCTGTCGGCGTCACCGGAACAGTGTTGGCCGCTGCACATGATGTCCTCACAAGTTGCCTCCAGCACTCTCGATCTTGGCTAAGTCTGACCACCTCCTGGAGTTCTTGCCACTGATGTTTGTGAGTTCAGCAAGTGATGCAGGTGGCCGTCCTCTGTTTAAAAGTAGGTATACAGTTATGAAAAAAGAAAATACGTACAATACTCATTGCATTTATTATACAAACAAATAAATATTGCAAGTACACATATCAATGCATGCCTATGAATGCCTATCAATTAACATCCGGAAGAGTTCTTGAATGTTACATAGAACCAATACTGTTATACGATTGTGAGGCGTGGACAGTCAACAAGCAAAGCCAAAACAAAATTGAGGCAGCCGAGATGTGGTTTCTAAGAAGAATGTTGAGAGTTCCATGGACAGCAAAGAAAACAAACGAGACAGTCTTGATGGAGGCAGACACAAGAAGATCATTCATAAAGAAGATTAGGCATTTGTAGGCCATTTTATGAGGAGGGGGAATTGGAACACCTGGTCACAACGGGAAAGCTGGAGGGGAAGAGAGCTCCAGGTAGACCCAGGGAGAAGATACTAGACGGACTTGCAGAGTGGCTGGGGACAGGGAGGGTGGAAGAGATGCTTGAGGCAACAAGAGATAGAGACAGATGGAAGTCCATGATCGCTAACGCCATGCGGCAAGGCACCTGATGATGGTGATGATGATCAATGCATGCGAGCACATAATGTAAGGATATGCCCCTGGCGTTGACCACTTTGTCCAATCTATCACCAGAGGGTTTCAAAACACAAACATGTATACACATGTGAACGTAACTAAAGACCTTACAGCAACATTAAAAATGGCCTAAATTGCCAAAAACTTGCTCCTGCCTCAACACATGGTACTGTTATTTTTGTTTAAACCCCAGCCGATTGCGTACAGCCATATCAAGGCTATAACCACTTCACCACACACACAATACTTCAACAGGAAAAACGGGCCTAAATTAGTTAAAATTGCTTCAGCACATCTCATTTCCTTTGAGCCAAAAATGCACTTTATACATGTATCCAATTATCAATCCTAAGAGAAAGTACGTAAGGATTTCTGGAACACATACAGGTGAATGGACCAGCAAGGGAAAAAAAATGACAGGAAGAGATGACAGACAGCAAAAGAGGAAGGAAGAAATACAGTAACAGAAGAGGACATTTCTAGCACAGATTTTCCAGAAAATGGGGACACTCTTTATACCAGGCAATCCATTCAAGCAACAATGTGTTTCAAGGAAAAAATGCCGGGGGTCCAGGGGGCCGCATAGGCCCCCTAGCGGGGTGCAGGGGCAGAGCCCCTGATGGGGGTCTGGGGGGCTGAAGCATTTTAGTCTAGTAAATGGAAATTTAACCCCCTCTGGTGAAAGATAAATCAAATATTTTAATAAAAGAAAAAAAAAGGGCACAAGCATTGTTAACAATAAACAAAACATGCAACTTTTCCTCACTCTCTTTTGCTTCACCTGATAAACGAAAATTTTCGTTTGATGTCCTGAGCCTTTCGTTGTGCTGCTTTCCTTTCAGGTGATCAACCAGTGCTCATTTACCGCCGGACTTGTAACTGATTTCCAAGCGGCAAAGTCTGCAGTATGCTTTACCGGCGATCTTCAGTTTCTCGAAGAAACGAGCGAACTTATTGCCATCGTACACTTCCTGCAGCCAGTCCCATTTCCAGCGATTTTTGAAGCCTTCGTCGATGTCAGCGATGGAAGCATTTAGTGGAACAAAGTCCCTACATATACTCATATTTCAATGCGTCGATGGAACACCAGAGAGTGACGCTTGTGAAAGAGGATGCGCAAATCGCGCGGACAGTTGCAAAAGTAAAACCGCGCATGCGCTTACGGCTTGTTTTGAATAGTTTCGGTGATCCCAGTCCCAGTTCTCCATACTTTCAATGAATTTTTTTTCTTTTTTTTTTTTTTCCTTTTTTCCCTTTAGCGATTCCGCGAATTCGCGGACATTTGGATTGCTGTTATACTGAAAGAGCTCCTGGCATTCCCATGAGATTTGTAGAGCGAAGACACGGCCGCTTTCTATCAAAATAAATCATGGCGTCAAACAGGTACGAGAGATAGAAATACCTGCGGTGTTTGTCAAGAGACTTAAGACACACACCATCAATGACGCATCCTTGAAGTGATGAGATTGATTGTATTGCCTATTGTCCCAATTTTCCCAACGAGCCAACAACACGCTCAACTCGGGAGTAAAAGGCGATTGGAGCAAAAAAACAAAAAATCCCACAATGATTTTGAAGGAACTGATAGGGATCCGAACCCACGATCTTTTCCGTTCGGTAGTACGTTGCGGTAACCACAACACCACAGACTGGTGGTAACTTAAGTTATTGACGCCTGGTGACGGCTAAAGTCATTATTACGTAAATCCTACACGGAACCACTGTGATCTACAGGAAGCAGGCTCCTGTTTACAGGCAAGCAAACTTCCTGCTGACGGCCCTGCAAGTTTACTTCCACGCAGCGATCGTGTTGTCACTATGACCACTCAATCACTATGACCACATCATGACCAATCATGTCACTATGACCCATCATGACCACATCATGTCACTATGACACATCATGACCACATCATGTCATAGACCACATCATGACCACATCATGTCACTATGACCACTCATGACCACATCATGTCACATGACCAATCATGTCATATGACCACATCATGTCACTAACACATCATGTCACTATGACCACATCATGTCACTATGACCACATCATACCAATCTGTCACTATGACCACATCATGTCACTATGACCACATCAGTCACTATGACCACATCATGACCACATCTGTCACTATGACCACATCATGTCACTATGACCACACATGTCACTATGACCACATCATTCACTATGCCCACATCATTCACTATACCACATCATGACCACACATGTCACTATGACCACATCATGTCCAGACCACATCATGTCACAGACCACATCATGTCACTATGACCCATCATGTCACTATGCCCACATCATGACCCATCATGTCACTATGACCACATCATGTCCTATGACACATCATGACCACATCATGTCACTATGACCACATCATGTCACTATGACCACATCATGACCACATCATGTCACTATGACCACATCATGTCACTATGACCACATCATGTCACTATGACCAGTGACAGGAACCACACAAGTCTGTACAGCTGGCGCGACGGTCTATTACTGTTCATCATCATCATCAGGTGCCCTGCCGCATGGCGTTGGCGACCATGGACTTCCAACCATCTCTATCTCTCGTTTCCTCTAGCATCTCCCCCACCCTCCTCATCCCAGCCACTCTGCAAGTCCGTCCAGCATTCTCTCCCTGGGTCTACCTGGTGCTCTCTTTCTCTCCAGCTTTCCCGTTGTGACCAGGTGCTCCTGTAATCCCTTCCTCATAAAATGGCCTATACTGTTGCTGTTTTTCCTATCTTCCTTATGAGTGACTATCTTTGTCTGCTCCTAGGACTGCTCGTTATTTTCTTTGTGACCATG
>JAPXFY010000026.1:11856269-11858769 GCA_030674185.1 Monoplex corrugatus | reverse complement strand
TTCATAAGGAAGATTAGAAAAAGACAGGCAACATTTATAGGCCATTTTACGAGGAAAGGGGAATTGGAACACCTGGTTACAACATGAAAGCTGATGGAAGAGAGCACCAGGTAGATCATGGAAAAAATATTGGACGTACTTGCAGAGTGGCTGAAGACGGAGAGGGTGGAGTATGTGCTTGCGGCAACAAGGGATAGATGCATGTGGAGGGCTATGATCGCCAATGCCATGTGGCAAGGCACATGATGATGATGATGATGATGATGATGATGATGACTCTTTGCCAACCAGACGGAAGTGTCTAGCCCGTGGTGATGCCGGGGGCTCTTTCAGTGTAAATAGTATCCCCACCTTCTGGAAATTCTGTGCTAGAAATTTCTTCTTTTCTGTCACTCTCTTTGTTTTTACCTTCCTCCTATGCTGTCATTTCTTCCTATCATTTTCTGTCTTACTGGGCCATTCACGTGTATGTGTTTGATAAAGTCTTACGTACTTTCTCCTAGAACCGATAACTGGGTAACGTATTAAGTGTATTTTGGCTCTATGGAGATGAGATATGCGGAAGCAATTTTAGGTAATTTTGGCCCGTTTTTGAATATGTTTACATGTCCTTAGTTATGTTGAAATTTTTATTCAGGTATGTTTTTTTTTAAATCCCTTGTACGATAAATTGGACGGAATGGTCAACGTCAGGGGCATCTCCTTAGATTATGTACACGAATGAATTCATATGTGTACTTAATTTTCTTTTCGTTTTTTTTTTTCCTTTTGAAGTATTGTGTATGTTTTGAAATGGTTATAGCCCTGAAATGGCTCTACGCAGTCGGCTGGGCTTTAATAATAAAAAATAAAAGCCAGATCAAACTAGGCACCTTCCTATTGGTGGAAGTCAAACAACTTAACGTCTAGTTGCCAGCTAATTCCGCCCCCATCCCCACTCCCAGCCCCCCACTTCCCACTACCCGGCATCCTCGCTTTTCAAAGACCTTTTATCTTTCTATTGCATTAACGGCAGATAACATTACAAGCATGAAGAGAATTCTCTACCGAGTAGATGCAGCGGGCTGCAGGGCAAGACTACACCCGAATGCTTAAGACAAACACAACAAAAAACACACACAAAAAAGTCATACACATAGCGAGCAAAGAAGGCCAGGAACATCAAAACATTCAAATGAACAAAACAGACCTAGTTAATGTCCAACATTTCACGTATCTAGGATCTGTAAAAGCAAATGACAAGCTCCTGCACCAAAGATGTGAAAGCAAGAATTGACATGGCAAAACAAAACAAAACAAAACAAAACAAAAAAAGCAAAAGGGGGGGGGGGGGGTTTCCAGGTAAACAGCGTATGGAAAGACAGAGGGCTTCTCAAAGATTTGAAACTAAGAATCCTTGAAATTTGGATTTGGCCTGTTTTAATGTATGGTCGCGAAGCCTGGACACTAAGAAAAGACGGAAGAAAATAGAATCAGTGCGGCAGAAATGTGGCTCTGTAGACGACTTTTTAGAGTCAAATGGACAGACAGAAGAACAAACGACAGAGTGTTAAAGGAATTGAATGTCAATCGCCAACTGCTGACAGAGATCAACGAAAGAAAGGTGAAATACGTACGCCATGCGATCAGAAACACCAAAACAGGTTTGATATCAACAGTCCTGCAAGGAAAAGTTGAGGCGAGGAGAAGAAAGGGACGACCACACACCTCCTACTTCAACAACATCACTGATGTCTGTGGTCTGGGGATCCAGGGGGTCGCCCACAGATGTGTCAGTCGTGTGACCTGGAGAAGACGTATGACGTCGAGCGTGGCTCCCACCACCGATCCCGGCGAGGGAGAGAGGGGAGAGGGGTTATCTTTTGATTGATTGATTTGGTTAAGTTTTTACGTCAACTCCCACCTCAGCTGATATGGCCGACGGGGATAACCATCCCAGGGAAGTGGGGGAAAGGGGGGGCTTATCTAATCCTATACTGACACCACCAGAACAACAATGATGTTAAGATGGGACAGCGAGAAGGCCATTGTTTATTTGTGATATAGCGAACCCCGGGATTCGAACCCACAACCACTGATATTGATCCGACGCTCAAACCAACGTCGTCTCCGCTTTAATTAAAACTTCCCCGCAAGCCTCTCATATCACAGACCAGCTCGTTGAGCCAGTGTCACGTTTGTCAGCTGTTCGCGCGCGTGCGCATTCCGTTTCCCCCGCCCGATTGGTCGCCTTAATTAAATACAGTGCGGTTTCCGGGACACTTTACACACACACTGATGGTTTTACTGGTTGTGTCTGGTTTGACAAACCCTTTGCCTGAATAACTTAGGTTAGTGGAATGAAAGACACTGAACACACTGATTTTTCTAGTTATGTGTGATTGTCGAAGTCTCTGCCTATATACCATACGCCAGTGGAAGGAACAGAAAGAAAATTCCTCTCAGAATTTCGTTCTGCTTTTCTATCGAGAAAGAGAAGTCTATTCACTTTGAGCAAAAC